>JAUCMX010000007.1:11953079-11981912 GCA_033459395.1 Hemibagrus guttatus
TTTTAAAAATGTAAACAATTAATAGAAATCTCAGAAATGGTGCTTATTTGAGTTAATATAGACTTCCTGTCATCTCAAATAAGTCTGGAAATTGTCCTCTGATTTCTCACAAAAAAGGTGCTTCAGACTGCAGACCCTCTGCTCACAGGATGTTTTTTGTTTTTTAGAGTTTTTAACTCACATTGGAATACTACTGAAGAAAGTTTTCTTTTTTTGGTGAAGTAGCTAGAAAGCAAGAACTAAAAACAACAGTAGAGCTGTAAGCATGCTTAATAATTTTGAAAATTAAATTTTGTCATTGAGAGACCCCCCCTGTATTATAGCTCTGTATTTGGAACTGTTCATAATTCCCTCCACCTTGACTAAGGACCCAGTTCCTGCATAAGAAAAACAGCACCAGAGCATGATGCTGCCACCACTATGCTTCACTGTGGGTATGGTGTTCTTTTGGTGATGTGCAGTGTTGTTTTTGTGCCAAACATTCCTTTTGGAATTATGGCTGAAGAGTCCGACCTTGGTTTCATCAGACCATAACACATTTTCCCACATGCTTTTGATAGACTTCAAATGTGCTTTTGCAAAATTTAGCCAGGGTTGGATGTTTTTCTTTGCAAGAAAAGGCTTCTGCCACCCCACCCCATAGCCCAGGCATGTGAAGAATATGGGAGATTGTCACATGTACTACACAGCCAGTGCTTGCCAGAAATTCCTGCAGATCCTTTAATGTTGCTGTAGGCCTCTTGGCAGCCTCTCTGACCAGTTTTCTTCTCCTCTTTTCATCAATTTTGGAGGGACGTCCAGTTCTTGGTAACGTCACTGTTGAACCATATTTTCTCCACTTGATGAAGACGATCTTCACGGTGTTCCATGCTATATCTAATGCCTTGGAAATTCATTTGTACCCTTCTCCTGACTGAAACCTTTTAACATTGAGATTCCTCTGATGCTTTGGAAGCTCTCTGCAGACCATGGCTTTTGCTGCAATATACTACTAAGAAAATGTCAGGAAAAGCTTACTAGAACAGTTGAATTTATTTGGGGTTAATTAATCAGAGGCACTTTAAATGATGGCAGATGGGCACTGACTCGTATTTAACATGAGTTTAAATGTGATTGTTTAATTCTGAACACAGCCACATCCCCAGTTATAAGAGGGTATGCACACTTATGTAACCACATTATTTTAGCTTTTTATTTTTACTTCACCCCCCCTAAAAGATTTCAGTTTGTTTTTTTAAGTTGTACAGGTTATGGGTCACATTAAAGGTGGAAAAAGGTCTGAAATGATTTATCTTGGTCTAATTTATTTTTTACATCACAGAAACTTGCCATTTTAACAGGGGTGTGTAGACTTTTTATATCCACTGTAGGTGGTATTTATTTTAGAATTTGCA
The DNA here is from genome assembly GCA_033459395.1 of Hemibagrus guttatus. Classification (NCBI taxonomy): domain Eukaryota; kingdom Metazoa; phylum Chordata; class Actinopteri; order Siluriformes; family Bagridae; genus Hemibagrus; species Hemibagrus guttatus. The sequence goes on from JAUCMX010000007.1 coordinate 11,954,474, forward strand.
GTCATTTCGGCAATTATAGCTTACTTATATTTGGATTATGGGATAATTAGCAGTCAGAGCAGGGCTTTACATTTTTAGGCCTAGTGGTGTGCACTAGGGTTAGCAAGAAAAAACGTTTAGCAGCAGAAATGATTGTTCTGAAGCATTCATTCATTGTCTGCCGCTTATCCAATCTATTCTCGGGTCACGGGGAGCCTGTTATCTCAGGCGACATTGGGCATCACATTTAAAAATACATTTTATTATTCAAAGACAGTAAATTAATTTAAACAAACTGAAATGATTATGTAAAGAAATTCACATTCTGTGATTATCTACATTTACATGCAGTCAAATAATCTGTCATTACTCCATAATAACCTGGCTGAGAACTCAATTAGAATAAAAAATGTTCATGTATACACCTCAGGTTAATAGAGTACCAATTGGCAGACTGAAACTCCTATCAGATTAATTTAGATTAATCAGATTAAAATCATTTGATTAATCTATTAAATAGATTAGCCACAAATACCTATGTGTCTGAATACTTTCACTACCAAAGTCTGCATATCTGCATTCAGAACATGTGTGTATAGGCCATTACGCATTCCTTGAGCACAACTTTGTAGGAAAATATAATTCATTTTGCATATTTGAATCTATTTTGTAGGGTTAGATTAAGGAAATGATTGTTAATTTGGCATCAAACTAACATTTTAAGACACGTGGGGAAGGGATTTGGACTGCGGATGATGTGGCAACATGTTTGCAAGAGATTATTTAAGAGCAGAAAAATGCTTTTATGTCACTCTTTATGCTAGTTGACCCCAACTATCAGGGTCAACCTAGCAAGAGAAATAGACAGAACAGATCACTTAGCACATTTCCTTGACAGTGTACTCTTGACAGCACATGAGTGTTATGGTGCTTTGCAAACACTTTAATAATAATCAGTAATAGTATGAGGAATAACAATGCAGTGCTTTATCTGCAGTTTAATAATATTCATGAGGAATAACTACAAACCCGATTCCAAAAAAGTTGGGACACTGTACAAATTGTGAATAAAAACAGAATGCAATGATGTGGAAGTTTCAAATTTCAATATTTTATTCAGAATACAACATAGATGACATATCAAATGTTTAAACTGAGAAAATGTATCATTTTAAGGGAAAAATAAGTTGATTTTAAATTTCATGGCATCAACACATCTCAAAAAAGTTGGGACAAGGCCATGTTTACCACTGTGTGGCATCCCCTCTTCTTTTTATAACAGTCTGCAAACGTCTGGGGACTGAGGAGACAAGTTGCTCAAGTTTAGGAATAGGAATGTTGTCCCATTCTTGTCTAATACAGGCTTCTAGTTGCTCAACTGTCTTAGGTCTTCTTTGTCGCATCTTCCTCTTTATGATGCGCCAAATGTTTTCTATGGGTGAAAGATCTGGACTGCAGGCTGGCCATTTCAGTACCCGGATCCTTCTTCTACGCAGCCATGATGTTGTAATTGATGCAGTATGTGGTCTGGCATTGTCATGTTGGAAAATGCAAGGTCTTCCCTGAAAGAGACGACGTCTGGATGGGAGCATATGTTGTTCTAGAACTTGGATATACCTTTCAGCATTGATGGTGCCTTTCCAGATGTGTAACAGTTTTCCAGAACAACAGTTTTCCACTTTGCCACACTCCATTTTAAATGAGCCTTGGCCCAGAGAAAACGCCTGCGCTTCTGGATCATGTTTAGATATGGCTTCTTTTTTGGACCTATAGAGTTTTAGCCAGCAACGGCGAATGGCACGGTGGATTGTGTTCACCGACAATGTTTTCTGGAAGTATTCCTGAGCCCATGTTGTGATTTCCATTACAATAGCATTCCTGTATGTGATGCAGTGCCATCTAAGGGCCCGAAGATCACAGGCATCCAGTATGGTTTTCCGGCCTTGACCCTTACGCACAGAGATTGTTCCAGATTCTCTGAATCTTTGGATGATATTATGCACTGTAGATTATGATAACTTCAAACTCTTTGCAATTTTTCTCTGAGAAACTCCTTTCTGATATTGCTCCACTATTTTTCGCCGCAGCATTGGGGGAATTGGTGATCCTCTGCCCATCTTGACTTCTGAGAGACACTGCCACTCTGAGAGGCTCTTTTTATACCCAATCATGTTGCCAATTGACCTAATAAGTTGCAAATTGGTCCTTTTCCGGCCTCTTATTGCTACCTGTCCCAACTTTTTTGGAATGTGTAGCTCTCATGAAATCCAAAATGAGCCAATATTTGGCATGACATTTCAAAATGTCTCACTTTCATCATTTGCTGTGTTATCTATATTCTATTGTGAATGCAATATAAGTTTGAGATTTGTAAATTATTGCATTTCTTTTTTATTCACAATTTGTACAGTGTCCCAACTTTTTTGGAATCGGGTTTGTATACTGTGTAAACACTAACAGTTTGTTGACAATTAGCAAACAGTGTGATTGTGTGACTGTTATGTGACAGTTTACTGAGATTACATTTAATAGTTTACCACTGCTGCCTATCACATCAGCTTGTCACCACTAGTATTTGCTCATGAAACACTGTCATCCAATGCAATGGAGCTAATCCTGCCCTTAGTCTTACTTTGGGAATTCCATAGAGACATTCCTAAATGCAGATTTGTGAATAGGTTTTAAAGAGACTCTTAATTATAAATTTTAGTGCTGATTAAAAGAACTTTTTCTATGAATCTTTCTTATGGCCCTCCACAAAATGAAATCTTCCATTTTTATTTTCAGCAATAGCTTTAGAAATAAAGCTATCATTGTGGATGATATTCAGTATTTTCTCAAGAGATGAAATGTAGTATGGGTGGACGTAAATGTTTGCCTTAATTAATTTAAGTATTGTGTTCTTTCAGAGTCCGTAGTCCTCCGAAGTTGTCTTTTGAAGAGAGTGAGCGAAGGGCACTACTGCTTAAGGAATGGTCCAGATACAAAAACTTACAGCACCAGACTGATATGATGGCTATTGAAGAGGCTCTACAGGCCCAGACACAAGCTTTAAAAGAGCTTCAGCTGGAATCAGAAGAGCTTTACAGAGCTGCAATTGGCCCAGACAGTAGTCTTTTCCCTTTCCATCACCATGGTCCTAGTTTTATGCCGCTTGTTCCAAACCAAGAAGCCCCCTATGGCAAATATTATGACATAACACGAGTGTACACTCAATGATGGAACCTAGTAACTTTTGTGAGTAATAATGAAAAAAATTCTGATGGAAATGTACTTTTGGTTTGTAATTTTTATGCCATTTGAATTTATTTCATGACTTATATTGAGCAGTATTAAAATGCTTATGTGTATAAAGGCAGACTGTGTTAATTTGTTATTAAAGCTTTTACAGGCTAATATTGACCCATAAATTAATATTAATGTATCTGCTCTGTGTTGATAGCAGAGTTTCAGTAATTAGGCAGTAAATCCAACTCGCTGTCAAATTTAATTGTGCTTTATGGATCAAGCAACCATCATATCAAAACACAGAGTAACAAATTTTGTTCAGATTTGTCTCCCAATACATGCTTCCAAATTTTATGGTTAATTGACAAAATTTGAAGTGAAAAATGTTTTTGAAATCACAAATTTGTTGATTTAAGAACACTTGGAATCAAGTGAATCAAGAGAAGCTTAAGAATCTGATTTGATGTTGAGAGGTTAAATGGTTACAAGCTATTCTACAAATTAATGAATTATAGTGCCAACTACAGGTGAAATGAGACATAATTTCTGGGAGACCCTACACTCATTTACAAATTATTTGCAGAATTTGCAGGGTTATTTTTGCGAATCATCTGTTGGCTTTAGCTTGCTGAGACAATGGTTGGTTTGACTTAACCGAAACTGTGTCGGTAAGAGAAAACCCACCATGCTGGTTCGGGGACAAATTTCATTACAAGATTCCATTTCTGTAACTTTACACAGCACTTGAGGCAGAGTGGCAACTAAGACTAAATGTGCCAAGTGAAAGAAATTGTCACTGCAAGAAATGTTAGGTTTTGTTCACATTTAGCTTATTTTATAATTTATTTGAACTGTTGGAAATTATATTTTTGTATTGACCAGACTTTATGTATGCAGTAACCTTTTTAATGTGTAATTTGTCTTGATAGCAATGTTAGCCTCCTAATAAAAAATGTGGCCAAATATATAGCTGAAAAAACAAGACAAGTATTTTTATTTCTAAAAGATTACATTTTTACATAATATTTACAGTTATCAGTAAGTTTCTCAGTAAATAAGAATTAACGACACTAGTTAGTTAAATTACCTTATGTTTTCTCTCATTTTTTGGACTTTCTAATCTTTCTGGATTATCAATTAGCACTGGAGTGATTTCTAAACAATGTAGGCAAATGATCAAAAATTTCTCCACCCGCCACTGTGGTGGGTAATTGTAAATTTGTATGTACACTTCTTAGAATCCTTATGGATTACACTAAAACAAAAAGACACACATTACAGTATTTTAAAGCAACCCTTGGAATTTATTTTAAGTGTAAATACAAGGTTAGAGTTAAATAATCTGTAACTTTTAATAATAATAATTTTAAAGTTAAATGATTTAAAAAATCTGGTTAGGTTTTTTTTGTTGTGACCAATTGCAGATTTGGTCACAAGCCTTTACTTTATACTTTATATATATATGAGTTTCTTCTCATTAGCTATTTCTCATCATCCTGGTTCTATTTTGAACTTTGTGCTTGTAGTACTGACAAAGTACTCAAAGGTATTCAAATGTCTAATCAGTGTTCATGATAGTCATCTGTGCCACTAAAATCCCTACAGTTTTTTTTAAATGTGTAGCTTAATGCCAGCTTTTGTCAGGGCCCTTTTCAAATCAATATTGTAGGTTATGTGTTGTGCCCATTTCTATTCTCTTATTTTACAGCTGAAAAGACAGACCAGGAATCTCTTCTCTGAAATGATAACACTCTGATCCATCACTTTTACAGTTCAATTTCAAGTAGGCTCGGACTAAAATTTATTAAATATCTCACAAAGTTTCTTAAGCCAAGTTTTAGGTCTTGTTACAACCCAGTCTAGGCTTGGGATGCACAGCGTGAGAAAGGCATGGGGTTAAGTGCAAGGTGGAAAAGAATATGTGATGCCCCAGAGTTACCAGGCATGATTCACACAAAACATGGGTGAATTATGGTGATATGTATTGTGATTTAGTGAGATATGCACAGCACAGTGAAACGGGGGAAACAAACAAAAAACAAGCATCTTCCTTAACCTACCACAAAAACAGAGACGAAACCCACACCCCAACTAAAATTGCAGTCACACCCCTACTACCGGTGAATATATACAGTGTATCAATATTTACACAAATAAGGATTCTGTACTATTCAGGCAGCCAAACCAAAAACAAGGGACAGATTAATCTTGTCTAGTCAAGATGCAAAGATTGAAAACAAAACCGTCATATGCAAAACACAAAACAGATTCTCAATACAAATACAATCACAACACAACACAAGTATGCATCGAGGCTGCTTTTACTGGCTTCCAAACCAGTTGCTTACAGCACTTGCTGTAAAAGCCATCAAACAAGGTAACGGTCTCCTTTTCAAAAGTACAATAGTTAAGTTGGTGTTTCAGGAATTTCTTCAAGAAGTAGTACACAGGGGGATACTCCAGTGGTTGTCCTCCTGTGTGAGCACAGCACCAGCACCACTGCACTTTCTGGTGCAGAAAGAATGGGAGAACTGTTTAGCAGGAGTTTCACTGAGTCTAAGGCACACTGGAAAACACTTGAACAAGATTCAAGAACAAGGCATAAGTTAGTGAGGGGTAAAACAATGTCAGAAAAGTTGTTACAAAAACAACAATAATATTCAGCCAATAAAAAGTGTCAGAGACCACATTTGTCTTGGGAACAGGAAATGCACAAATGGCTTGGATTTTTTGCCTCCAAATGTTTCACCAAACCCTGCTCCACAATCTTTTCCAGCATAAAAGACCACCCCTTGCCAAATTCACATTTATCCAAATTCAATACCAATGAAGCCTCAGAGAGTTGTCTACAGTAAATACCAGCTCCAGCAGGTGCTGTTCCACGTGCAGTTCCTAACTACTGGAGTACACCACTACATTATCAATTTGGGACTAAGCAGCCTTGGGCACTAAAATACAGGGTAAGCACCAGCTAGTCCATGTTTAAATAGGTATTCTGTCTCTTACATAGCTTGGTTTGCTCTATGCATGTATGTATGCTGTCTAATAGGGACATGATCATCTATATCAGTGTCATGCTCTATTAATGTTGTGCAAGATGGGACATCAGCAAACAGTTCAGGGAACTTTGTAGTCAGGGTTTTAATATCCTCCTGAAGAGATTTCTTAGGCAAATACTGCAACACCTCAGAGTTAGTTAGGTGAACAGAAGACACCTTCCCAATGCATACATAAGGTTAGGTTGGGTGTTTAACAAGGTTCTGTTTTAGGCCCACTGCTTTTCTCCTTATATATGCTACCTCTTGGTATAATCATTTGTACACATGGTATTTGCTTTCACTGTTATGCTGATAACACACGGGTACTATATTGCCAAATGTTTTGGGACATCTGCCTTTACTTGCACATGAACTTTAATGACATCCCATTCTTAATTTGTAGGCTTTAATATGGAGTTGGCATGCTCTTTTGCAGCTATAACAGCTTTATCTCTTATGGGAAGGCTTTCCACAAGGTTTAGAAGTGTGTTTATGGGAATTTTTGACCATTCATCTAGAAGCACATTCGTGAGGTCATGCACTGATGTTGGACGAGAAGGCCTGGCCCGCAGTCTTTGCTCTAATTCATCCCAAAGGTATTTTATCGGGTTGAGGTCAGGACTCTGTGCAAGCCAGTCAAGTTCCTCCACAGCAAACTTGCTCATCCATGTCTTTATTGACCTTGCTTTGTGCAGTCATGTTGGAATTGGAAGGAGCCATCCGCAAACTGTTCCCACAAAGTTGGGAGCATGAAATTGTCCAAAATGTTTTGGTATGCTGAAACTTTAAGAGTTCCTTTTAATGGAACTAAGGGGCCCAGCCTAACCCTTGAAAAACAACCCCAAACCATAATCTCCCCTCCACCAAACTTTGCACTTGGCACAGTGCAGTCAGGCAAGTGCCGTTCTCCTGGCAACCGCCAAAGCCAGATTCTTCCATCAGATTGCCAGACAAAGAAGCATGATTCGTCACTCAAGAGAACATGCCTCCATTGCTTTAGAGTCCAGTGGCAGCATGCTTTACACCACTGCATCCCATGCTTTGAATTGCACTTGGTGATATAGGGCTTGGAAGCAGCTGCTCGGCCATGAAAACCCATTCCATGAAGCTCTGAAGCTCTCTATGCACTATTCTTGAGCTAATCTGAAGGCCACATGAAGTTTGGAGGTCTATAGCTATTGACTCAGCAGAAAGTTGGCAACTTCTGTGCACTGTGCGCCTCAGCATGCGCTGACCCTGCTCTGGGATTTTATATGACCTACCACTTCGTGGCTGAGTTGCTGTTGTTCCCAACTGCTTCCACTTTGTTATAATACCACTAACAGTTGACCATGAAATATTTAGTAGTGAGGAAATTTCACAAATAGACTTATTGCACAGGTGGCAACATATCACGGTATCATGCTTGAATTCACTGATCTCCTGAGAGTGACCCATTCTTTCACAAAAGTTTGTAGAAGCAGTCTGCATGCCTAGGTGCTTGATTTTCTACACCTGTGGCCATGGAAACGATTGGAACACCTGAATTCAATGATTTGGTTGGGTGTCCCAAAATGTATGTCATGTAGTATATATGTTTCAAGAAAGCCAGATGAGAGGCACCATCTTAACAAGATTGAAGATTTTGTAAAGGATATTAGACAGTGTATGTTTGCTAACTTCCTCCTGGTTAGCTTCCTGGCTTGTTCTAAGACCACATAAAGCCAGAAGTAAGCTTTCTGATTACAGAATAACTCTGGATGGTTATTCTGTTTCATCATGTGCAGCAGTGAAAGTATCGTTAGGGTAGCCTTCTTTAATCTCAGAAATATTGCTGAATTAAGAAATATAATGTCACTACATAATGCAGAAATACTAGTTCATGTTTTTGTTACCTTTAAGTTGGATTGTAATGCCTTACTATCTGGATGTTCCAGTAGGTCAGAATGCAGTAGCTTGACTTCTAACTAGAACCATAAGATATGAACACATCACTCCTATCTTATTCACACTGTATTGATTCGCAGTCATTCCCGAATTGATTTGAATTCCACACTGACTATAAAACACTGCTACCAACCTATAAAGCACTAAATGGTCTCGTACCACAATACCTAAGCGAACTTTTGGTGTTTTATGATCCACCACACCTACTTTGATCAAAAGGTGCAAGGTATTTGGTTGTACCTTAAATAGTGAAGGATACAGCAGGGGGCAGAGTTTTTTCTTACAAAGCTCCAGCCTTCTACTTAGTGTTCAGGACTCGAACACAGTCTCAGTGTTTAAGTTCAGCCTGAAAACACATTTGTTTAGTCAAGCTTTTTATGAATAGTTTTTCTTAGGTAAAGGTAAGGTAAATATATACACCAATCAGGCATAACATTATGAGCACTGACAGGTGAAGTGAATAACACTGATTATCTCATCATCATGGCACTTGTTAGTGGGTGGGATATATTAGGCAGCAAGTGAACATTTTGTCCTCAAGGTTGATGTGTTAGAAGCAGGAAAAATGGGCAAGCGTAAGTATTTGAGTGAGTTTGACATGGGCCAAATTGTGATGGCTAGACAACTGGATCAGAGCATCTCCAAAACTGCAGCTCTTGTGAGGTGTTCACAGTCTGCAGTGGTCAGTATCTATCAAAAGTGGTCCTTGGAAGGAACAGTTGATGTGACTTGCCAAAAAAGCAGTTTTGTGTCATCTGTCCAAAGGACATTCTTCCAGAAGCTTTCTGGCTTGTCAATGTGCATTTTGGCAAATTCCAGTCTCGCTTTTTTATGATTTGCTGTGGAGTGGAGTCCTCCTCGGTCATCTTCCATTAAGTCCACTTTGGCTCAAACGGCGATGGATGGTGCAATCTGTCACTGATGTACCTTGACCTTGGAGTTCACCTCTAATCTCTTTGGAACTTTGGTTGCCATTTATATTATCTATCTATTCAATTTGTCATTAATTTTCCTCTTGCAGCCACATCCAGGGAGGTTGGCTACAGTCCTGTGGACCTTAGACTTCTGAATAATATGTGCAACTGTAGTCACAGAAACATCAAGCTGCTTGGAGATGGTCTTATAGCCTTTACCTAGACAAGCAATCTCCTGAGACAACTCTGCATAGCTTTCTGTGGTCCATTTTCAATGTGGTGCACACCATAATACCAAATAGCACAGTGACAACTTTTCACTTTTCAGTTCAGACTGACTGATTACAAATTATTTTCTAGGGGTACTATCATTTTACACATCAGTGTACAGGACCTTTGTTGAAACCACACCAAAAGTCCATTTCTTTCAATTCCAATAATCACAGACCAGCACTTTATCACCCACTGTAAATTTTCTGTCTCTTGTATGCACTTGACCTCATTAGGACAGTTCGCTTTGTGCTTTTTCAGCAACAAAAGCAAAATCACACATGCCTTAGCCTTTTGGAGTGAGCATTCTTCAAATAAACCTGGCCATTTCCAAGGGTGTAATTGTAAGTGAGCAGGAGCTCTTTTTCTTACATGAATGACAGGTTTTTGCCAATTATTCGATTTGCACATCAATAACAGGCCACCAGACATATTAGCTACCACCTTTATCCTTACAACACCTGGATGTCTGGTGTGCAGCTCTGCCAGAACCTGGGATCTAAGCTTAGGAGGGGTGACCACTCTCCAACCCCACATGTGGAAACCTTGTAAGTAGTCAACACATCTTTCCTGTTCAAGCACATTGTTTGGATATGTAATTTGTGGAAAACATCCAGTTGCCACCATCTCGATTACTTAGTAATATTACGTAGACATAGTGGGGTTAGTTTCACTACAAACATGTGAACACAACACTGGTAAGGCATCAAGTTGTTTCACTTGGAGAAACTCCGCAGTATCCAGCTAAACTGTAGGTGTGGTTGGCAGAGGTAGACGTAACAATCCATCTGCATTATGGTGGTGTGTACCATCTCTATAATGAATATTGTAATAATAGGCTGTCAACATCAAAGCCAAGTGCTGCATCCGAGCTGCAGCCCTGGATGGAATGGCTTTTGTTGGACTGAAGATTGTTGCCAGCGGTCCATAAGCTTCAGAATGTAAACTTCAGCCCGTACAAAATTTCAGTACTCCAAATACAATTCCAATTGGCTCCCTCTCAATTTGAGCATAGTTCAGCTTTGCTTTGCTCAACATTCTTGAGGCGAAAGCTATTGGGTTTTCTTGTCCATCCAGGAGGATGTGTGAGATGATGGTGGCAACACTGTAAGGAGATGCATCACAGGCTAGTCTGATTGGTAACTGTGTATTGTAATGTGTGACAGCAACAATTCTTTCACCTTGTCAAACACATCCTCACACTCATGAGACCATAGCCATTTCTTTCTTTTTCATAGAAGAATACAAATGCTTTTGAATACAAATGCTGCCACCATCACTAGGCCCCAAGCAGTTTGTGTATCGTCCAAATCGTTCCGCAGATGATGCCATCAGCACAACTCTCCATCTGTCCCTCACACACCTGGAAAATAAGGACACTTATGTACGAATGCTGTTCATCGACTTCAGATCAGCATTCAACAAGATCATGCCTCAGCGACTGACCGAGAAGCTGAGCCTGCTGGGCATCAACACCTCCCTCTGCAACTGGATCCTGAATTTCCTGACTGGGAGTCCTCAGTCAGTCCGGATCGGGAACAGCACCTCCAGCGCCACCACACTGAACACTGGAGCTCCTCAGGGCTGCATGCTCAGTCCACTGCTGTTCACCCTGCTGACTCACGATTGTGCAGCAATGCACAGCTCCAACCACATCATTAAGTTCACCGATGACACGACCGTGGTGGGTCTCATCAGCAAGAACGATGAGTCAGCATACAAGAGAGGAGGTGCAGAGGCTAACAGCCTTGTGTAAAGACAACAACCTGTCTCTGAACGTGGAGAAAATGAAAGAGATGGTTGTTGACTTCAGGAGAGCACAGAGTGACCATTCTCCACTGAACATCAACGGGTCCAGCGTGGAGATCGTCAAGAGCACCAAATTTCTCGGTGTTCACCTGGCAGAGGACCTCACCTGGTCGCTCAACACCAGCTCCATCACCAAGAAAGCACAGCAGTGTCTTTACTTCCTGCGAAGGCTGAGGAAGGCTCATCTTCCACCTCTCATCCTGACCACCTTCTACAGAGGGACCATCGAGAGCATCCTGAGCAGCTGCATCACTGCCTGGTTTGGGAATTGCACTGCCTCGGATCGCAAAACCCTGCAGCGGATAGTGAGGACAGCTGAGAAGATCATCTGAGTCTCTCTCCCCTCTATCATGGACATGTACACCGTACACTGCATCCACAAAGCCAGGAGCATTGTGGATGACCCCACACACCCCTCACACACACTCTTGTTTGTCAGATCTGCCCTCATCAGTAGCCAGTTCTCCTCTGTCAAACTTAATCAGGAGTTCGATGCAGATAATTCTCATTTTCAAAATGTTATTTCTTTATATGGTTTATATAACATAAATGATTCACAGAGACGATTGCTATGTTTTTAAGCATGTTTAAGTGATATCTGATCACGATCATTTAAAAACATTTTCCGACCACATTTCTTCCTCAATGATGATGGTTCACCACTATCTTCCAGGTTTTAATTGGACTGTTTTAAACCAAATTTTAGTAGTTTCAGCAATTTCTTTAGTTATTTTCTTTGATTGATGCAGTCCAGATCACTAAAATCAATGCCTACTGTACAAGCCTTTGGGGGCAGTGTTATAATCTGGGATTGCTTCAGTTAGTCAGGTCTATTACCAGGTTTTTCCATCAATGGATTTTTTTTCTTCAGTGACAGCTTATTCAAAGATGACAAAGCCAGGATGTATCAGGCTCAAATTGTGAAATAGTGATTCAGGGAGCATGAAACATAATTTTCAAACATCAGAATGGATTTTCCCTGGAAGAATCACTGTTATGGCATTTAATGTGATGCATTTTTAGGCATGAGACAAGACACTTTCCTTTATATCATACACAAGTAGATCTAACACATAAACATACAAAGGTCAACAATGGAGGGGTTTGAACAGAGAATAAATTAAATCCCAAGCTTCTAGCAAAGTGTGCTATTTCTCAGCCCATGATCTGAACAAACCATCAACTTATCAATTTAACCTTCTTGTAGGTTTTAAAAGGGCTTTAGACCTAAACCTACAGTAATGAGAAAATACAAAGCTGTCAGTAAACCGACAGTAATTAGAAAATACTGACAGTAATAAAAAAAAATAATGTGAGTGTGATCAAGGGGAAAAAAACAACAAATGAAGAAGGTCATACAGTGCAAATGGCTGCCCTGTGGTGGTGTGGGAGGAGTTGTCTGGTGTAGCTGTGACATTGGCCCCCTTAAAGCTCCTGAAGCACCCAAACTTAACAGGGCCTGGAAGCCTGAGTGGAGTGGCAACCACACCAAGGACAGGGTGAAGTGATAAACACGGTGTGGCCAGAGGGGTGCAACAATGATGGCGAAGCAAGGAGGCAGAGCAACATCCTCAGCCAAGCTGGGAAGCAGAACGATGTCCTCAGCCAAGCAAGTGGGTGAAGAGACATTCTCAGCCAAGCAAAGGAGCAGAACCACATCCTCAGCTGAGCAGGTTTAGCAGAACAACTTACTTAACTGAGCAGGGAGTGACATCCTCAGCTGAGCAGCTTAGGCAGGGTGTTGTCCTTAGCAAAGCAGGGAAGCAGAGTGATGTCCTCAGCAGCAACATTCAAGTTATGACAGGGAGAATTGAAGACAGATCCAGTCAGCGTAGGTGCTCCCTTCTGATGAAATCCTGCAAGAAGGAGCCTGACTTTGGGCTTGGCCATGTCTTGGTTGATCTACCAATCTCCCTTTGGTTCCCCAGCTCATCTTAGAATCTAAAGCTGGCAAATGTCTGCTGCATTTAGGTCTAGCAATCTGTCGCAATTTGGAGGCAAAGGCAGATGCAAGATCAAAGAGAAAATTGCAGAGGGCAATTGCAGTTGTTAAAGTATCATTTTCACAATCATTGTCCCTTTAGACTATCTAGGGTGTTCTGATGCAGTCTGGTCGGGCATTATGAGTCTAGTGCAATGTGAGAATAGTCGTAAGAACAGGGTGTGCTTTTGGGCTCTTGGAGGGAAGAAGATCAAAAGGTCTCATTCCAATACATCCCCTTCATGAAACCCCCTCTGGTGATGCCCACCCCCTCTTTTGGTTATCAGATTTACAATTAAGGGGCCTTGTTTATTGTACCTTGGTTAGGGTTGTTCTAACACTTGCAGGATGGTTGATATTAGACAGACATGGATGAGAGGCACTTAACTTGGCTTCCCAGGACAATTATGGATTAGGGCCCATGGTTTTATGGCTCCTGTGGCCAAATAATCAGAATTCCTGTGTAGTACTTGTCCCTGGAATGGTATTCTTTATGCTGCTAGTGCACTCAGAATACTACACTGGCTCAACTCCAACTCACTCCAAATCTCACTCAAACAAATTCCTCAAAGTTGGCAGCCCTGGTACATACAGTCATAAGAAAGTACACCCTTCTTGAATTCTATGTTTATATTTGTCAGGGTAACAATTGTTGGTCATCACCAACATTTGTAAATAAACAAATAACCTCAGCTGACAACAAAACTACATAACAGATTTCAATATATTGTATTTTTCCCCCAAAAAAAGTAAACCAACATTCACAAACCAGGTGGGAAGAAAGTACACCATTCCTGTTTCCACAATCATACTTAGAATATGGGTGTTACTAATCAAAAACTCAGATTAAATTATTATGTTCATGACAGCCAAATAAAAAAATGATGAACAAGCATTGCTAAGAAAAAAATCTCATTCTCCACAAAAAGAATATATTTATATATAAGTCAATATATAGCACAAACATCTCATATCAACTGTCAAACATGGTGGAAGGGGTGTGCTGATTTGGGCTTGTTTTGCGGGTCCAGGAAACCTCCAGTCATTGAGACAATGACATTTCTTGACCTGAGCATGCAAGTCACCCTGAATGCTCTGGTCCATTGCCCAGGATTTATTCTATTTATTTATTTATTTATTTATTTATTGTATTTATTCTGGGGTTTTTTCATAGTCTCTCCTGTTTGCCAATCACCTTACTTCAGTCTGTTTCCTGAACATGAACCTGCCTAGTGTTTTGGATTTGTCTGCCTTCTCTTATTAAATAGCTATATTTGCATTTGTATGAGCTCAGCCCTTATCTCATGACAGAGCATTTGAGTCAGGTTTGAGACATTGCTGTGTAAGGTATACTTGTGCCAGAATGTTAACATTCAACGCACAAGGTGAAAATAGGTTTTTTCTGCAAAATTTTCTGCCACTACCACAACGAAACTCCTTTGAAAAGAACATAATAGCTTCAGTCAAGACCTAGACGATGCACATAGAGAACACAGTATTTGGACCAGTATTTGGTCAATAATTATACAAGCTATGTATACTGCTGTACATTTAAAGCAGTAGGTATTTACCTACTTACTTTACCTACCTACTAGAATTACCTTTGTCTATTAGGCTCAAAATAGTGGCCACTCTATATGAATATGATAAAAAAAAAATTTAATTCTCAAAATTATGATCATTTGAAAAAACTCAATCTAAGACATGACTTATATTAAAGATGCAATAAATTATAACCATCACATTTTCAGTGGAACAGAAAATGTAATAAATATAAAACTTTTGAACTTAGAAAACTAAGAGAAACACATATTTGCTTACTGTACTGCTTCATGAATGGTGTAATTAAACTTTTTATTCCCTACTTTTTTTTTTTAACAACAATATTATAGTGCCCAAACTTTTATAAAACACATTCATAACATATACTGCACAGTAAAAATATAATATAGAAATTGTGGAGAAATTTCACATTTCTATAGAATTTTATATAAATCTAAACCTATTAAGAAACAATTAACTTTCATGGTTAAACATACATTGTCTAATAAGCTGTGACATAATGTAAAGATGTAAAGCTTGTACAAGATTTTTAATATTAATCATATATGAGATTCCATTAAATGTCTTACATTTTTAGTGTGTTTTTATAAGAATTTAGCCATAATAATACAATAAAAGTAACCTTATTTTGTCAAGGTATCTGTGTTTATACAGCATAACCATATCTGCTGTTATATCTTAGTAGGCTTTGTTGGTTGGCAGTGAAGCTTCTGCTGTTTGAATCAGCCCTTCTTGGCTTACTGTTCCTAACTGAGCTGTAGGTGACTCCTTGATGCGGATGGTAACCCATAATGGAGCGAAAACTAGAGTGCCTGCTACCAGGATGACTCTCTGGTGCTGCAGCATCCTCCCTGCAAAGAATTACTTATGATTAATTGCTAAATAAAACAGTCTATGAATTATTTTGTGATATTGTGTAGTTAGAGAAAGAAATTAAACTTAAATAACAACTGTTTGTAGCTGCCATATGCATGCATGTCAGTGCTCCTTTAACTATATTCACACCCACAATTAAACATATATGCTAAATCAAATGCAGATGATTTTCTAGTCTTGCGGAGAAAGAATTTATTTCAATCAATAAAATAACAGCACAGTGGTGAATCGGGTTCAATCCTGAGCTTAGGTTACAGTCTGTGTAGAATTTCTTTGCATGTTATCTCCAGATCAGTGTGTTTCTTCCAGGGTCTCTGGTTTCTTCCCACCTCCCAAAAACAAACCAGTAGGTGGACAAATTGCTTCTGTGTATGAAAGAATCATGGCCAGATTTGGATCCACCAGGTCTATGACCAGGATTAAGTGGTTACTCATAGTCAGTGAGTAACAAGCACGTATATTTCAATTCAGCTGCATGTTCATGCCATATTTTATAACTGGTTTAAAATTTTTCTGCCATTTTCTCTGACAAAAATAGTTATGCTTTTGATTTAACATTAATAATGTTCTGTCCGGGGGCTTTGTGGCTTGGTGGTTAGCACGTTTGCCTCACACCTCCATGTTTGGGGATTCGCCGTGTGTATGTGTGTATGTGTGTGTGGGGTGTGTGTGTGTGTGTGTGTGTGTGTATAATTTGCATGTTCTCCCTATGCCTTGGGGGTTTCCTCTCCCAGTCCAAAGACATGCATTGTAGGTTGATTGGCATCTCTAAATTGCCCGTAGTGTGTGATTGCGTGAGTGAATGAGAGTGTGTGTGTGCCTTGTAATGGGTTGGCACTCCATCCAGGATGTATCCTGCCTTGATGCCCAATGACGCCTGAGATAGGCACAGGCTCCCTGTGACCCGAGAATAGATCGGATAAGTGGTGGACAATGAATGAATGTTCTGTCCTGTGTTTACTTGACAGATACACTAATGTGGTGCACTTACTTTGTTTCAAGGTTAGTAGAGATTTTTCTTTTTTCAAATTTTACAGTAGATCTATTTTGTGTTACCCAGGAGGCAAAGCAGAACCCAGTGATCAAAGCTCCAGTTAATGAACAATATGGATTATTCTTGGAGTTCAAATCGATTATTAGATGATCACCTCAATCTGTTTTGAACTGTTGTTTGAAAGAAGCTCCTCCTGAGCACAATCTTACACCACCTGAACATGTACCACCTGAAAAATACTGAAACTAGAACTGTGCATTGTGGTCAATGATATGTTTGAGACTTAATATAAGGATACACACATATGGTGGTGGGTTATTTGAGTTCAGGAGACACCTTGCAAAAACAATGTAATGCAAAGACGACCATCTCCGTATTTGAACCCAACTGAAAACCTGTGGTCTCAACTGAGGAAGGCAGGCCAAATGATTTCTATGTGGAATATACAAGTGACAGTTCACTTTCAAGTCCCTATCAAGACTGAGTTGGGACAGTGGTGGGACACCTTAGGAACAAAAAATAAAAATGAATGAAACCGAACAAGCAAACAAACCAAATACTTTCTGGAGGTTTTTAAGTATGGATAGGACTTGGAATAACTGACACTTAAGAAAATAAATAATATTATATTAGAAATTAGTGTACTGTATGTCATGTGGAGAAGAAATATTTCTCACTTGATCTCATTGGCAGTTTCCCTTTCATAGCGATGCTTCTGGTAGCAGCATACTAGAAGCCATATTAACAATAGGAGGAGGAGCAAAAGCAGCAATGCCCCTATCACAGCCCCTGCAATTATTCCTGCCCGATTGGTTGCTGTGATGGAAAATACAAATATCATATTTAAAAAAAAATCACTGAGGTCAGTTATAGTGCCACAAACATTCTTGATTTCTGAGGACAACCTGAGTAAACACAAAATACGATTTTCAAATTTCAGTTATTTAAGGAAAAAAGTTCCTTTCAGTTATTGAAGGAAAAAAGCCAAAACTAACTGGACTTGTATGAAAAAATCAATTACTCAATCAATAAATTAACAGTATTGAAGTTGGTTACTGTTAGAATAGACACAAGTAGACTTGATTACTGCTAGCTTGGGTGAAACTAAGCATCACTTTATTTTGAAGTAGGCTAAAAGGTCTCAACAAGCATTACACTATGTTGCAATCAAAAGAGATTTCAAAAGAGAAATAAATTTAATGAATCAAC
Organism: Hemibagrus guttatus; assembly: GCA_033459395.1. NCBI lineage: Eukaryota > Metazoa > Chordata > Actinopteri > Siluriformes > Bagridae > Hemibagrus > Hemibagrus guttatus. The sequence goes on from JAUCMX010000007.1 coordinate 11,972,261, forward strand.
CTGGGTTACAATGTCATATCTAAAGCTATGGGAATCTAGCAAATCACAGTGAAAGTCTTTATCTCCAAATGGGGGAAAACCTGGAAAAGTGTCTTCAAATCTTTAAAGAAAATTACTGGTCTACAAATTTCCTCCAAGAATGCATGAGTGAATTGATTGATACAACAAGAAACAAAAGAACCCAACAAAACTATAATAAGGCCAGTGTTTTCATTAATCCTCTATTAGAAAAAGAGTGGTTAAAATGGTGTGCATTGTAGCGCAGTAAAACCATGAAGTGGAACATAAAGTCTGACATGGGGGGGTCAATAAAAGAAATTCCTGAAGGAGAATGTCCAGTCATCACTCTTTGGATGATCTGAAGCTTGGGTTATACAGGAAGACAACAATCTGAAGAACAAAGGCAAGAACACCTCTGAATGGCTCAAAAGAAACAAAATCAGGTTGCAGAGAGACCTAAATATTGAACCCAACCAAAATACTGTGGCAAGACGTTAAACATGCAGTTCATGCTAGAAAGCCCTCCAATGTGGCTAAAATATAGGACAAATTGGGCCAAAATATCCTCCAGACTGCTTTCCAGTTATCAGAAGCATATAACATTTTCCTTCAATAAATAAGTAATTTGAATGTTTTGTGTTTCTTTGTGCTCTCTTTGTCTGTTACTTTTTGTGTGAGGATCGGAAACCATTCATTTTGACAAATATGCAAAAATTAAAGGAAATCAAAATACTTTTTCATGGCACTGAATTATTAACCAATTTGTTATACTATGTACAAATGTTTGTACATCAGAGCTGGCTTGGAACATCTGATAAGAGGCAAAAATATTTATTCACCATATTTTCCAAATTAACTCAAACATATTTTTAAAGGGATCATAACACACAAAATACCTTGTATGTGTTACGGGTAGCAGGGCTGAGGTTGGACCACTAGGGGGCTCTCAGCATGGGGTTGGTTATGTAATGTCTGTTTTTGTTTACTTCGGCCATGTGTCAGTTAAGCCCCGCCCTGTCCTATTGTGTCTTAATGTTCACCTGCACCTAATGTTTCTATGATTATGTTCTCTATTATAGTCCTGTCTTTGTCAGCTTTAGTTGCTAGTCCTCGTTTGTGTGTAGGCCGATGTAGTGTCGCGGTTTTTGTTTTCATGTTTCTGTCTCGTGCTTTATGTTTTATGTTAATAAACCCCAATTTTCACGTTAAGCTTCGCGTTGGGTCTGTTCCATCCAGCCGGACACCACCGGCCGTAACAGTATGAGGTTCAATATGTTTTATAATAATTGCTCTTTGGATTGACTTCACATTCTTTTTCTTTGTCACACAACCACTGACACACCCTATATTCCAAACAAACTTACTGCCCCACCCAGACTTACGATTATATGCTTTCAATGTGTATTTGCACTGCTCCATTCCTACATCATTGCGGACCTCACACACATAGTTGCCTCTGTAGCTCTGTGAATGGTTATAGATCAGCAGTTCTCCAGTCTGAGGATCTCCAAAAAAATTTTGTAAATTTTTATAAATAAAAGTAAAAAAAATCATTAAAATATTTAAGTAAAAATTCTATTGCATGACGTTTGTTATAGTTTTGAATATGCAATTGCAAATTATTTCTTAATGTTTCAATTCAATTAAGTAAAGGTATAGTCCAAAGTTATATAAAATAATCAGCAATAAACAAACATCATTTTATCAAATAAAAAATCTAAATATTTTAATCTTGAAAGCATATTTTTATTGAGACAACATTCCATGGCATAGAGATGACTTACTCTGAAATGCTGTGGATGGTAATGCCTCACCATTCTCTTTTGTCCACTTGTAGATTAGAGGAATTGAACCCTCAGATGATTTACACCACAGTGAGACAGTACCTCCTACCTCCTCACCATTTTGTACCCAACATTTTGGCACAGATGGGCGCTCTTAACACATAAAATTTTAGAGGAATTGATCAAAGGAGTACACACATTTATTTTGTAAACATATAAAAACTTATTTTTACACAAATCAGTGTCCTCAGTGATAGCCCAGTAATCTAATCTGAAGTGAATGGGCTATGAAAACAGTAACAGAATTTGAAGAACGTGTTACAAGTTGCACATCCTCCACCCAATGCTCTTAGTGAAAGTAATGTAAGCCAGGGCACTGGGTGGTGAAAGGGAGGAGTAGGAGAACTGGAAAAACAGAAACTGGGAAGAATGTCAGACTGTTTTGAAATATGCATGTGTCAGTCTTTACCAAGTATCACTAATGTGATCTTCCGTGAGTCTATACCAGGAGGCTTTTTCACTTTACACTGGTAGGTGGCTGTATCAGAGATAAGTAGTGAAGAGATGCTAATAGTAGCATCACCTTTGCTGGGTTCACCCACAAACTTTAGTCGAGACATTAGGCCTGTGTCACCAAGTTTGTATTCTTTCCCTCCAGAGTAAGATAAGATCTGATAAACATGAAGAGAAATAGACTGAGTAGATTATTATTATTATTATTATTATTATTATTATTATTATTAATAATAATAATATATATAAATAATATAATAATAATAATAATAATAATAATAATAATAATAATAATAATACAATTCTTCACTCAACTCAAAGCTTATCCAAATTACAAAATGACAATATGACATTGATTCTTTTTATCAACCAAAAGTATGAATCAAATGAATTTATCAAATTTTGCTCTTTACTCTTTGCTCTTCTAGTTGCTAAAAAAAATGGATTAACTGAATTTAATTATTTCTCACCAATTTGTCTTTCTGAGTCATGTCTGGGCTAACAATGGACCACTCGACATCCAGCTGCCCAGTATCAGATGGGCTCTCATTGTAGGTACAGCCCAAAATAATATCTGCTCCCTGTGGTTTCTTGATTGTCTGTGGCCCTGTGGAGGTCACCTGTATGCCCACTGAAAATGCAGAAGAGTACATTATGGTGCTATGTGAACTGGTGTATGTACCTTAACTCATTTGTTGAAAAGAAACAAACAAAATTAGAATGATATACTAAACTATTCAATTAATATAGTTCCACTGACTGTTACCATTAACATCTGTGCATCGAGTTAAGATTAACTGAATTACATTTGTTAGGGCATTGAATGGCTAAATAAAAACAGCTGGAACAAACACATTTATTTGACATGTTTCCTGTGAGTAAAAAATAAGTAAAATTAATGCTTCTTACTGGCTGAAAAAAATACAAATATTTTGCAGTGTGTTATGCCATGTTATAGCACTTTCAACTTATATTTACCTTATATGTTTGATATAGGACATAAAGAGAAACAGCACAGAAAAATAAAAAAATAAAAAACAACAACAGGCAAAGCCCATGTGTCCAGTTATGTTAATAAATGTATATTGTAGCATAATTTCCTTAAAGATAGAGACATAATCACACAAATCATATAACTGAGTCCATAATTAATTACAGATGTATTTAATATGCAAGTCTCTTGGTAAATTCAAAAGTAAACACATCCAGTATAGTGTTACTAATGTTTTCTTTAACAAATAAACATTAAGAGACAGTAACAGAAAAATACTCACCCACATAATTCAGATAGACTGATGTAGCATATAGTACAACCACGGAAACTCTACATCCAGTACAATGCTTTATCATTGTCAAGTTTATTTGTCAATATATCAACCTGTATGGAAGAACAGGTTGAATAAATAGTGAAACTTGCCTTACCATCTCAATAAATGCAGATGGTCAGGTATTAACCATATAACATAGGAAATGCAGTTTTGGTAGAAGCAGAAAAAAAGTCCTAATTCATTCTCATAAAGGGACCTTCAATAGGTACGAATAAAAAAACAGAGATCTTCAGGTGGAAGTAAAATGTTGCCCACCATTATTTCATTATAAGTTACCCCCCATGCTTACCAATTCATGAATCATATAGTCTCATCAAGCCATATATAAAAAGAACATTACTGGTTAGTCTGGAAAGTTTTGTCACAAGAAGAAAAAACAACAATATTTACCAACTAAAATAGAATCCAAACAAAGCCAAGAGGGACAGTGTAACGTGATCACTGTCTTCTTCTCAGTACTTCCTCTCATGTGTTGTAACTTAAAACAAAGAGAAAAAAGATTCCTTTTTAGCTCCACCCTCACTCTACATTCCATTCATAACCCAAGCTAAACTAAACGTGTCATGCTATCAGTAAAAGGATTTACAATAAATGCTAACAATAAATGTTAATAAATGCTACCAAAGAAAAAATAACATGCTGGCATAAACCTGTGGCATGATCACATGGTTTACACTTTATTTGTGGTGGTTACAGTAACCACTAGATGGCAATTGTGGTACAGCGCTTTTGCAGATTTGAACATTTTTGTCCAAAAACATCTTTTCTCCACAAAATGACTAGTGCGAAAACCAAGCATTCTTCAGTTTATCTCCATAATTAAGCATATTTGAAACCTTGAAATAACACATTTTAAAATCAGCATTAATTTAATGTAATCATTGTTAGTAAACATGAATTATGTGATCAAGTTTCTGTACCAGAAATTAATTCTGGTATTTATTTATTTATTTTAAATAAATACATTTTATCTTATTGGTGTTCTACATTGCTGAGTTCTTAGTGGAAGATCAAAACCCAGCAGAATGGTTATAATTTGGTTCTTGGAATATGAGGCTAATGTTCAATGAATTGTAAACTGTAAAAAAAAAATGTTTGTTGCTATTTTATCCCCATAAATAGATATGTTGGTGACAAACTGCTGCTTTGCTCAAAAATAAAGTTATCAAGATATAGTAATGTCCATAGGTATTTGGTAAGCTTCTTTAAGCTTTCTCCATGCCGTAACACTTAGATGTGGCAAAGAGAGTGAAGGTGGACTCATCAAAGAACAATACTTTTCACTTTGTCATTGCCCAAGATTTCCGCTGATGTCACCATTGAAATCCTCGTTTGGCATTGACCCAAGTGACCAGAGATTTGGCTATAGCAGCCCAACCATGAATATTGACCTGTGGACATTTACATTTACATTTCTGGCATTTGGCAGACGCTCTTATCCAGAGCGACGTACAAAAGTGCTTTAGTCCTCACTCACTGAATACATTAACACTGGTTCAATAAGACACAACTTGGGATACCATTAGCCTAACACTGAGTTGGGTTTTTTTTTTTTTTTTTTTTTTTTTTGTTGCAACATATTACATAAACTGGAAAAATAAGAGCTAGTTTAAGTACTTCAGGAAGAGGTAAGTCTTCAGTTGCCGTTTGAAGATAGTCAGAGACTCGGCCGTACGGATACCTAGGGGAAGTTCGTTCCACCACCTCGGTGCCAGAACAAAGAAGAGTCTAGATGTATACCTACCTTTTTCCCTGAGAGATGGTGGGACCAGTCGAGCAGTGCTAGTGGATCTGAGTAAGCGAGGTGCAGTGCGAGTACTGAATAAGTGAATACTTATGAACATGCCCTGTGTGCATGCCTCCCTTGTGAAATGTGTGCTTGTTCTGCAAGAATGACCCTCCCACATGTGTGTGTGTGTGTGTGTATCACAGTATAAATACGTCTGTGCTTCTCATAATAAACCGGAGCTATCTTGGTAAACTGAGACTATAGTCTCTTTATTGGGATATCTCTCCAGGCCTGTCTTTTGCGGATCTTCAGCTGCTGGGTGCCGGGGTCTACTGTTTGATAAAATTGACAACCTCTGAAAGAACTGATTTATCTATTTGTTCTAACAATATATACATATACATATATATATATATATATACACATGCACACAGTGGGGCAAAAAAGTATTTAGTCAGCCACCAATTGTGCAAGTTCTCCCACTCACAACATGAGAGAGGCCTGTAATTTTCATCATAGGTACACTTCAACTATGAGAGACAGAATGAGAAAAAAAAAATCCAGAAAATCACATTGTCTGATTTTTAAAGAATTTATTTGCAAGTTATGGTGGAAAATAAGTATTTGGTCAATAACAAAAGTTCATCTCAATACTTTGTTATATACCCTTTGTTGGCAATGACAGAGGTCAAACGTTTTCTGTAAGTCACCACAAGGTTTTTACACACTGTTGCTGGTAGTTTGGCCCATTCCTCCATGCAGATCTCCTCTAGAGCAGTGATGTTTTGGGGCTGTCGCTGGGCAACACGGATTTTCAACTCCCTCCAAAGATTTTCTATGGGGTTGAGATCTGGAGACTGGCTAGGCCACTCCAGGACCTTGAAATGCTTCTTACGAAGCCACTCCTTCGTTGCCCGGGCGGTGTGTTTGGGATCATTGTCATGCTGAAAAACCCAGCCACATTTCATCTTCAATGCCCTTGCTGATGGAAGGAGGTTTTTACTCAAAATCTCATGATACATGGCCCCATTCATTCTTTCCTTTACACGGATCAGTCGTCCTGGTCCCTTTGCAGAAAAACAGACCCAAAGCATGATGTTTCCACTTCCATGCTTCACAGTAGGTATGGTGTTCTTTGGATGCAACTCAGCATTCTTTCTCCTCCAAACACGACAAGTTGAGTTTTTACCAAAAAGTTCTATTTTTGTTTCATCTGACCATATGACATTCTCCCAATCCTCTTCTGGATCATCCAAATGCTCTCTAGCAAACTTCAGACGGGCCCGGACATGCACTGTCTTAAGCAGGGGGACACGTCTGGGACTGCAGGATTTGAGTCCCTGGCGGCGTAGTGTGTTACTGATGGTAGCCTTTGTTACTTTGGTCCCAGCTCTCTGCAGGTCATTCACTAGGTCCCCCCGTGTGGTTCTGGGATTTTTGCTCACCGTTCTTTTGATCATTTTGACCCCACGGGGTGAGATCTTGCATGGAGCCCCAGATCGAGGGAGATTATCAGTGTATGTCTTCCATTTTCTAATAATTGCTCCCACAGTTGATTTCTTCACACCAAGCTGCTTACCTATTGCAGATTCAGTCTTCCCAGCCTGGTGCAGGTCTACAATTTTGTTTCTGGTGTCCTTTGACAGCTCTTTGGTCTTGGCCACAGCGGAGTTTGGAGTCTGACTGTTTGAGGTTGTGGACAGGTGTCTTTTATACTGATAACGAGTTCAAACAGGTGCCATTAATACAGGTAACAAGTGGAGGACAGAGGAGCCTCTTAAAAAAGAAGTTACAGGTCTGTGAGAGCCAGAAATCTTGCTTTTTTTGTAGGTGACCAAATACTTATTTTCCACCATAATTTGCAAATAAATTCTTTAAAAATCAGACAATGTGATTTTCTGGATTTTTTTTTTTCTCATTCTGTCTCTCATAGTTGAAGTGTACCTATGATGAAAATTACAGGCCTCTCTCATCGTTTTAAGTGGGAGAACTTGCACAATTGGTGGCTGACTAAATACTTTTTTGCCCCACTGTGTGTGTGTGTATATATATATATATATATATATATATATATATATATATATGTATATGTGTGTGTCTAACCATGGGTTAGGTAAACCATAAACCATGGTGATAAACCGTGTGTTTAATCTAGCCATGGGGGTCACAATCCAGTGACTTCTGTGCCGGTCCCAAGCCCGGATAAATAGAGAGGGTTGCGTCAGGAAGGGCATCCGGCGTAAAACATTGCCAAATTTAACCATGCGAATCGTCAGTACGAATTTCATACCGGATCGGTTGAGGCCCGGGTTAACAACGACCGCCATCGGCGCCGTTGACCTACAGGGCGCCGGTGGAAATTGGGCTACTGTTGGTCGAAGAAGTAGAGGAGGGAGGAGAGTGCACAGACAGAGAGAGAAGAGGAAAGGTAAGAGTGTAGGACTGAGAATAGGAACTCTGAATGTTGGTACTATGACAGGGAAAGGTAGAGAGCTGGCTGATATGATGGAGAGAAGGAAGGTGGATATACTGTGTGTACAGGAGACCAGGTGGAAGGGTAGCAAGGCTCGTAGTATAGGAGCAGGATTCAAGCTGTTTTATTATGGTGTGGATAGTAAGAGAAATGGGGTAGGTGTGGTCCTGAAGGAGGAGCTTGTGAGGAATGTTCTGGAGGTGAAGAGAGTGTCAGACAGGGTGATGAGTCTGAAGTTAGAGATTGAAGGGGTAATGTTGAATGTTGTTAGTGGTTATGCCCCACAGGTAGGTTGTGAGTTAGAGGAGAAAGAGAGATTCTGGAGTGAATTAGATGAGGTGATGGAGAGTATTCCCACGGGTGAGAGAGTGGTGATAGGAGCGGATTATAATGGACATGTTGGTGAGGGGAACACAGGTGATGAGGAGGTGATGGGCAAGTTTGGAGTCAAGGAAAGGAACCTTGAAGGACAGATGGTAGTGGACTTTGCTAAGAGGATGGACATGGCTGTGGTTAACACTTATTTTCAGAAGAGGGAGGAACATAGAGTGACTTACAAGAGTGGAGGTAGGTGAACACAGGTAGACTACATCCTATGTAGAAGAGGCAATCTGAAAGAGATTAGTGACTGTAAAGTGGTAGTGGGAGAGAGTGTAGCTAGACAGCATAGGATGGTGGTGTGTAGGATGACTTTGATGGTCTGTAAGAAGAAGAGGTCAGAGATAGAGAAGAAAACCAAGTGGTGGAAGCTGAAAAAGGAGGAATGTTGTGAGGAATTTAGACAGAAGTTGAGGCAGGCTCTGGGTGGTCAGGTAGTGCTGCCAGATGACTGGGAAACTACAGCAGAAGTGATCAGGGAGACAGGGAGAAAGGTGCTGGGTGTGTCATCTGGAAGGAGGAAAGAAGATAAGGAGACTTGGTGGTGGAATGAGGAAGTTCAGGATAGTATCCAGAGGAAGAGGTTAGCCAAGAAGAAGTGGGACATGGACAGGACTGAAGAGAATAGACAGGAATACAAGGAGTTACAGCGCAGAGTGAAGAGGGAGGTGTCTAAGGCCAAGCAGAAGGCATATGACGAGTTGTACACTAGGTTAGACACTAGAGAAGGAGAGAAGGACTTGTACAGGTTAGCTAGGCAGAGGGATCGAGATGGGAAGGATGTGCAGCAAGTTAGAGTTATTAAGGATAGAGATGGAAGGGTGCTCACAAGTGAGGAGAGTGTACAGAGGAGATGGAAGGAATACTTTGAGGAGCTGATGAATGAGGAAAATGAGAGGGAAAAAAGAGTAGAAGGGGTGAACTCTGTGGAACAGAAAGTAGATAAGATTAGAAAGGATGAAGTCAGGAAGGCTTTGAAGAGGATGAAAAGTGGAAAGGCAGTTGGTCCTGACAACATCCCGGTGGAGGTCTGGAAGTGTCTAGGAGAGGCAGCTGTGGAATTTTTGACTAGTTTGTTCAACAGGGTTTTAGAGAGTGAGAGGATGCCTGAGGAATGGAGAAGAAGTGTGTTAGTGCCGATCTTTAAGAATAAGGGTGATGTGCAGAGTTGCAGCAACTATAGGGGGATAAAGTTGATGAGCCATACAATGAAGCTATGGGAAAGAGTAGTTGAAGCTAGGTTAAGGAAGGTAGTGGAAATTTGTGAGCAGCAGTATGGCTTCATGCCCAGAAAGAGCACAACGGATGCAATTTTAGCTCTGAGAATTTTGATGGAGAAGTATAGGGATGGTCAGAGGGAGTTGCACTGTGTGTTTGTAGACTTGGAGAAATCGTATGACAGGGTGCCAAGAGAAGAGCTGTGGTACTGTATGAGGAAGTCAGGAGT
>JAUCMX010000007.1:11982412-12006122 GCA_033459395.1 Hemibagrus guttatus
CACTAGATGTCGCCATTGGACCCTCATGCCTATAATTTTCACCTTAGTAATCAGCTCTATTGTTTTCACATGTGTCTCGTTCTGTGCTGTGTATTTAAGCTGTGCTCTTTCGCTGTATCTTTGCTTGGTTATTGTGACTCCCTAGCCAGTTGCTGCCGTAAGTGGTGTGCTTGTTCTAAAGTTTTCTCCTGTGCCTTTTGGAGTATTTTCCTGAGTTTTTTTTGGAAGATTTTTCCAGAGTTTTTGTTTGGAGGTCATTGATTCTCCTTTTGGATTTCTTACTTCCTTTTTGACTGGATACTCTTCTGTTTTTGTGACTGCATTGAATAAAGAGATTATTTTACCCTGTTTCCTTTTTTCAATAAACTCTTTGGAAGCAACTTTAGAAAGCGTCTGACTATTGGGTTCATCTCCTGTCTGGGGCTCAGTGGCAACTAATAAGACTTTCGCACCAGAGACCTGAGTCCAAGACCTGGTCCTGCCAGCATAACCAAGCCCACATAATGAACCCAGAGATGCCTAATCCTCAAGAACTTCTTGCCACAGTGGCTCAGCATGAATCCACCGTTCAACGCCTCGAGTCAGCTCTAGCTCAGCAGGAGACCTTAATGGCTAAACACTCACAGGTACTGACTGATCTCATGACTTCTATCCATCAGATCTTTGATCGGCTGCCTTCTACCCAAGCTGCTGCCTCTGCTGTTGTCCCTGAACCTCTTCCAAGTCCTCAAGTGCCAGCCCCTTGTGTTGAACCATGCCTGAATTTGAAGAATTCAAGAGGGTCTTTGATCTCCCCGCCATACTCACTTGGGGCACTCAAAAGTATGAACTCAAGGCCTTGGTAGATTCAGGTGCAGCCGAGAACTTCATGGACCTTTCCCCTGTCCAGAGTACCCCTAACCTTATTCTTGAGTCCCCAGACCCTATTCTCAAGCCCACGGAATCCCCAGACCTAGCCACCTGCTTGATCCAGAGTACCCTTGACCCTATTCTCTAGCCCACAGAATCCCCTGACCCTATTCTCTAGCCCACAGAATCCCCTGACCTTATTCTTGAGTCACAGAATCCCCAGACCTAGCCACCTGCTTGATCCAGAGTACCCTTGACCCTATCCTCGAGTCCCCAGATTCCCCAGACCCTATTCTCAAGCCCACAGAATCCCCTGACCTTATTCTTGAGCCTACAGAGTCCCTAGACCCAACCACCTGCTTGATCCAGAGTACTCCAGACCCTATTCTCGAGTCCACAAAATTCCCAGACCTAATCATCTGCTTGATCCAGAGTACCCCGACCCTATTCTCAAGTCCCCAGATTCCCCAGACCCTATTCTTGAGCCCACAGAATCCCTAGTCTTAACCACCTGCCTGATCCAGAGTACTCTAGACCATGTTCTCGAGCCCACAGAGCCCCTAGACTTAACCCCTTGCTTGATCCAGAGTACCCCGGGCCCTATTCTCAAGGCCAAAGAGTCTCTAGACTCTCTAGAGTCTCTAAGTTACCCACAGCTAAAGAGACTGCAGTATTAATCAGTGACCATGTTTTTCGAGTGTTTGGCATCCCTCAAGACATTGTATCTTCAGTTCTCCTCCCGGTTTTGGCGAGCTTTCTGTCTGGTTTTAGGGGTGATGGTGAGCCTATCATCTGGGTTCCATCCTGAGTCGAATGGGCAAACAGAAAGGGCATGTGCCAGTTCGGGTATACTCCTTCACTGTTCCCTGTGCAAGAAGTGGAAACTGCAGTTCCCTCCGCTCAACAGTTCGTCAAGCGCTGCCGCCAGACATGGAAAAGGGCCAGACTTAAGCTCCTTAAGGTCTCTCAGCAGTACCAGCACCAGGCTAATCGAAGACGGCCCGGGCCAAAGAGTCTGGCTCTCCACCAAGAACATTCCCTTGCGGGTGGAGTCCCGTAAACTTTCCCAGAGGTTCATCGGGCCTTTTAAGATCTCCAGGAAAGTTAACCCAGTTACTTATCATTTATACTTGCCTAAGTCTTTAAAGATAAATCCCACTTTCCATGTCTCTCTGTTAAAACCTGTTTTGTCTTCTCCTTTTCTTGCGAAAGGTAAACCTCCCCCTCCTCGTATCATCGGTGGCCAGCCGGAAAAAAATTATAAAGCTTAAATTAAAGTTACTATTATCCCTATTTTATCCCTAATTAGCAAGCCTGCAGTTACAGTGTGTCAGAGTTTAGGCTTTGTAATGCTTTATTTTGGCCACTAGATGTCGCCATTGGACCCTCATGCCTATAATTTTCACCTTAGTAATCAGCTCTATTGTTTTCACATGTGTCTCGTTCTGTGCTGTGTATTTAAGCTGTGCTCTTTCTCTGTATCTTTGCTTGGTTATTGTGACTCCCTAGCCAGTTGCTGCCGTAAGTGTTGTGCTTGTTCTGAAGTTTTCTCCCGTGCCTTTTGGAGTATTTTCCTGAGTTTGTTTTTGGAAGATTTTTCCAGAGTTTTTGTTTGGAGGTCATTGATTCTCTTTTTGGATTTCTTACTTCCTTTTTGACTGGATACTCTTCTGTTTTTGTGACTGCATTGAATAAAGGGATTATTTTACCGTTTCCTTTTTTCAATAAACTCTTTGGAAGCAACTTTAGAAAGCGTCTAACTATTGGGTTCATCTCCTGTCTGGGGCTCAGTGGCAACTAATAAGACTTTCACACCAGAAACCCGAGTCCAAGACCTGGTCCTGACACAGTGGCAAGGAAAAACTCCCTGTGATGATATGAGGAATAAACCTTGAGAGGACCCAGGCTCAGAAGGGAACCCATTCTCATTTGGGTGACACTGGACAGTAAATAATGTAAATGTAACTGAATAATGTCTCCTTTCTACAACAGCAACCAAGGGCTTATGGGGAACTATTAGGTCAGTGTAGTTTCTGAGTTCATCACAGACACTCTTTCCTTGCTGTTGCAAGCTGACAGATGTAATGGCAAGTGACAGTGTGATAGTCTTCAAGTGGTTCTGTCCATGGCTGTCTCCTGGTCACAGACTGTCCACACAGATCCATCCACAGCACCACTAAGCGATGAGACTACAACCAGGGGTAGAGGGTCACACTGGAAACTCAGAACACTGGGAGCTTGGGAGTGGGACATATAGTTCGACAGAGAAAGAGAGAAGGATATTAAATATTCTTGTTATCATGTGATGTTTAAAGACAATGTAGATTATGTGTAAATGGCAGGCAGGGTCTCTGGCAAGACCAACTATTGGATATCCCTTTGTTGCAGTAAATGCATCAAGCCAGCAACCTACTGACATAAACAAACTGTGAATTCTTCTCTTATCATTTCTAGGCTGTTTTAGTCAAGAGAGCAAGTGAGCACAGAACACACTATAAAATGCATTGCCTATAGAAATAATTAACAAATTTGGAATATGGAGTGCTGAGGGATACTGTGTATTTTGTGTACACACACATCGAGGATTCTACTTTTTTTTTAAACAACCACCTATTTTAAAAATTATGTTTTTAGGTATTATATGTCTTAAATTATGTATATGAGCTCTTACTAGTGTATAGAGACAATAATGCATTAGAACAATGTATTAATATTAACAATTGTAAGAAACTACAGACTGCCCCAACCCAGATTCCACTCCACAGTACACATCTGAAAGAGCTCATTCCCAAAAAGGCTTACATATCATATAGAAATATGTTTAATTCAATTCAGTTTATCTGTATGGTATTTCTACAATGGCTTAAAGCAGCCTTACCAAACATTTAGAACACTTAATCCAATCAATTATTAGTATGGGAGCGGCAGCAAGACATCACTGAACAAAGGGTATACGCGACCATGATTACCATTCAGTATTGCCCGACCATTTGGGTGATCACACCTGTAACAATACCAAGCCAAGGTGTACGTGACCGCGATTACCATTAAGGACATCCGTCTAGGCGATAGTATCACCCAGCCATTTGGGGGATACTCAGTAATTTACATTTAAAGTGAAACTCATTTAAATTACACACGGGAAACACTGTATATAATGTCTGAGCAGGATTTGTTCTGTGTTCTTTTTGACTCCGATGAACCCAAAGTACTTTATGTATTTTGTCACTGCGATGCTGCAATAAACTTCTTCTTCATTAAGATCTTCGACGCTCTTCGCTTTATTTTTCTTACATTGGCGAGCCACCCAGCGAGGGATTTCCAAAAAAGCGGGGAAAGGTAAGAAAAACGGGTTTTTCTTCTTTTACACTGTTTTATTTAGGTAACTCCCTCGTTTAAAAAAATCTAGAAAAGAAAAGTTAAGGGCAGAATAGAAATAGAGTTATTGAGCATAAGCAGGAGGAGTTATTAAGCCTATTCTGTACATTTCTGTTAGAGATTCTAACGGAACTGAATTAACCCGACGCACTGTGGTACAGAGGTGTATGAGAATCGTTGTTTCTAAAGTAACTGAAGCAAAGTGCTTAAGTGTACAGGCTTGTGTTGTTATAATTCTGTTAAAAGGTTCTAAAGTAAGTGAATCAGCCCGACGCAGTGTGGCGGCCGAATTATAACTAGAAACTGAAACCGGTGATCGTGTAGCGAGCCCGACGCACCGCGGCTCTGGGAAGTTTAACACAATAACTCGAGGTGGTGTGGTTTTGTCCGACGGACTGTGACAGCGTTTTAAACTTTAGTTTTAAGCCCGAAGTACTGTGGCTGAGAATTGTTTTAAAATATAACAAAAAAACCCGACGTAGTGTGGTTTTGTCCGACGAACTGTGACAGTGTTACGTTTTAAACTGTTTAAAGTAAGTGAAACTGGTTGTATAGTTGTTGTAATTCTGTTAAAATTCTAAAGTAAGTGAAGCAGAATTATAACTGCATAGTTTCTAAAGTAACTGAAGCTGTAGTGAGCCCGACGCACCGCGGCTCTGGGAAGTTTAACACAATAACCCGAGGTGGTGTGGTTTTGTCCGACGAACTGTGACAGTGTTTTAAACTTTAGTTTTAAGCCCGAAGTACTGTGGCTAAGTAGACTGTTTTAAAATATAACACAGGAAAACCCGACGTAGTGTGGTTTTGTCCGATGTACAGTGACAGTGTTACATTTTAAAGTGTTTGTGAGTGTTGTTGTTTGTGAGTTGTGAGTGTTACTGTAGTTGGACTTGAGGCCCGACGTGTTGTGGCTGTATTATTCATTTTGCGTCCGAAGTACTGGAGCTGTGAATAAATAGACTAACGGGTATCTTAAAGTAACTAGATAACATTTAGTCACTAAAGTTGTGTATAGTAACTCTAATTAATTCAGTAAGATTGTGACAATGGAAGAGCTGATGGTTAAGTACATCGCTAAGCACGGCTCTCAGGGAATGTTTGATGGAATGGAGAACATTGTGGATAAGCCGTATGAGTGGGCTATTGCAAAGTTCGAAAGTTATCCCAAAATGCCTAAGAATGAAAAAGGGAAAATCGCTAATGCACTACAAGCAGTTCTTGCCTCATATAAAGTGACTAGGAAGACTCTAGACGCGTTAAAGTCTGAAAATGAACAACTTCAATCTAGACTCGACGACGGGCTAATCTGTAAAAGACATTTCCAGGCTACTGAAACGATCTGGAAAGAAGAAAAGGTCAGAATGCAGAACGAGATTGCACTTTTTAGAACTAACAATAGCATGCTGATATCATCTGTGGAGACATTGTCCAATGAATTGGAGGAAGCAAAGGCTGCTTGTCAATTTCTGATTAAAAATGGCACAAATGAGCAAAATACCAATAAGGTATCTATAGGTGGTATGTTGTGTAACCGAGTTCCAGCAATGACAGATTTGCATGAAGACAGTGAGAATTCAGAAAGAGATTCTCGGTCAGTCAGTAGTCAGTACTCTGACTGTACAGTTAGATTTCCCATGGCACCAATTCACTCTTCTGTAACTATGCATGCTAGTGAAGGAGGGGATGAACCAATGACCTCTACAATGGTCAGAGGATTTAATCCCAATGAGCTAGATGCTGTGCTCAGTAATATTGGGAAATTTGATCCTGCCCAGCAAGATCCTTTAGATTTCCTAAAAAACTTGGAGCAATATGCTGACATTTACAAATTTACAGATGGTGATGCATGCATAGTGTTAACTATGTGTTTGCCCGAGACTCTGTCTGGAGCCTTAAATCAGAAAGTGAAGACCAGAACTGCCAATAAGTTAGAAAGGAAACAGGCACTACTTGAAGTCCTAGGTGTGATGTCAGTTAATTGGGATAAAATATCTGATGTACACATGAGGAAAGGTGAGCACCCAATGGCATTTTCAGAGCGATTGTTGGAGGTATTCAAAACTTTCAGTGGTAATCCTAACATTACTCAGAATGATATCAGTTTTAAATCTGCTTTGATTAACAAATGCGATCCACTCACTCGTTCTGCTGTAACAATGTTTGTGACCCATCTCTCTGAATATGATGACATAATTTCTAAAATGACACAGTTTTACAATAGCAATGCTAACTTAAAGAGATCCAATCCTGTGTCAGCTGTAGGTGTTAAAAAGTTCTATAGGAATAGAGGCTGCAAGGCTTCCTGTAGAAACAAGGGCCATGCTACAGGAGATAAAAAGGAAAGACCACTCCCTTATAACCCTGATAACCTCCCAGTGTGTTATTCGTGTGGCAAGGAAGGACATATTTCCAGAGAATGCAAATTTTCTCTTAAGAGAACAATCCCAAAAACGGATTTAAATCAGTTACAGGCCACTGTAAACAGATTGAGTAAGGAGCTCAAGAATCTGTGTAACTGCTTGCCTGTTATTTATCGTCAAGCCACTCAGCAAATCTGGCATGGTCAGACAAACAAGATGTCTTTTGTTCAGGAAGAGCATCCTCACAAATTTGAAACAAGTGATGAGGTAATGGTAAAGAACTACCAACCTGAGGGCACATGGTCCGCTAACTGGGTGAGACCATGCAGAGATTTAGTTTACAAGCTCTGCCACAAAACTAAATACCAACAACCTGTTAAGAGATGGTCCCACAATGATCAATTAAAATACATAAAAATCTGATAGCATGTAAGCATGTATCTGAAGGGCCATGTAAATAGTCAAATGTATATTGTAAGTGTTTGTAATGTTTCTGTCTTTTGTGTAAAAAGGGGGGGGTGGGCATACATTCATTATGTTTACTAGTGTTTTTCAGATTTCCTAACAAAAAAAAGAAGTGAAGATGTGGTGATGGACTAGGATGGCAGACCCCACTCCTAACCCTTCTGGCATAATGACGAGACCATATCCAGGGGTGCTGATCAACAACCTCCAGTGGGTCCATGTTCCAGTACAAGGATCTACTGACAACAGCATTCTTGAAATACCATGGAGCCGTAGCTACCAGCTCATCCACAGAGCAGACGCTGGAAGACCATCCAGGGGATTGCATAGAGGGTGTCTCTTCTAGACGGAAGTTGCTCGGATTTGTTGACAATATGCTTGGGGCCACCGGAACGGGTTTAGGCATCTCCAACTGGATAAGTGCTCAGGAACTTAGACAGAATGAACTCAAATTAAAAGCTCTTGTTGGACAACAGGTTCTACAAACGGATGCCTATCTGCAAGAGGGACTAAGTGAAGAAAAGGAAACCGTCCAGGATGTTCATACCATTGCATCTGCCCTCTCACTTTACAGACAATGTCATTGAAACCAGAGGAACAACTAGGTTTTGTGGAAGACATCCCAGAGTTTGATTTTGAAATACCAAAACTGGACACTATGTTAATGTCATTAATGCAGAGGAAAGATAACCACATTGTCAAGGCGCAACAAAGTCTCGTGGAAAAGGACAAAGTTTTAACTAAACAAATGCATAATGGTGATGTAGTTATTGCTTACTCTGATTTGATTTGGGATGTAACTTTCAAAACTGCCGTTTGTGTATGCATTTTTCTCATCATCTGCCAATGTGTGATGTTATGTTGTATGTGTTCTATACTGAGACGTCAAATTGCCGATACTTCAATAATTAATGTAGGACGTTCCCGTTGGCTGTGATGGTTCCTGCATGCCTGTACTCCAATCCCAGGAAATATTTGTACATAGAACAAAATTTTAAGGAGAAACATTGTGATAAGTTTGCCTAGGGGAATGGAGCCATAACCAGTGTGCATGAGGTGATGTCTCGATGACAGGTAAGATTCTCTGAGGGCCGAAGGAGGACAACCTACTGCAGGGCTTCACCGCCACTGGGCACCTACCCGAGATGGGAGGTGTAATCTGTGTAAAGGAAGTGATGTGATGCTTTCGGGCCAAAAAGCATCAAAGGGGGGACTGTAAGAAACTACAGACTGCCCCAACCCAGATTCCACTCCACAGTACACATCTGAAAGAGCTCATTCCCAAAAAGGCTTACATATCATATAGAAATATGTTTAATTCAATTCAGTTTATCTGTATGGTATTTCTACAATGGCTTAAAGCAGCCTTACCAAACATTTAGAACACTTAATCCAATCAATTATTAGTATGGGAGCGGCAGCAAGACATCACTGAACAAAGGGTATACGCGACCATGATTACCATTCAGTATTGCCCGACCATTTGGGTGATCACACCTGTAACAATACCAAGCCAAGGTGTACGTGACCGCGATTACCATTAAGGACATCCGTCTAGGCGATAGTATCACCCAGCCATTTGGGGGATACTCAGTAATTTACATTTAAAGTGAAACTCATTTAAATTACACACGGGAAACACTGTATATAATGTCTGAGCAGGATTTGTTCTGTGTTCTTTTTGACTCCGATGAACCCAAAGTACTTTATGTATTTTGTCACTGCGATGCTGCAATAAACTTCTTCTTCATTAAGATCTTCGACGCTCTTTCGCTTTATTTTTCTTACACAATGGATTACTTAACGTAATCCTGGGTTCTTGGATTAAGGTGACAGATTAAGGTGTTTCACTATGGGAATCACTTTGATTATGACCAACTGTGGAACCTCCTATGACACCATCCTTAACTGACAAACCTCTACCGAAGTTAATGTAGAAATTTTCTTCTTGTGCCTGTCCAAGGGGGAAAGTGTTGTTGAAACACCTCACTCTGTTATCAAAGAACCCAGAATTAGGTTAAGTAACCCACCGTTATTTTTCTAACAGCTCAGATTTTTAACTATGGAAGATATAGACCACTTAAAGACAATTAGAAGATTGCATATCCAATCCACTTAACATATACCGACTAAATGTTTGTGGCATAGCAAAACTGGTTCCTGCTGAAGGAGCAGGCATTTCCTCCTGCGATGATACTAGGGAAGAGCTTTCTATTTCTGTGGGAATAGCTTTCTATTTCTATCACCCTCAACTATTTGCCTGGCTGCAATAGTGCATCATTTATTTTTAGATTTTTATGTATTATTTGGGGGGGCACGTTTGCCTCACACCTCCAGCATTGGGGGTTCGATTCCTGCCTCCGCCATGTGTGTGTGGAGTTTGCATGTTCTCCCCGTGCCTCGGGGGTTTCCTCCGGGTGCTCCGGTTTCCTCCCCTGGTCCAAAAACATGCATTGTAGGTTGATTGGCATCTCTAAATTGTCCATAGTGTGTGATTGTGTGAGTGAATGAGAGTATGTGTGCCATGCGATGTGTTGGCACTCCGTCCAGGGTGTATCCTGCCTTGATGCCCAATGAGATACCTGAGATAGGCACAGGCTCCCCGTGACCCGAGAATAGATCAGATAAGCGGTAGACAATGAATAAAATGTATTATCTGCCCATGGCCTGGATGCGATAATGCACACTTTATTATCAATTCTCCTGAACTGAAAGTTGCTTGAGAACCCTGTGAGTGCTTGGCACCACTGTTAGGAACAAACTCTGATTCATCTTGTTTCCCTGAACTTGAGTACAAATTTCAGAGAAGGCCATAAAGAACTTAGAATAAGGTTGGATTTCACGGTTGGAGAGATGGGTTAGTGAAACACTTGAGTGTCAGGTTGCACACTTCTTCTTCCACTTCTTCTCTGGTGTGATGGGCAATTCATAAAACAGCCCCAAAACAAATGTTTTCTTCAAGCCATCCTGTTTTCCTGCCTGATGTAGACAGGTTTTTGACTTCTAAGCATGACCAGACATTGACTGCACTTTATATTTATATATTCTCTGATAGAATAGTGAGGTCAGCCATTCCATCTTATTTGGCAGTGAAAACTGAGATGTAATAGAAATGGAGTGCCAATTTGGGTGGAGATGATGCCCACTAAAACTCTATTGCTGGGGGTCCAGCCAACCCCAGCTCTTCCATCCACTAAAACTCCAGGCACAGAGGACATGAGTCTTACTGCAGGTTGAGCAGGCAGCACCCTATTTAGATGCTATACAAATGTTTTCCCTTTAGAGCCAAGCAATCTGGTCTGGGCTGTTAGCCAGCATGCTGCCCAGTATGAGCAGGTCTTTAACACAATCCATTTCATCTAATATCAGTGACAGATTCCAATGTATGACTGTGAAAAGTGAAAATGTGGATTTGCTGAGAGAGCTTGTTGTAGTCCCACAGGGAAGAAAGTGGAAATAACTTCAATACGGGTCAACAAGTGATATAGATGGGGTGGGGCCTGAACATACATCGACCTGTCTGACAAGGACAGATGTGGTGTCAGGATCTTCTGTCATGCCCAAAGCGATTACCACAGTGAAAAACCAAGCAAAGTTAGAAAAATAACTTATTGTTCATCTTACAGCTTGGACTAACTGTGCTGTTATACTTTGAAATAAGATTAGATGTCAAAAACAATGCATGCTTAACTACATTAATAGATAAATGTGCTACATATTCAACTGCTTTACTTTTGTTATGATCACCTTCTATATCACAAACAACCTCAGTAACAACAATTTAAATTTATTAAATGGGCACACAGACTGGCACAGGATCAGGGAGAATGCAACCAATAGCGATTACACCAACTGAGAGGAATACATGGAACCACTGACCAGCTAGATCAACAATTGGATGACATGATTGTTTCCAAGATGATCACCACATGCTCCAATCAGAAATTGTGAATGACTGCAAAGGTGCATGCTGAATACCACTTTCAGAGCAGGTCATAAGGTAGTCCAAAGAACAGAAAGGGACAGACTGTTCTAGGCCATCCAGCCATCACTAACTATAGCACAACTTCACCTTCCTGTGACAGTGATGCCTCCTTTCCAGATGTTCTGGCATAGACGATGTGCATCGTCTATGCTCTGTTTTAGATGTAAAATGGCATGGCAGTGAGAAAGACCAACCTTCCTCCCAATAATGGCTTATATGAGGAAAACTCAGAATTAACCCATGGGGGACTGCTGGACAAAAAAAACACTACTGCTAGTGTGCTCAGGGAATGTGCAGACCAGCTAGTGGATGTCTTCACTGACATCTTCAACAGTTCCCTGAACAGCGCTGCCATTCCAACCTGTCTCAAGACCACTATCGATGTCCCTGTGCCGAAGAAATCTACAGTGTCATGCCTAAATGAATATCGTCCCATTGCACTCACACCCATCATCATGAAGTGCTTTAAGAGGTTTGTCATGAGGCATATCAGGACCCTGCAGCCTCCCTCACTGGACCCCATTCAGGTTTAGTATCATCAGAACCTCTCCACAGATGCTGCCATAGCTACCACCCTCCATCTGGCCTTTACACCCCTGGACAGAAAGGACACATATGTACGAATGCTGTTTACAGACTTCAATCTAGCATTCAACACAATCATTCCTCAGCAACTAATTGAAAGGTTGAGACTGCTGGGCTTGAACACTTCCTTCTGCAAATGGATCCTGGACTTCCTGACTGGAAACCCCAGTCAATTTTGATTGGGAACAGCATCTCAAACATCATCGCACTGAACATTTGGGTCCCTCAGGGCTGACCAAATCAACAAGCTTGAACCACATCAAGTTCACCAATGACACCACTGATGTCAATCTCATCAGCTAGAACATTGAGTCATTATTCAAAGAGGAGATGCTAACAGCTAATAGCCTGATGTAGAGCCAACAACTTGTCCCTGAATGTGTACAAAACAAAAGTTTGTGCTGTATGTGAAACTGTGTTAATTTACTTAGTCCTTAGTTCTGTGCTGTTTGAAATAGCTCTGCATGTTATGTAGCACCATCATACTGGAGGAACGTTGTTTAATTTCACAATTTACTGCACCAGCTAAATATGGTTGAAATGATAACAAAAGCTTCTAGACTTTACTGTTCACTAAAGAATGATTGTATGAGTTTCTACATTCTTCCTAGCAGCTTTAACCAACCTGTCGTTTCCTCCGACCTCTCTTATCAACAAGGCATTTCCTCCAACAGAACTGTAACTTTTTCATTGTTTTTTGTTTTTGCATTATTTTGTAAACTCTAGAGATTTTGTGTGGAAAATTCCAGGTGATCAGTAGTTTCTGAAACACTCAAAGCAGCCCATCCATGCCATGATCAAAGTCAGAGATCATTTTTTCATTCTGATATATTATATGATTATAATTGAAGCTATATCTGCATGAGTTTTAGCACTTATTTCTTCCTGTTTTTTAAATATATATATATATATATATTTTTTAAAAAGAAAGAAAACAATTCTGTATTTACCCTAACAGAGTTTTTTAGACTGATGGCTAGTCTGTGTCCTAGTGAACCAGTACTGATGAATTCATTGATGGAGAAGCACTTTTGTATTTCGCTCTGGATAAGCCAAATGGAGTAAATGTGTATGTATATAAAAGAATTGCTCTAATGCCAAATGAATGGCTGATTAGATAACTGCATTAATGTGCAGGTATACAGCTGATAAATCCTAATAAAGTCAACAGTAAGAGTATATGTATTAAATAAAAATGCATAATTTTGTTTATTTTTATATAATTATTTAACACATTTGCTATGTAGGTTCTTTTCTGAGCCTACAGTGAGGGAGAATGGGGCTTCCTCTTGCAGTTTGAGCACAAAAAGGCAGTCACAGTAGAACAATCATCATCATAGTTTGCTAATTAGGGATAAAACAGGGATAAAATAGTAATGTAACTTTATAATTTATTTTTATTTATATATTTATTTTCCATTCAATTTTCAATTTAATTTATTTGTATAGTGCTTTTAACAATGGGCATTGTCTCAAAGCAGATTTACAGAAGTATTGAAACAGAGAAAGAAAAAAAAAATAAAGTTTAAATTAAAATCACTATTTTATCCCTATTTTATCCCTGATAAACAAGCAAGCATGCGGCAACGTCTTTCTTTTTTTCTTTCCCTATGTTTCTATACTTCTGTAAAGCTGCTTTGAGATAATGTCCATTGTTAAAAGTGCTATACAAATAAATTGAATTGAATTGAATCACTGACAAATCCCTGTAAATATCCTCAGTTTTGGAGTACAAGACTTTTTAAAGAATTTTACTATTCAGTGTCACCTGATCTGTTTTTTCTTCCATATACATCCAAGTCATGTAAAGTGAGATGGAAAAATTTAAATGTTGTATAACTGATGTAGCGAGAAAGTAGAAAGCAGACTTGTGCAATGGTCAGAACACAGAGTGCAGCTAACTAAGGTCAACTGAGTGCAGGAATGAAGAAAGAAGTAAGTAGTCAATGAATGTTTTTGTTACATTATAAGGCGTTAATTCCTTTTTCATAAATCTCTGGTTTAGAAAGATGTCTATAAAAACTAAGTAGGCCCTTCCTCTCTAAGATTTCTTGGAGAACGGTGGGTCCTGTTGTGCAGCAGTACACTAACACTGCAACTTTTTTACTCTTGCCCTTGCCTACCAGTGTGCTATTTAGAAAAATTAAATTGTGATCATGAGAAAACAATTTGTTATTTAGAAGTCCCAAAAAACATTTTATGTCAAAATCAAGAGAAAATTAAGTTGTGATCACAAGAAAACAAAAAGAAGAAAATGCATGGCCTGTGCATGGACAGGGCTTCTGTACTTTTATTTATAGTTGACTTTTTTTTTTTTTAAGTTGTCCCTTTTTATTTCAAGTTGACTCACTGGATATCACTCTGTGCAGAGAGAGATGGAGCATGGAGAGACCCTGGTGGGGAGAAAAAGTGAGGTGGAAACAGATCTGGAGAATTGGTTTCAGTACCACCAGTTTCATGATCTGTTCCATGTTTTGCTCTTCCACCATCAACCAATAACAATAGGGTTTTAGTACTTCATGCTTTGACCCTGAATAGGAAGAATTAGAAAAAGAAGAAGAAGAGAAAGAAGAACAAAAAGAAGATACTTGAAAATTACCATTATAGCATTCTGTGCTTGGAGCCCTAAAAAGTCTATTAAAAATAACAATATGGTTCCAGCACTATAAACTTGGACCCCTGGTAATAAGAAAAATACAAATCCTAACAAAAACACTAGGCATGTAGCCCCTTTGTTATTGGACCCCTAAATAATAAGAAAATAAAAAAATCTGAACAAAAACAATACTGTTCCTGGCCTTTGTGCCTGGATTCTTAATGATAACGAATCTAAAAATTTGAACAAAAACAAATTAAGAATTAGGAACATCCTAACAAAAACAACAGCTATCCAGAAACTTCAGTTTGTCTGCTCCTCACCAAAAAGTTAGCATAAGGCAGTGAATATCATTTCCCCAGTGAACCTCTATGAGCACTTGCTGCAATATGTAGTAACTCTATTGAAAATTTAAGCGCAATTTTATAACATCCAGATGTGTGAGAAAACCAACAGATCCTTGGCATATATGTGTCAAATTTCAACCCTTTTTAAAAGTGGTCACACAAAAAAAGTCATTAGTATTTAATAGTATAGCATTGTGAATGAAGACTTTACAAATATTAACATTTTTTGATCTGCTGATATAAATGAACAAGTGATTAAGTCGCTACAGAAATATTTTAGACTGGGATACAAAAAATAATATACTCAGGAGACAAAAGTCAATGAATTTTTTTTTGAGGCTTGGAAAACAATCTAAAAACAGTGGTCTAAAATTCTCTCCAAAGTTCCAGTCTGATTAAAAAATAGATACAGGGGAGGAGGGAAAACAAGAAACAGAACTGTTTCTCTGTAGGATTTTTCTTATCCAATTTAACAAAATTATGAATAAGAATTGATGAACCTCCTCACATCCATGGTAAAATATCTTCAAGAAATGTACACAGGTTCAGGCACCTACTAGTACCAGAAAAGAAAACAAAATCAAGTGTAATCACTTACAGTATTTCCAGGTAGGGATGTGCTCATGAACTTTTACCTTGTTTTACTCAATGTATACAGTAGTTTTGTATATCCATTATCTAACTTGGGCAGGTTAGCAACCATCTGAATCTTTTGTGATAAAAGTTCTTTGGATTTCACCAATTTGTTGGTGAACATAACACTGATTTTTATTTACACATTATTTTATAAACTCAAATTGTTATTTTATTTTTATTCAAATTATACTTTTATTCATTCATCTTCAGTAACAGTGCCCTGTGCTTGTCAGAAGAGTGACTCAACACTACACTTGAGGACCAAACTTTGGATAAGACCACTGAGGGCACTGTGCATTCACATTTATATCTAGAGGCAATTTAGTGCCAATCCACATACAATATGGTCAGGCCCATAAACATTTGAACACTAACTTTTTTTTCTTTTTCTTTTTTTTAGCTTTCTTACACACCCTGGAGCCAGGCCTGGGGTTAGGGCACAAAGGCGGGCACCTGGTGGCCGCGTCTTTGCCTGTGGGACTCAGCCGGGCACAGACCGAAGGAATGACGTAGGCCCACATTCCTGTAGGCCCACCACCCCTGGACAAAGAATCTGGCTTTTGGGACATGGAATGTCACCTCACTGGGGGGATGGAGCCTGAGCTGGTGAGGGAGGTTCAGTGGTATCGACTAGAGATAGTCGGGCTTGCCTCCACGCACAGCCTGGTCTCTGGAACCCAACTCCTTGAGAGAGGTTGGACCCTCTTCTACTCTGGAGTGCCCCATGGTGAGAGGCGTCGGGCTTGGGTGGGCTTTCTTATTGCCCCCCAGCTCAGCTGCCATGTGTTGGAGTTTTCCCTGGTAAACGGGAGGGTTGTTTCCCTGCGCCTTCGAGCCGGGGATAGGTGTCTCACTTTTATTTCAGCTTATGGGCCGACTGATCTGAACTCGAGTGGTGTTCTGTTGTTGGACTTCTGTGCCAGTCACAGTTTGTCCATAACAAACACCATGTTCAAGCATAAGGGTGCCCATCAGTACACGTGGTACCAGGACACCCTAGGCCGGAGATCAATGATCGACCTTGTGGTCATGTCATCTGACCTTCAGCCACATGTCTTGGACACTCGGGTGAAGAGAGGGGCGGAGCCTGGTGGTGAGTTGGATCCACTTACAGAGGAGGATGCCGGACAGACTTTGCAGGCCCAAACGTATTGTGAGGGTCTTTTGGGAATGTCTTGCTGATCCCTCTGTTAGGGGGGGTCTTCAACTCCCACCTCCAGGAGAGTTTCAACCAGATCCCGAGGGAGGTTGGGGACATTGAATCTGAGTGGACCATCTCCTCCTCCTCCATTGTTGACGCAGCCATCCGGAGCTGTGGCCGTAAGGTCTCTGGTGCCGGTTGCGGCAGCAATCCCCGAACACTGTGGTGGATAACTGGAAGTAAGGGATGCCGTCAAGCTGAAGAAGGAGTCCTACTGAGCCTGGTTGGGTCAGGGGACCCTGGAGGCAGCTGAGGCGTACCAGCAGGCCAAGCGAGCTGCAGCCCGGGTGGTCTCGGAAGCAAAAACTCGGCAGACCGTTCGGCACCTCAGAAGGGGTGATCAGCTCTCTGCCAACACTGTTTACAGTGGAGATGGAGAGTTGCTGGCCTCGACTGGGGATATTGTCGGATGGTGGAAGGAACACTTTGAGGATCTCCTCAATCCCACTGACACGCCTTCCATAGAGGAACCAGAGGCATCACCCAAGCTGAGGTCACTGAGGTAGTTCAGCAGCTTCTCAGTGGCAAGGCACCAGGCGTGGATGAGATTTGCCCTGAGTACCTTAAGTCTCTGGATGTTGTGGGGCTGTCTTGGCTGACACGTCTCTGCAACATAGCGTGGTGGTCAGGGACAGTGCCTCTGGACTGGGTGACCAGGGTGGAGGTCCCTCTTTTTAAGAAGGGGGACCAGAGGGTGTGTTCCAACTATAGGCGCACTCCTATCACACTCCTCAGCATCCCAGGGAAAGTCTATTCCAGAGTACTGGAGAGGAGAGTCTGACCATTGGTCGAACCTCAGATACAGGAGGAACAATGCAGTTTTCGTCCTAGTCGTGGAACACTGGACCAGCTCTATACCCTCCACAGGGTGCTCGAGGGTTCGTGGGAGTTTGCCCAACCAGTCCACATGTGATTTGTGGACTTGGAGAAGGCATTTGACCGTGTCCCTCGTGGCATTCTGTGGGAGGTGCTCTGGGAGTCTGGGGTCCATGGCCCTTTGTTAAGGGCTGTTCGGTCTCTGTATGATGGGAGCAGGAGCGTGGTTTGCATTGCCAGCTGTAAGTCAGATCTGTTCCCAGTGCATGTTGGACTCTGGCAGGGCTGTCCTTTGTCACTGATTCTGTTCACTGCTTTTATGGACAGAATTTCTAGACGAAGCCAGGGGCTGGAGGGAGTCCGGTTTGGGGACCACAGGATTTCATTACTGCTTTTTGCAGATGATGTTGTCCTGTTGGCTCCTTCAAGCCAGGACTTACAGCATGCACTGGGGTATTTTGCAGCTGAGTGTGAAGCGGCTGAGATGAGGGTCAGCACCTCCAAAGCACCTCCATGGCTGAGGCCATGGTTCTCGACTGGAAAAAGGTGGCTTGCACCCTCCAGGTTGGAGGGGAGTTCCTTCCTTAAGTGGAGGAGTTTAAGTATCTCGGGGTCGTTTATGAGTGAGGGAAGGATGGATCGTGAAATTGACATACGAATCAGTGCAGCGGCAGCAGTAATGCAGTCTATGTACCAGTCTGTTGTGGTGAAGAAGGAGCTGAGCTGGAAGGCGAAGCTCTCGATTTACCGGTCAATCTACGTTCCTACTCTCACCTATGGTCATGAGCTCTGGGTCATGACCAAAAGGATAAGATCCTGGATACAAGCGGCTGAAATGAGCTTCCTCCATAGGGTGGTGCTCCCTTAGAGATAGGGTAAGGAGATCTGTCACCCGGGAGGAGCTCAGAGTAGAGTCGCTGCTCCTCCACATCGAAATGGGACAGTTGAGGTGGCTCGGGCATCTGTTTCGGATGCCTCCTGGGCGTCTCACTGGGGAGGTGTTCCGGGCATGCCCCACCGGGAAGAGACCCCGGGGAAGACCCAGGACACGCTGGACAGACTATGTCTCTCAGCTGACCTGGGAATGCCTCGGGATCCCTCTGGAAGAGCTGGAGGAAGTGTCTAGGGAGAGGGAAGTCTGGGCATCCCTGCTTAGACTGCTGCCCCTGCGACCCGGGCTCCGGATAAGTGGAAGACAATGATGATGCTTTCTTACACAGTATATTGGAGTTCAATATCATTTTAATTTTAATATTAATATATTAAAATAAATGTGACTATAGAACATTGACATTTGAATATTAGTATTCACATGGTTGACAAAAAAACCTTGGATATTCAATGAAATTCTAATTGTATTCACCATTAATATTTATAAAGTGCTGGATTTTACATTTCTTTATGGGTCAAAATTTGTTCATTAGTCTGAATCCTGAAAGAGCCTTTTGGACCAGTAACACCCTTAATAAATATATAAAACCTATATACATACAGTCATGGTAAAAAAGAACAACACCCTCCATTAGTTATATGTTTTTATTTATTAGGGTTTAAATAACAATTGTGTTGTCAACAGCAGTAACTTAAAAAAACATTTAAAAAATCTTTTCTTTCAGTTCATTGATTAATTGACTGATGAATGTTGATGGGCATTTGCTTAGGCACAGTTCTCTTAAGATCTTATAAGAAAGCATCTAAATAGGGGCTGTCGTGGCTGTAAAACAAGCTAAAATCATCACCCCTCCACCACCATGCTTGACAGTTGGTTAAAGGTGTTTGTTGTAATATGCTGTGTTTGGGTTTCACCAAACATATTACTGTGCATGATGACCAGACATCTCACTTTGCTCAGTGAAAAGCATATTGTTCCTGAACCTGTGTGGTTTGTTCAGATGCAATTTTGCAAACTATGCAAAATCATGCTGCCATATTCTTTTTTTTAGAAAGAATGGATTTTTTCCAAGCCACATTTCAATGAAAAGGGTGTTTGGGCTGTCAGGAACATAAACATGCAATGTGAATACAGATGCCTGTAGGTCACAGGATATAGGTCTTGGGTTTTCTTTCTGTCTCTGAGCTTTAAACAAAACTGGACTGAACCTTGAACTGAATTTGCTTGGACACCTACTCCTGGGGAGATTGTCAATTGCCTTGAAGTCTCCCAATTTGTAAACATTCTTTCTCACTGTAAAACGGTGAATTTAAAATTGTTTGATGGTCTTATGAAGCTGGCAGGTTTTATGACATTCAACAACATGCACATTACTGTTGTGTTATTCTACCAAACATATATTATGTATATGCATAAATTTAATTCTGTAGTTATATACCAATCAATTACTAAAATCACCTGCCTAATATTGTTTAGGTCCCCCTTGTGCTGACAAACAGCTTTGACCCATCAAGTTGTGGACTCTACAAGACCTCTGAAGGTGTTAGCAGCAGATCCTTCAAGTCCAATAAGCTCCATGGAGCACGCCTGACTGTCCAGCACATACCACAGATTTAGATTTGGAGGCCAACTCCTGAATTCAGTTATTTTCTTCAAATCATTTCTGAACAAATTTTGTAGCAGAGCACATTTTCTTGCTGAAAGAGTCCACCGCCATTAAGAAAGACATGAAGGGGGTTTAGGTACGTGCTATGTGTAAAATTACATTCACATGAATGCCACTAGCAGAACGTTATCCAAAGTACATTCTCGTGCCACCTCTTCCAGATAAGCGACATACATGAACATGGACATCCACAGGATGTAAAAGAAAACATGACTTATCAGACAAGGCCACCATCTTCCATTGCTCCACAGTCCAGTTCTGCTCACAAGCCCATTGTATGCGCTTTAAGGGGGTGGACAGGGGTCAGTGGCTACACAGCTCCATGCATAGCAAGTTATGTACTGTGTGTTCTGACACTTTTCTATCAGAGCCATCATTTGTGCATTTCTGTTACAGTGGCTCTTCTGGAATCTAAACAGGCTGGCCTTTGGTCACCATGTGCATCAATGAGCTTTGGGTGCCCATAACTCTCTCTATGATTAACTAGTTGTCCTTTTTTCATTTCAGTCAGTGTCTTATTAAATCTAAAAACAAACAATATAACAACAACAAAAGTGTATCCTAGCAGGTCATCTACTACCAAATCTTTCATCTAACAACAAGCATACAGTGCCCCCCAAAAGTACTGGAATGGCAAGGTCAGATAATTAGTTCTTGCTATACAGTGAAGATATTTGGGTTTGAGATTAAAAAAAATAAATAAAATAAAATATAAAAAAAATTCAGCATTCATAAACAACTTAAACATGGCACCTTTGGCCTACTAGAAAACAAATGATACAAAACATAACAGAATCTCAATCTTGAGGTACAGTGCATCCAGAAAGTATTCAGTGCTTCACTTTTTTCACATTTTATGTTACAGCCTTATTCCAAAATGGATTAAATTCATTATTTTCCTCAAAATTCTACAAATAATACCCCATAATGACAACATGAAAGAAGTTTGTTTGAAGTCTTCACAAGTTTATTAAAAATAAAAAACAAAAAAAATTACATGTACAAAAGTATTCACAGCTTTTGCCATGACACTCAAAATTGAGCTCTTGTTTCCACTGATCATACTTGACATGTTTCTACAACTTGACTGGAGCCCACCTGTGGTAAAATCAGGACATGATTTGGAAAGGCGCACACGTGTCTATATAAGGTCCCACAGTTAACAGTGCATGTATGTGCTGTAGTGTCTATATAAGGTCCCACAGTTAGCAGTGCATGTCAGAGCACAAACCAAGCCAGGAAGTCCAAGGAATTGTCTGTAGACCTCAGAGACAGGATTGTATCAAGGCACAGATCTGCGGAAGGGTACAGAAAAAATTTCTGCAGCATTGAAGTTCCCAATGAGCACAGTGGCCTCCATCATCCGTAAATGGAAGAAGTTTGGAACCACCAGGACTCTTCCTAGAGCAGGCCACCCAGCCAAACTGAGCGATCGAGGGAGAAGGGCCTTAGTTAGGGAGGTGACCAAGAACCTGAAGGTCACTCTGAAACAGCTCCTGGAGAACCTTCCTGAAGAACAACCATCTCTGCAGCACTTCACCAATCAGGCCTGTATGGTAGAGTGGCCAGAAGAAAGCCACTCCTCAGTAAAAGGCACCTGACCAGGGAACCTGGAGTTTGCCAAAACGCACCTGAAGGACTCTCAGACCAAGCGAAGCAAAATTCTCTGGTTTGATGAAACAAAGATTGAACTCTTTGGCCTGAATGGCAAACGTCATGTCTGGAGGAAACCAGGCACCGCTCATCACCTGGCCAATACCATCCCTACAGTGAAGCATGGTGGTGGCAGCATCATGCTGTGGGAATGTTTTTCAGCGGCAGGAACTGGGAGACTAATCAGAATCGAGGGAAGGATGAATGCAGCAATGTACAGAGACATCCTTTATGAAAACCTGCTCCAGAGCGCGTTGGACCTCAGACTGGGGCGATGGTTCATCTTCCAACAGGATAACAACCCTAAGCACACAGCCAAGATAACAAAGGAGTGCCTATGGGACAACTCTGTGAATGTCCATGAGTGGCCCAGCCAGAGCCCAGACTTGAAGCCAATTGAACATCTCTGGAGAGATCTGAAAATGGCTGTGCACCAACGCTCCCCATCCAACCTGATGGAGCTTGAGAGGTCCTGCAAAGAAGAATGGGAGAAACTGCCCAAAAATAGCATCATACTCAAAAAGACTTGAGGCTGTAATTGGTGCCAAAGGCGCTTCAACAAAGTATTGAGCAAAGTCTGTGAATACTTATGTACATTCGTTTTTTATTTTTAATAAATGTTCAAAGATTTCAAACAAATTTCTTTCATGTTGTCATTATGGGATATTGTTTGTAGAATTTTGGAAAATAAATAAATAATGAATTTAATCCATTTTGGAATAAGGCTGTAACATAAAATGTGGAAAAAGCGCTGTGAATACTTTCCGGATGCACTGTATGTGCCATGTTTGTTGTGAAAACTTATATCATACCACCACCACCAACAAACAGTAGATTCCTATGCATCTTTGGTACCCCTAAAAATAGTTGGACTATTTTATAAAGCATGATTTTATTATATTTTACCCATCTTTAAGTATGGAAACTCTTATACTGTTTGCCATGACATTTGTGATTAATTTTTAGATTTCTAATCATTCATTTGTGGATATGTGAGAAACAATAAAAAGGTGCATCCCTGGGTGAATCATGCTTATTAATGTATTCTAGCTGCATCTCACATTTATGGTAATATATATTTGTAGTCAAATAAATAGTAGTGCATTAATAAAGTGCAAATTTTTCAGTAGGTTTTATTTTACCATATTTCACATGCTGTGGAAATGCATTTAATTCCAAATCAAAGCATTAGCAAATTTGATCAAGTCTTCCTTATTCTTTTACAGGAAGCGAATAAAAGGAATATTAATCTGTTCAAAAAAAATAAAAAATAAAATAGTGTTGATATTTTTTCCTTCAAACGCAAAAAAACTGAATTTTCAAGATTTAACTTCATTTTAAGTTACTGAACTAACTAATTAACTGCTGCCCATCTGTGTTGCATCAAGTCAACCAACTTTTAGTACCTATTAACAGCCCAGGGTAAACAAACTTCAATAAACAGGTTCTTGTGAATTTTTGAGTTTTGCTACAGAAACTGCATTTTAATGTCTCCCCACAAGTTTTCAATGGGTTTGAGGCCAGGGGATTGAGCTGGCCACTACATTACCTCAGTCCTTTTGCTCTGGAACCAAGATATCGCATACTTGTGTTTGTACACCCATTTCAGGGGCATTTCCTCTTTGGCACAGAGCAATAACCAAGTATTTTGATGTATTCAAACTCATCCAAGATCCCTTGTATATGACAAACATACCCTACCATGATTTTTGCAACTTAATGATTCACTCTCTTTACAGTATACTGTGGCTTAAATTCAGTATCTGGGGGTATCCTGACATACTGTCGATGTCCACTTCACCCGAAAATAATATTACTCTCATCAGGCCACAGAATGTTACAGCATTTCTCTCTGGGTATTTTAGAGGTAATTTCTGGAAGTGATGATTGGCTGAATCTTTGCCATTCTGACTATTCTATCTGTTTTAGCAGTAGTTGCTCATTTTCCTCCGTGTTTCAGGTTCAATCAATTTTTTTTTATTGAAATTACCTTGTTCCTGAATCGCCCATTTCACATAGCAAGTCAGAAGTTAATATTTTACAACAATGTGGTAAACATTTGCTTCCATTCTTACTTAATAAAGAACAATTAATGACACCTATTTTTCCCCCCGAATGAATGTATTCTATAAACTCCACACTCCTAGTACTCCTGAAAAAAATTAATGAGCTTTCAAAGAATAAGTCAGTTACCCAGAACAAGCAGCATGCATGTAAATAGTATAGTTTTTTGAAATATTTTTGTGGTTCAAAATATCATTTTGATTTCTAATCATTTAAT
>JAUCMX010000007.1:12006622-12418703 GCA_033459395.1 Hemibagrus guttatus
CTCAGCAGACAGGAAGAGTCTGAATAAAATCAGGCCAGCTCTGTCCTGGAATGCACTCTTGACTCAGTGCAGGTTGTAAAAGAATGGAAAATGACAGCCAAGCTATCATACATGTTTGGAAATCAACTCTCATCCCATGCATGAGATTCTGAGATCAATGGGCAGCTCCTACAATGGCAGGCTGCTTCACTCCAAGTGTGTGAGGGAGCGGTACTGCAGGTCTTTCCTCCACAAACCCCATCACAAACTGGACACTACATCCCTCATCCCTCTTTTTTTTTTACCGTCATCTGCTGAAGGTATTTGCTTGTTTACAGAAGTTGGTGGGGACCATACAACCAAATAAAATACTGAATTGAAGGCACACATACTTTCTTTTTCTCGTGACAGGAGCAAATGAAAAGTAAAGAACCGGGGTACATTATGCATTCAAATTTATCATAGTTGTTCAATGGGGTCGAGTTGAGCACTCTGTGCAGGCAATGCAAGTTATTTCACTCTAATCTTAACAAACCATGTTTTCACAGTGGCATTGTCATACTGGAACACTTTAGGGAAAGCTCATATGTTGGCTATCCACAAACATTTCATCATATAGGTTACACTGTGTTCTTTGAAAGGACACCAAAAATTCTCAAATCCCTTTTACAGTCAAGGTTTAAAAAAAAAAAAGGAAAAAAAAGAAAATGGTACCGTTGACAATTGCCAATAAAAAAATGACTTGAGCTTAATGTTTTGTGCATCAATGTAAAATATGTCAAATGAATAGTGATATCTGGAGCATCCTTACCTCTTGATGTCATCTTTGTCAACCACTTCATAAGAGAGCTCGATGTTAGGGTATCGGTTACAGAAACGTGCCACATCAGCCATCTGAATATCTGACAATTGCAGAAGATTAATGCGGTCATCATCCTCCATCTCCATGATGTCAAAGATGCTTTCCACACCCTGCATACACAAAAAAACTCAAATCAAATTTCACAGAGTGGGTGGAATGAAATATAAACGTCTAAATTCTTACCTTTTCTGTGCAGCGTTTGATGTGCTCTGTGGTGAAGTGTGGAAGCTGTTTTAGATAAGAGTCCTTAGACCACATGGCTTGTGTCACCATCTGAGCTAGCTCCATAGCAGCTAATGCCGGACTCAACCAGCCATTGCTGGAGAGCACATCTACACATGCCTGGATGAGTCGAACAGCCTACAAGCAAAATTAAAATAAGTGTTATATTAAAGAATCTTGAGACATTAACAACATTTATTGCTTATATCATGATTATAGGTCTTCAGGGACCTACCGTCAGTCATTTAAATAGGGTAGTGACAGACAGATAGACAGGGTTTGGTTTGTGTCAATATAATGAAGCACTGCAGAGATATGACTAAGATATGACCAAAGATTTTTTTTTAGCAACTTTGTTTTAACTGGTGATATAATTATAAGCACGATACCAATTCAAAATGTGTGCCAAATGTCAGAACTTTTTCCTACAGCTGTAAGAATAGCCATAGATTTAAATGTTTAAATAATAAATATATCAACAAGTAGTGATCAGTGTGAGTCTGTAAACTTGTGAGGATTGCTCAATATTTATTATATGAAACATCTACTAAAAACCTATTGGCTGAAGACTGCCATTTCTTTCTTTTTTTTTTTTTTTAACTCAGTAACTCAGTGATGCAATACCAAATTCCAGCTCAATCAGACTTTCAGTTCCTAGGAATGGCTATTACTTAACAGAACATCCATACCCCAAACTTTGGACACCTCGGTTGAAGATGTTTTATTAAATCAAAATCATTAGCTCTGCCCCACTAGGATTAACTGGCAGGTGGAGGCAAATGTTTTTAGCAAATCTCATTAGGTTTTTAATAATTGAGGACTAGATTACTCTGATAGCAACTTTATGAAATTAGGCCAAAAAAACAATACACATTTTGTAGGACTAGGATGCAAAAAAACATTTTCATGTATTCTAATGATCATAAATTAGGTTAAATAGTCCAAAGGCAAATTTTTTTAGCCAAAGGATTAGGAAGGAAAAAAATTTAACTACTAACACGTCATATTTTTTAAAAGTGTTGAACAGTGAACATTAAGGGGAACGATCATATTACATTAGCTAATTTTATCCATGATCCCCTGGCTGACCAAAAAATGGACTAATTTGTAATTCGTCCTCCACAAAAACGACAGAGTCCCACTGATTCGCCTACAGCAGCTGATAGTAATGACCCAAGCATACTGGACCGAGGTGAGGAAGCTCCCACCAATTCGGGTTGCAGTGCTAGCAATACTGCATAAATAAATAAAACACAAAATGCAGGAAATACCAAGATAGTTACCTGAACTATGGTTTTATTTCATTTTCTCGTAGCAAAGAGTCCCTGCCCCAGCCACAGTGCATTATCTGTGCCAAAGTCCTTGCTAACAAATGCATGAGGCCGTCCAAACTAATAAGACATTTGCAGACAACTCATCCCCAATACCGCGTCAAGCCCAGGGCACTTTTTGAGAGCAAGGCAAAAAGAGTTGATACACTCCTAAAATGAGATGAGGGAAATCACAGCTACTGACAAACTTTTAAAGATATCGTATACAGATGCTTAAAAAAATCGCCAAAGCAAAGAAAGGGCATACAATTGCAGAAACTTTGATTTTGCCATGTGCAACAGAGAGATTGTCAAGGAATTATTTGGAGAGGACGTGTAAAAACAATTGGCTAAGATACCATTATCAAATAATACAGTCAAACGTCGCATCGCAATAATGTCAGAAGATGTGAGGGGTCAGCTTTCTGCATGACTTCATGGTAATAACTTCGCACTTCAAATAGACAAGTCTACCGACGTGTGAAAAATGGCACAACTCCTCGCATACGTTCGTTATGAATCGGATAAAAGATTTTTTGTTTAGTAAAGAGCTCCGTACCACAATGACGGCAAAGGATATTTTTGAAACTTTGGATAATTTCATGAGATCAAATGAGAAACTGGAGCGACTGTATTGGGGTCTGTACTGATGGAGCTGCTGCGATGACTGGCAGGCAGTCCGGGGTAGTTCAGCGTATCAAAGAGGTTGCTTCCCGTGCCATTTCAACGCACTGCTTTCTGCACAGAGAGGTGCTTGCTACAAAAGAAATGGAACCCAGTCTTCATGGAGTTTTAGATGTGGCTGTTAAAATTGTGCACTTTGTGAAAGCCAGAGCCATCAACTCCAAGTTATTCACTGCTCTCTGCGAAGAGGTAGGTGCTGATTACCATACCCTGCTGATGCACACTGACATGAGGTGGCTGTCCAGAGAGCGGGTGCTGATGCGTCTGTTCAAACTATGTTGTGCAGCCCGGATGTAGTACCTAAAAGTCCCAGCCACCAATTGATTTAGATAACTGAATCATTCTGAGCTGTATTTTTGGATATTTTCCTTGCCATATTAACTCTTTTGGAAAAAAGAAAATTTTTGGAACATCTATCTAACAGACAGCATCTGAAATAGAGTAGCCGCAGAAGGATAATTCATGTGCACAGACTCAACTCTGCCAATTAGAGAAAGAGGGAGAACTGACCACCATTCAAGAGCTTTGAATGCATTTGATCGGCATACTACAGACATCACCACTGACGTCACTTCCTGTGTTTGACGCGCTTACCGCGAGTTTCTTGCCTGTGTCACCGTTTTAATCTTTGTTTATGCTGGCTAATTTTCTTTTTTTTGCCTGAATATTTTACACTGTCAAGTTTGTTTTAAAATTTTTTATTGCAGTTAATTGTTCTTTTTTTTCGGGAGAAGCTTTTCTTGGGTTTTTTTTTTTCGGTCTTTGAACAGCAATCAGAGGAAACCCACTTTGGAGCTCTTCAATACCCAGGCTAAATTCATGTAAAGGGTACGTAATCATAAATTATGGCTAACTTTCAGCTTGTACAGTGTGTGAGCTGCAGGATGTATAGTAATTCTCTCGGTCATTAGAGTTAACTTTACTTGTGATAAGTGAACGCAAGTTAGCTCTCTGACAGAGAAAATATTAGCTTTAGAGGTGCGCATCCAGACACTAGAAAGGGTCTTAGCAATGGAGGTCACACTCGATCTTATTCTAACATTCAGCTTAAATATAGAAAACCGTCACTCTTCCACAGTCGGAAGCTCTCTCAGATCACCATCTTGTTTCATTTAAAATGCGTCTTAGACACGAGATGCACAATTTGCCACCTCTCTGTATTAAGCGTACATTTACGTCTGCTACTGCAGAAAGATTTACCAATAGTCTCAAAGAATTATCGCGCATGCTTGGTTCACCATCTGACCCCACAGAATTTGATCAGCTGACTGATTACCTGGAGTCAGTGTTTCACAACATGCTAGATAATGTAGCTCCACACACGAGCTTTAAAACAATCAGCTAGGAAACTAGAACGCAAACAGCATCAAACAAAATTGGCAGTGTTTCAGTTAGCGTGGAAGGAAAGCCTTCTGCGCTACAAAAATTCTCTTAGTACTGCTAGATCAGCGTACCTCTCTCTGCCCTAATTGAAGACAACAAAAAAAAAATCCTAAATTTTTATTTAGTACTGTAGCAAAAGTAGAAGTAAAACCACTGCAGAAAAGCACACACCTTCTATATGCAGCAGCAATGACTTCATGAATTTTTTCATTGGAAAGATTGATAATATCAGGCAGAAAATTCATACTATTATTCAATAGATAATCCTTTAGATAATATAACCATTTCTGATTATAGCTTATCATGCTTTACTCCCCTTCAAGAGCCTGATCTAGTTTTCCTAATTTCATCTTCAAAACTTTCAAGCTGCATTCTAGATCCTCTACCCATGTCTTTCCTTAAACAGATATTACCCAGTAGCTACTGAACCCCTTCTATAAATTCTTCCCTTAGCACTGGCTATGTGCCCAAGTCATTTAAGCTAGCAGTTATCAAACCCCTGATTAAAAAAAAAACAGACCTTGACCCCTGTCTGCTGTCCAACTATAGGCCAATATCAAACCTGCCCTTTATCTCCAAGATGCTAGGAAAGGCTGTGGCACAGCAGTTATGTTCATACTTACATTTCATGAATGTTATTTCTATGTATCAGGTAGGATCTAGGCCTCATCATAGCACAGAGACAGCACTGGTAAAGTGGTAAATGACCTGTTACTGGCTTCTGATCAGGGTTGTGTCTCCATACTGGTATTACTCGATCTGTGAAAGTCAGTTTTTGACACCATTGACCACATTATTCTACTTGATAGGCTAGAATATGATGTTGGTGTTAAAGGAATAGCCCTCTCCTGGCTCAGGTCTTATTTGAATAATCATCATCAGTTTGTAGATCTAAATGGTGACTTCTCTATGCATACTAAGGTTATGTTCAGTGTTCCACAAGGTTCTGTCTTGGGCCCACTGCTTTTCTCCTTATATATGCTACCCCTTGGTGCAAGTATTCGTAAACATGGTATTAGCTTCCACTGTTATGTGGATGACACAGCTATATGTTTCAGCTAAGTCAGATGAGACACACCAGCTTATTAAATTTGAAGAATGTATAAATGACATTAGACAGTGGATGCTTGCTAACTTCCTCCTGCTTAACTCTGACAAGATAGAGGTGCTTGTACTAGGACCACATGCAGCTAGAAGTAAGCTTTCTGATTACAGAGTAACTGTGGATGGTCTTTCGGTTTCATCAAGTCCAGCAGTAAAAGATCTTGTTGTGATTGACTCTTGTCTTTTGTTTGAAGCTCATGTAGTTAATATCACTAGGGTAGCCTTCTTTCATCTTAGAAATATTGCTAAGATAAGAAATATGATGTCACTTCATGATGCTGAAAAACTAGTTCAAGCTTTTGTTAACTCTAGGTTGGATTATTGTAATGCCTTACTGTCTGGATGTTCCAGTAGGAGCATAAACAAGCTCCAGTTAGTCCAGAACACATCAGCTAGTGTCCTAACTAGAAACAGAAGAAATGAACACATCACTCCTATCTTAGCCACACTGCATTGGCTCCCAGTCAAATTCCACATTGATTGCAAAATACTGTTACTAACCTATAAAGCACTAAATGGTCTCGCACCACAGTACCTGAGTGATCTTTTGGTTATGATCCACCACGCCTACTCAGATCAAAGGGTGCAGGTTATTTGGTAGTACTTCAAGTAGCAAAGGCTACAGCAGGGGGCAGAGCTTTTTCTTACAAAGCCCCATAGTTATGGAATAGCCTTCCAATTAGTGTTCAGGATTCAGACACAGTCTCAATGTTTAAGTCTAGTCTGAAGACACATTTGTTTAGTCAAGCCTTCAAATGTATAGTTTTTCTTAGGTAAAGGAGCAGACCAGGAATGTTCATGGCCATAGGGCATCTGTCAGCTTCTGACAGCAAGGAATTAGTGTCTATAACGAACTCAGAAACTACATAGACCTAATAGTTTCTCATGGGCCCTTGGTTGGACACTATTTACATTATTTACTGTTCAGTGTCATCCAAATGAGGATGGGTTCCCTTCTGAGTCTGGTTCCGCTCAAGGTTTCTTCCTCACATCACAGAGTTTTTCCATGCCACCGTCGCCGCAGGCTTGCTCATTAGGGATAAATAGGGATAAAATAGTTTAATAATTTAATTCTTTTTTTTGCTCCTTTCTGTTTCTCTACTTTTGTAAAGCTCCTTTGAGACAATGTCCATTGTAAAAGGTGCTATACAAATAAATTTAATTGATTATTTTCTTAGTTTGCATCCTATGGTTTGATCTAAAGAAGAGGAAATAAAAATAAATATGCAATTAAAAACAATCTTTGGCCATTTAAACTCACTCATGATTTGAGTGTTTTTGAAATTTGATTAATGACATCCACAGCCTCAGTTTTATCCATGTTCACTATATCCTTAGTAGTGTCCTTAAGGAAATATTTTACTTTTTTTAAATATGGAATTGTTGCTATAGGTTCTGATGGGGAAAAAATTATCTTTTCATAAATCATTACATTAAAACACATTTAAAATGCAAAATTTATCCTTACATCAGCTCCATTAAATAAATTCAGTTTATCCAGATGTATAATTCGCTATATTTTTTACCTGTTTTGCTAGAGTGGCCATTAATGCACACAAGTCACTGTTCAGCAATGAGATGGGTCTCTATATGACTGATTCACTACTTCTATGGCTGCTTTTCTCTCCATGAGAAGGTCACTGTGTGATTTTAGCACATATGCTTTTAGCAGAAGTGGTGATACTAGTTCTCTAAAGCTCGTTCATTCCATTATTATATCCATCCTAGGTTTTTTGTTGTTCTTCAGCATGGAGATCATCTTTGTATTCTTGCGTTCCTTAATGGGTTCACCCAGATCCTTTGGCACTGACTCAGTCAGTATTATATCTTGTTGGAATTAGGTCTAGAGTTACATCAAAACAGTTATCTGTAATTTTATATAGAAATTTGTAGAATAAGTCAATTGTGATTTGTAGAAAGGATTCAGCAATTTTATCAGGTTTGTAAATGGGTTAGTTGAATTACTAGATTTTATTTTCTGTGCAATATTTAAAGATCTTTGTTTACTTAAATTTTTCTAATTGCTAATACACTACTTCCCATATTGCCATGATCATAATATCTTTGGTTAGTAAATGTTAAATTGTCATCAGTCTTTTCAGCCATCAA
Source organism: Hemibagrus guttatus (assembly GCA_033459395.1). NCBI lineage: Eukaryota > Metazoa > Chordata > Actinopteri > Siluriformes > Bagridae > Hemibagrus > Hemibagrus guttatus. Next base: position 12,014,276 of record JAUCMX010000007.1, read on the forward strand.
ACTACTATATTCTCTTCTGGCATCTTTTAGTTTCCTTAGCAGCATTAGATTTGGGGTTTGTTTATGTAATTGTTTCAGATTTGCCAATCCCAATCGCCATTTTGCTTCACTCCCTTTCTTCTTGCATCTAAATGCTTTTACATAGTCTTATACCATAAGCTGTAATGCGTCTGTGGAATCAATTGTACTCAATAATAATTAACACTGTTATAAAAGTTATAAATTCTTTATCATTAATGAGAGCTGCATTTCGTCTTCAATGCTTGGAAGTTGGTTTATATCTTACGCTCGATAAAAATTCTATGGGTAAACGGACAGAGCCTGACGAGTAATATTTTCATAATGGCTATTCTGTGAAATTCAGCCTTAGTAGTAAAAAAAAAAAAAAAAAAAAAAAAAAAAAAAAAAAAAAAAAAAAAAAAAAAAAAAAAAAAAAAAAAAAAAAAAAAAAAAAGGGGAGTATGTTCTAGAATAGGATGCATGCCTTTGGGAGTAAAAATTAAATCTTACTCATCTGTATTATCTTATCCTGCACTGGGCTCAAGTCTTTAATTACAATAATACTACTAACAATAATAACCACTTTTTAGTGAGTGGGTCTGAGGTGATCAATAATTACCATCATGTATAAAAGCTCAAATAATTATCAAAGTACCTTTCTGCAAATATTAGGCATAAGCTTGTCAGGCATCAGTTTGTATCTATTTGATAACTTTCCTCTTCACATAGTCCAATGCCTCAGATGGGTTACAGAACTTCAGAATTTCTTCCCCGTATGGAACCTGGCTGGAAAAAGCCAACCTTGCAGATCTCAGAACATTTTCCTGACATAATAGGCCGCTGCCACTCCGGCAATGACAGCTAGTCAGGGCAGATGGCAGTTTGTAGTTGAGTGTGGCTCGATCTTTGGATTTTCTCAAAATCTCCATGCAATCTCCAAGTGCAGCTTTGCAATGATAGATGCTGCAAATTTCTAGGGATGTGCAAACAGCTTACACTGCAGCCTTTCACTGGGGAAACTGGTAAACAAACCCTGCACTTTCTCAGCAGTTTAAATACTGCTGTAGGTGAGCTTATTCCTGGTTGTTCATGGACCACCACAACATAAAATGTTCCATCTCCTCATTTGACCTTCCACATACTCCTATTTTTCTTTCAAATATTTCACTTTATTTTTAAGTTTAGTTACCACAGCCTTAAGGACAGCCACTTCATCTAATTATGTAGCAACATACTTAAGTTTCTTTTATTTGCTTGATTTTAGAGCATGTAGCAGTAGCATTGCAGGTGATGCTCTCACTGCCTGCAGCAGTTTTCAGTGTAGCTACGGCATTCTTTAACTCTTGCTTTATGACAGATGATATAACTGACGAAGAGAGAATGCAACGTTAACAGGTCAGGTGGGGTTACATGGTGCACTTTGTCCAGAGGCACCAGGCCTTACCATTGGAGGGTCAGAATACTTCTATTTACAATGATTCGCTGCCACCTGCAACACTGATACCAGCCTGGTGCAGTTTTATATTCATTTGCTTTGAGCATAGTAAATACTATATGGTATTTAAAGACTTAAAAGGCTACTGTAAAGTTATATTAATACAGGTTCTGCAGGTGCTCTGCACAAGTCTTACTCATTGCTGAAAACCCAAGAAATCAATAAAAAAAAACTAATTTTCTTTGTAGTACCTAGGAGTTCATAAGATACAAGATCATGAACCTCCATCAGGCCTATGCAGGATTCTTTGTGATTGAGTACTAGGAGCCATACTGCATACTCCTCCATATTTGGTGCTTCTATAACTTATAGTCTTGGCTCCCATACCATTTTAGTAATAATAATAATAGTAATAGTAATAATAATAATAATAATAATAAAAACAAATCTTTCCCATCCTAACAGAAATTATTCTTTCTTGTCTTTAGATGACAACTCTGTGGGTTCCAAATGACTCAAATACATTAGTCTACAACAGGGTTTCTCAACCTTTTGCAACTCATGGCCCACACCAATGACTGTTGAAAAACATTCCGAGGACCACCTTTCCAAATATGATAGTTGAGTTGATCTTTTTTCCATAGAAAATATTCTTTTAGCTTCCCAACACAGCCCAGGTGTTTTGAGTTCAAATGTCTCTGCAGCTTTGATGGAACCCTAACCCTCATTTGACAAAATTTCTCCACATTCAACACACTGTGCCTTCGGCTTAGTCTCAGTACCTGCCCTTATAAATCCAAATTTAATGTATTACTCACTAGAGGGCTGTGGCCAACCAGAATCACTGGTCTAGAAGACAATTTCAATAGATAAAATTACATTTATAATAGAAGTTTGTTGCAGACCTGTAATCAATGCATTTGCCTTTATCTCCCTATTTCTATTACATAAGATACTATAAAATAGTCTCAATGAATTGCAACCTTTCTGAAAAGTCTGTTACAGTGAGGATTGAGTACCTATTTTACTCACCTTACTGAGGATCTCTTCAGTGTCAGACTGAAGCTCAGCACTCAGCTGCATACGGGACAAATGGGCCTGTAACAGCAGGTTAGTCTTCACATGGGGGTCATTAAACCTGGGGCTATTCAGTTTGTGAGGCACCTTCGGGTATAGCTGCACAGGAAAAAAAAATTACTTCTTAAAATTAATCACTGAAGTCAAACAGCCTGTATGTTTATGAATTTGTGCATGTAATTGACCTGATGAAGCAGGGTGTCTTCATGGTGTCTGATTGGTATGTTCTTGTACTCAGCGGCATTGGAGATGATCTCAATCAAACCACGAATTTTAGTCTTGGCATTCAGAGACATGCTGAATAACTCTAGACAATGAAAATTTCAGAATATTTTTTAAAAATTGCTAAAATGCAAACAAAATTCTGAAAGTATTTCTAATTTGCTGATATTTATCTGTAGTGCACGGAAATTGCACATGTTCACACAGTATCAGCACTTACCAAAACACCTGTGTGAATGAAAGGGTATACATAGCGGTCATTTAAAGGGTTATCTTACCAATGGTTGTATAGTTAATGTAGTAGTATGCAGCAATCATGCCGAGATTGAGAGGGGCAACATCCATCTCATCCTCAATGCTGATGCACTTGGACTGTTCCAGATCCTGCAATGTGTTCTCCACCAATTCTGACAGGTGGTCTGAGAGATGCCGATGAGACATTCCTGCATTGTAAAATGCAGCCAAAAAAAATCAATAAAGGAGGTGATAAAAGCATCAAAGGTAAATAATCCATTGAACTTCTTGGAGAGGAATTTTACCCTGAAGATTGTAGTAATTGGGGTTCTGGGTCATTCTGCGGTAAAGGAAAGTCCAGGTTAGGTAGTCCACGGCATCCTGCTTGTTTTCCACTGTCTTTGTTACTATCTCAGCATTGAAGTGGTCATGAAGGCGGTGGTCCAAATGAGATTCAACTGGCAAAGGCTCATAAAGAAACTTCTTAAAGAAGTCCTTACATATAGAGAGAAAGGCAAAGTGTGTGAAGCTTGTGGAAAAAAACACAATGGGGAAAAAGAAGCTTTATAGCTGGAAAACCTGATTATACCTTTTTAGAGCCCTGGCACATAATGACACAGCAGCCCTCATCATCCTGAAGGGGACGATTGGCCTTCCCCACCATTTGCAGCACATCATAGATTGGGTAATCCACATAACTAAACAATTAAACAAAAAGGTTAACGATAAATCTCAGCTAATACACAAAGAATTGAGATTAATGGTGACTACTAAATATCTTAAAAAAAAAAAAAAAAAACTGCCATAAATACATACGCATGAATTTTCCCGTTGTAATACTGTGTGTCCATGACAATGACCAAGTGGGCAGAGATGTTAGTTCCCCAGCAAAGAGAACGAGAGGCCACCACAACTTGAATGGCACCTGTTGTACAAGAAAACAAAATATTTTAATTTACAGTATGTCAGGCACCCTCATCCAGAGCAAATTCCTTCATTTATGAAACGCCAAAAAAATGCATTGCTCTATAAAAACCTAGAATGTCACAGATTTTGTGGTTTATACAGATGAAAATCCATGTTTCTACTAATCTAACCCCAGATTTACAGTGGGTGCTGCATATCTGTATGAACTTCTGGCAACAGAGCACTTAATCTCTTTTTGGCAAATTCAGACTTCAATTAGCAGTTATAAGTAAATTAACTTACGTTTCTGGCCATTTTCAACTGTAGCAAGATAATTGTAGTCATTAGAAAAATAAGGAAAACTAGGACGAGAGCTATGGGAAATCCAATCTGTTACCATGCACCATATAATTAAATATTACACAAACATACTACTCATTAGCTTGAGACTCAAATCTATACAGGATTACATAACACCACAAAGCATAAAATGTAAACTTTTTATGATGGTTGCTTAACACTAGACCAGCAGAAAGGGCTATAGTCATGACCGGAGCAATGATATAAATAAATAAATGAATAAACAAACATGCAAAAGACTAATATATATATATATATATATATATATATATATATATATAAAAAAAAATATATAAAAATACACTAATAAACACAGAAGTGTTAAGGAGAAGTTTTCAATCTACATCAAAATTTGAGGTATAATATTTCAGACATTAAAAGCTGACCATATCAATGTGCCTCAAAGTACGGAGTTGTCCTACATGACTGACAAATTGGTGCCTTTTCAACCATTAATAAAAATGTGGAGATCCTTTAATGGATGTGAGAGCCTTTAATAATATATGGATGATATTAAGTACTGAGTGACCACATACACTGCGCTAACATTACTTGACTGACCTTTAACCAACACCTTCTGGGAAGAGAGAAAATGGCAGAGAAAAAGGCAAGGCAGCAGCACAATGGATAAAATCATGCAGTTATGTGCCAGCAGCTTAAGGTAATGTTCACATCAACCATCAGAATAGGACAAAAAAAAAGTGATCTCAGAGCTCAGCAATTAGAGATACTAATAGTCTCTAGAGTTTTCTCAGAATGGTGCAACAGAGGAAAATCTAGTGACAGTTCAAATTGTCAAAAAAAAAAATGTTGCGTTAAACTGGTATCATTAGCATGCCAAGGAATTCATTGTTTTTGAGTGGTCTTCCCAGGAGGGATAACATAGATCTAGAGATTCACAGCATGAAAGTGCATCTAAAAAATCTGCAGGATTTGCGTGATGCAACATTTTCCAGTCTATATAGCATATACTTTTTAATGTAGAATCAAACAGTCTTTAAGTTAAGTTTTAAGACATACTGCTTGTCTGTGTTTAAAATGTTTAACAAGTTCAAGCCAGCAATGTTGAAGTTCAACATGGACATCGATATTTTGAAACAGCTAGTGGATATAACCCCAGATGTACATAATACACAGTCAACACTCAGGCTGCCACTGCTTCAGCATGCACACAAAATCATTCACCAAGAATAAACCAGGCCATGTTTTTTGGTAAAATATGCCAATAATGGATCAGAAGTCACCTGTTTAAAAATCTAGGAAAATAAGATATTGCCTTTGTTACATGGTCAATAACTACATTGTTGTTGCTATTGAAATATGGATTCGGATGGTAATTTTTCATGTCTTTACACACCAGAGTTAAAGAGCTGTTCAACTATCCTGCGTTCCGTCATTGAGAGCCCTTCGTGCAGATAACCCACTCCATTAGAAAGGGTTTCTTTCAGTGCACCATCAGAAAGCTTCTCCAGGAATGGCACCAATTCTTTCTCAGAGCAGTGTAGGAACCTACAGAGCAGTACTGAAAATTAATCAGAGCTGAAAAATGGAGATGTTCCAGGTCTATCATTAAAAAAAAAAAACCATGGCATCAAGCCACAAATCAAAGTGAAAGCTACTGCACCTTTGTGGAACCACATCGGCAGCACAGAAAGTTAATATGTCGATGGCAGTAAGACGAGTCTGTCTCCGAGAAGGAACAAACACTAAAGATGGTTTAGATGGAGAATGCTTCATGATGGTGTGGTACACAGGTTTAGCCATTGACAGTAGCCGGGTTTGTGTGTGACTCACGTTGAAACCCTGTTGGTGGTTGAGTGCAAAGAAATAGTAGATAGGAGAATGGTTTTATTAGTAGAATAATAACAGTAATATAAAGTAAAAAGCTATGCTAGTAATGAAAGTTAATAAGCATGACAAATTTCTTCACATTGAAGGTATTAAAATATTAAAATACTGCAACCTTAACAACTTTTTTATTTACAAGATTACCGGAGTATATATCCATTACTGAAGCAGGTGAAATACCACAAAACATTTAGCAATTTTTTATTTTAACCATGTACATATAATAAGAACAATACACTCAAGTTTATTCAAATTAAGGAGAAAAAACTCAAATGTGACTGAAGTTGCTACACCATGCTAAAGTTTTTCCATCCTCAGTGTTTTTTGTTTTAAATAAATTTTAAATTTTTTTCAATGAGCAGAAAACAATATGGAAATCTGACTTACGAACACTTGTATCTCTACCTATCTCTCTCTCTCTATTATATATATATATAAATAAGATATATATATATATATATATATATATATATATATATATATATATATATATATATATATATATATATATATATATATATATATATATATAGAGAGAGAGAGAGAGAGAGAGATAGAGAGAGATATATATTTTTAAAAAAAAATAGAAATAGATAGCTAGATATACATCATATTTACATCATAGGTACACTTCAACTATGAGAGACAGAATGAGAAAAAAAATCCAGAAAATCACATTGTTTGATTTTTAAAGAATTTATTTGCAAATTATGGTGGAAAATAAGTATTTGGTCACCTACAAAAAAAAGCAAGATTTCTGGCTCTCACAGACCTGTAACTTCTTTAAGAGGCTCCTCTGTCCTCCACTCGTTACCTGTATTAATGGCACCTGTTTGAACTCGTTATCAGTATAAAAGACACCTGTCCACAACCTCAAACAGTCAGACTCCAAACTCCACTATGGCCAAGACCAAAGAGTTGTCAAAGGACACCAGAAACAAAATTGTAGACATGCACCAGGCTGGGAAGACTGAATCTGCAATAGGTAAGCAGCTTGGTGTGAAGAAATGAACTGTGGGAGTAATTATTAGAAAATGGAAGACATACAAGACCACTGATAATCTCCCTTGATCTGGGGCTCCATGCAAGATCTCACACCGTGGGGTCAAAATGATCACAAGAACAGTGAGCAAAAATCCCAGAACCACATGGGGGGACCTAGTGAATGACCTGCAGAAAGCTGGGACCAAAGTAACAAAGGCTACCATAAGTAACACTCTACACCGTCAGGGACTCAAATCCTGCAGTGCCAGACGTGTCCCCCTGCTTAAACCAGTACATGTCCGGGCCCGTCTGAAGTTTGCTAGAGAGCATTTGGATGATCCAGAAGAGGATTGGGAGAATGTCATATGGTCAGATGAAACCAAAATAGAACTTTTTGGTAAAAACTCAACTTGTCGTGTTTTGAGGAAAGAATGCTGAGTTGCATCCAAAGAACACCATACCTACTGTGAAGCATGGGGGTAGAAACATCATGCTTTGGGGCTGTTTTTCTGCAAAGGGACCAGGACGACTGATCCGTGTAAAGGAAAGAATGAATGGGGCCATGTATCGTGAGATTTTGAGTAAAAACCTCCTTCCATCAGCAAGGGCATTGAAGACGAAACGTGGCTGGGTCTTTCAGCATGACAATGATCCCAAACACACCGCCCGGGCAACGAAGGAGTGGCTTCGTAAGAAGCATTTCAAGGTCCTGGAGTGGCCTAGCCAGTCTCCAGATCTCGACCCCATAGAAAATCTTTGGAGGGAGTTGAAAATTCGTGTTGCCCAGCGACAGCCCCAAAACATCACTGCTCTAGAGGAGATCTGCATGGAGGAATGGGCCAAACTACCAGCAACAGTGTGTAAAAACCTTGTGGCGACTTACAGAAAACGTTTGACCTCTGTCATTGCCAACAAAGGGTATATAACAAAGTATTGAGATGAACTTTAGTTATTGACCAAATACTTATTTTCCACCATAAAGTTGCTTTCGGCTGCTCCCTGTTCGGGGTCGCCACAGCGGACCGACTGGTCCGCACAACAACTTGGCAAATGTTTTACACCGGATGCCCTTCCTGACGCAACCCTCCCATTTTTCCGGGCTTGGGACCGGCACTGCATCCAGTGGTTGGAGTTTGGCCATTGTCTGGGAATCGAACCCGGGCCTTCCGAATGATAGGCGAGAAACCTACCACTGAGCCACCAATGCCTCTTATTTTCCACCATAACTTGCAAATAAATTCTTTAAAAATCAGACAGACAATATAATTTTCTGGATTTTTTTTTTCTCATTCTGTCTCTTAGTTGAAGTGTACCTATGATAAAAATTACAGGCCTCTCTCATCTTTTTAAGTGGGAGAACTTGCACAATTGGTGGCTGACTAAATACTTTTTTGCCCCACTGTACACACACACACACACACACACACACACACACACACACTTCAGTTTTTCCCTAGGTTAGCCATGTTTAATAATCTTAGCCACGTTTACCATTTGTCCCTTTAACTGGCAAATAAAACCAAGATCCTTAGGCCTTTACCTGAATGTGAAGCTCCAGTGGCACAGGCCTGACATTTGGGTGGAAGTTGAAAGTTGCTGTGGTGCTACAACCCAACCAGTGTGCCACATCTTTCGCATTGGACAGAGATGAGCTTAGTGCCACAATGCGGATGGGACGCTCGATCTGAGAGGAGATGTACCTCATTCTTGAGCAGATTACTTCTAGGACAGGCTAAAACCAGTACAGAGAGGGGGAAAAAACCCAAAAAATTTAGGAATGCAAATTTCCATACCAAAATAGATTGCCTAGATGATCTTAAAAAGCATCACTTTTACAACATCATATTTATCATTATATAGCATGAATGATGCAGAAACACTGAGACTTAATATAATGAGCCTTACCCCATTCTCTCCTCCAATGAGATGAATCTCATCCACAATGAAGAGACTGACATTCTGGACATTCTTCCTCTGTTTCCATCGGCGGGACAAAATATCCCACTTATCTGGGGTGCTGATGATAACGTCACCTTTCCCCAGTAGCTTGAGGTCAGTGCTGGTCTCTCCAGTGAGCATGACTACCTTTTTATTCAGGAGAACCTGAAACTTCTGATGCCAATCCACAAATACCTACATGCCAGATGTAGAACAGTTTACTTTTCTCCTCCATATGCTAAGAAAAATTATATACATAAATCATTTTCCAAGCAGCTCAAGGTTACTGTAAAAACCCTGTAAATACATGCAATCATTCTTTATTAACTGTGGAAAAGAGGGTGCTATGTCAAAGCATCTTTCAAGCAGGAAATTTGAGTCAAGTTCAAAAACACCAACATAACTGTCAATTACAGATTCACATGACCGATTGTGGGGGAAATTAAGACTGCTCTTTTTGCACATTGTGGAGTGATTGTATGCTATTGTATGCTGCACTCCAGAAAATGCATAAAGGTGAGCAGGTCTGAACTAAGCATCTAAGAGTTACATCTGTTCTTCCCGAACTGGCACTTAAAACGGCCATTGTTGGTAGCATCACATCTATTGTACACACCCTAGCAAATATCTGAGGCTGCGGCAGGTCCACCTCTGTGGACACTTCCTGAGACAAAGAAAAGAGGAATTTAATTTGTAGCATGACTTAAAGTATGGATTGATACTGGATTTGCAGCATGCTCAGTTATGAGCTATGGATTGATCGATTGTGTTTCATAAATATAGCATGTACTGAAACTAAGTATTAAACTAGTTGGCCATTCTGTGAAATTTTTGCTTGACTACTAAAAACTTCAATCCTTGGTTGGGCATTATGTAAGTATGCAGATAATTAGCAGTATATTATGGTGAACCAGGAGATAATATTCCCTTATTTGCCTACTTTTTCACAGTCTCACTAGCTACCTGCATTTTGCACTGTTTGTGGACAGTTTAGCCAATAGAATCACTTTAGGATTTATAGTTTCAGATATGCTTCTAGAATGAAGCCAATGACTGTTTTGAACTAGTTTTTGAATGTATTGCACTACTTTATTTCAGAATTCATACAGGTTCAGCACCCAGGTTAAACAGGCTAAAAAAGATTATTCAATTTAAATCAACAAAATATAACTGCTGGAATTTCCATTGTCCGTTATACCCATGTTGCTGCCCCTAAATTGTGTCATGATATTCAGCAGTGTAATCACAGATAATACCAGAACTGTCAAAAATTGCAACTTTTTATGGAAAAACTTTGCAAATACATCAGAGTAAGCTAGCTTCAGTTTACATTTGAAAAACCAACAGAGCAATTTTTATCCACAGTAAAACCTGCAAGTGAGGCAATCAACATGAATCTGGAACCAGTTATGGTTTTAGTTAAATAAAGTTAATAGCCTTTAAAGGGACTAAATATTTTCTGAGATTAGTTAGGAAAATTGCATTTTGCATTGCATTTACATTGGACATTTTTGTTACTCACGAAACGTCTTTTAGGAATTCAGCCCTACCATTTGTTTTCTAGCAATGCTAAGGCCAGTGGTTATATAAATGTAATTTCATTTGAAAGCAGTATGCCATTGCCAAAATGGACAAAAGGGGAAGTTTGACAATTTGGGCCATGCTTGAAGGCTAATGAAATGTTTGGTATTGGCTTGCTTAATCTTCCAGATTAAAGCATGGAGCAGGCTGTATTAACACCGGGAAACAACTAAAAGCTCATGTTAAGTTTGCATACTTGTTCAGCCAGAGACTCCATGGGTGTGATGTAGACACAACGACCTTCTGGGTTGTGCAGCAGCATCCTGAGAATAGCAAACTCTGCACAGATAGTCTTCCCACTCCCAGTGGGGGATCCAACAAAAACATTATCATCACTGTTGTACACAGCATTGAACACTGGAGGGGGAGAAGAAAAAGAAAGAAGAGAGGAGAGAAGAAAAAAAAAAAAAAAAATTCACAGGTCCATAAATACACTCACTATCAGCTATAACAAACACCTACGCACCTGCTCATAAATGCTGTTTTAGTCAATCATGCTTAGAATCTAGTTTGAGTATTTCTCCATGTTTATCTGGGAATTGCTAAGGTTTACACAGAATTATGCTTAAAAAACCTTGAGCAACAGTCCTGCAGGTTGAAACGCCTTGTTAATCAGAAAGTTCAGAGAAAGCATACAGTAACTCAATCAATATTGCGCAAAACATCTAACCTTGAGGTGTATGGGCTACAACAGCAGAAGACCACACTGTGCTGTCATCAAAGAACAGGAACCTGAAACTATCAAGGGAATGGCTCTCTCAAACTGGACCATTTTCAGTTTGGCAAGTCTATGTTCATGATAGCATCTTGTTCTTGGCTTGACAGAAAGGGAACCTGATGTGGTCTTCTGTTGTAGCCCATCTCTATCAAGATTTTGTGTTATGCATTCTGAAATGCTTTTCGGCTCACCAGTTATAAAGAGTGCATATGTAAATTGCTACAGGCATCTGATTGTAAATTAAATTAAATTAAATTAAATTACTACAGACAGACAGTCAGAACAGATTGGTCTGGTCATTTTCCTTTGATCACTCATAAAAAAAAAAAAAAAAAAAAGGTGTTTCAGCCTGAAGATCCTCTGTACACAGGATGATTTTTTTGTTTTTCATACCAACTCTGGCCTTGTGTGCAAAATCAGTAGTTTAAAAAATACACAAACCAACCTGTCTTGCATCAACAACCATGACATGGTTAACATTTTTCATCCTGATGTTTGATGTGAACTTTAATTGAAGCTCTTTAATTGTATCTGCATGATTTTTAGCCACAAAAGATTAGACAACTGCATAAATGAGCAGGTATACAGGTTAAAGTTGCATTGCTGTTAAAGCTGGTAGTGGACCACAAGATGACCCTTCATTCAAATCCTAATGCTTACCCATTTCTGCAGAGCAAATCTGATTATTTAAAACACTTGTGTATCTGTATTTGTATTGGATGTGTAATCTGTTCAATCCAAATAACATGAGATTATACCCAAAGTTCATCAAAGTTCTAACTTCTACAAAGCATAGAAGTGAGAAGCTCACTGCACTGTCAACACTGGGATCATTCAGCTGTAATGTATATTTGATCCCTATTATTTGCAAAAAAGCACATAAATTAATGCCCCACAATCCTGCAGTCATTTTGCATCTATTTACAGTTGTTTTCCACAGCCATATTTGTAAATGTATTGCATTGTCAGCGTAAGATATGAATGCAGGTAAAAAGGGTCATTACTGGACTCATATTTAGTTGGGAAATGCCAAACATGTCTTCCAGTTTCTCTTGCTCCCCAATACAGAAATCAGCTAAAAAAAAAACCTTAGGTTTCCCTTTTGTATGATTTTACATAATGTATATATGGATCATAATTTATATATAAAAGTGTCAAGTACCTTGGGTCTGAATAGGGTTGAAGAAAGGAAACATGTTTTGGTAGAGGCATTCAAATGCAGCATTTCTCAGGGCAGATACAGGAAGAGGTTGTAGGTCCAGAAGCTCGGTTGGAGGTGGGTACTTCTCTGGCAAGATCAGGTGGCGAAATGACACTGGCAGCTGGGTCTCACATGCTAGAAAGAAAAAAAAGTGTAAACTGTCAGCATGTCTTCAAATTCACTCCTTCAGCATTAAAGACTTTTCCAACTTACATAGCCAACGGTCTGAGGCAACTCTGATGAAGTACTGTGGAGGCAGTGGCTCAAATACAGGCACAAAAAAGGTGACCAGGTGCTCGTCCTGAGCATACTTGGCCTTGAGCAGGAAATATTCATGGTGTAGGATCACTTCACTGTCAACATCTTCCACCAAGATCCAAAATGCCTCAGATGATCCATGTATCTGAGAATGTGTAAGAAACATAAAATAGGGGTGCAACAATCTGATATTTAAGGTCAATGTATTGGAATAATAGGCAAGACAGAAATAAACTGATGCAGCAAACATAAACTGATTATCAATAGGTCATAAGTTATGTGCAAGTCAACCATTTGCTATGCATATCTGATATCATAATTACTTTTAAATGGGTTGGCAATAAACATTATTTTGAGCTGTGTACATGCCACCTGGGAGACATGTAAACATACAAATGTAAGCAGCTAAAGTGTGGATTATTTGTCACACAAGTGGATTTTCTTGGAATTGACAAAACGCCTTGACAGGGAACTTGCATGGTTATCCTAAACTTGCCAAAAATCATTTAGTGCATTTACTGCTATAATTAAACACAGGCTGACCAACTGACCTTTTCATCCCATTGGAAGTCAGGTGTGATGGTGAGCTCCACTTTAAGTGTGGACCGAGTGATGGGCTGAAGATGCACTGCCAGGTCCAGTTTTGGAAACTGATGCACATACTTATGTATGGTCTTCCCTATCTTGGGCATACGAATCAATTCTCCTGAAAGGGAAAACACATTTTAAATGTATGTGGATTAAAGAAAAAAGTGAAATATTCCTGATCTGAAAAGTAGATCTCCATGTATGCAGCACTAACCAATTTCATTGTGGTTGAGGTCATATAGTCGTTCAAATGGAAAGCTTTTTTTCTCAATTTTCTTGATAACTTCTTCAGGAAGTTTGCGGAACTGTCGCAGAGGAGACATAGACTGCCACCTGAGCCAGAGACATGCAGATTGAGACATGTAATTTGAGGCATATAATAATATATGAAATAATACCGAAATAATTTAATCAATCCAGCCTACATAGAAAATGGTTTCCTAACACATTTTCAATAAAAAAACCCTAGAAACTATAATTCATAATGACTTACATCCTTTTGTCAATCATCTTGCAAAGGTTCATGGTCTTGTCAGTAAGCTGTGCCCAACCTCTGCTCAAAACAATCTCAAAGATGGCCCTCATAAGCCGTCCTGCACTCTGGAGCCAAACAGAGCAAAATAAAATTATGCTGTCCTGTACTGTCAAGGGTGCCAGCACATTAAAATCATTTGGGGTAATTTGTTACATTAACAAAAACAAAAAAAAAAAAATACATTGTAAACTTGCCTGGGTGACATAGACCATGTCAGCCATTAGAGCAAAGCCCTCCAGCTTAAGTTGGGAGATGTAGGCCTGAAGCAGCACATTTATCTAACAAAACACATTATATGTCTTGAGCACAGACATAACAAATGGGTTTGAAAAAGCTTTACATACACCTATACATACACACACCCACCTTAGCACTAGGCTCCTCGATACTCTCTTTCACTGGTATTGGCACCCTTTCCAGAAGTTTCTGCAGCTCAAGCTTTTCCTCCTGTCAGACATAAACCAAACACGTTTCTTGCTTTATAGAATGTATAAATACTATATTAACGTTATGATAAGCTGAATAAAATTAATCAACTACAGTAGCAGACATTAAGCACACTAATCTATAACTGACTTGCCAGCGAAGATCGCTTAGTAGCTATTGCAACTCTAGCTAAATTCAATACACAATCAGCTGCTGGCAAACTGAGTTGTCATTCATTTCAGTAATCATAAATGTTTTAATATCCAAAATTTTATTTCACCAATTCTACATTCCTTTTAAATATGACAAAGTACTGTAAATTATATATCAAAGAAGTTATGGCCTGTAAACAAAAACAAGTACAAAAAGAAAACAACAAAAAACCCAGAGCAAACAACCTGTGGCAACTGCTTCGAGAAATGGAAAAAAAAGTGATCCTCAAAGCAGAAATCAACAAGAGAAATATAAATTCAGTGAAAGCTAATAATTAAAACTAACAATAACAACAACAATAATAATAATAATAATAATAATAATAATAAACAAATTTAAATAGAGCTATAATAAAAAAAAAGCAAACTAGTAAATGGACAACATTTACAAACTGGTAAAAGCAGAATGATGAAAGTACCTCTCTCACAGTGATGTTCCTAAATTCAGAGGAGAGGGAGAACACCCTGAAGAGCTCGATTTCACTGAGTGTAGGCTTTAGCAGCTGATTATAAGTCATTATGGAATCATGTGTGATGTAAAAGTGACTGGCAATGCGGCCCAGGTCGGTCACCTAAGAAAACGTATTTAATTAGGTAACCTATAGACAACAGAACAATCAGAGCTTGATAAATCAGAAGTTAGTATATTTACATCGATCAGCCATAACATTATGACAGGTTAGGTGAATAACACTGACTATCTCCTCATCATGGCACCTGTTAGTGGGTGGGATATATTAGGCAGCAAGTGAACATTTTGTCCTCAATGTTGATGTGTTAGAAGCAGGAAAAATGGGCAAGCATAAGGATTTGAGTGAGTCTGACAAGGGCCAAATTGTGATGGCTAGACGATTGGATCACAGCATCTCCAAAACTGCAGTTCTTGTGGAGTGATCCTGGTCTGCAGTGGTCAGTATCTATCAAAAGGATCCAAGGAAGGAAGGAACAGTATTGAACCGGTAACTGGGGCATGGGTGGAAAAGGTTCATTGATGCACGTGGGGAGACTGGCCCATGTGATCCAAACCAACAGACGAGCTACTGTTGCTCAAATTGCTGAAGAATTTAATGGTTCTGATAATGGTTTAATGGCTGATTCTGATAGAAAGGTGTCAGAATAAACAGTGCATTGCAGTTTGTTGCGTATGGGGCTGCATAGCCGCAGACCAGTCCTGGTGCCCATGCTGACTCCTGTATACCACGGAAAGCGGCAACAATCGGCACGTGAGCATCAAAACTGGACCACAAAGTAATGGAAGAAGGTAGCCTGGTCTGATGAATCACATTTTCTTTTAAATCATGTGGATGGCCGAGTGAGTGTGCCTCGCCTACCAGCGAAACGCGTTGCACCAGGATGCAGTATGGGAAGAAGGCAAACCGGCGGAGGCAGCGTCAGGCTATGCTTTGCTTGGAAACCTTTGGTCCTGCCCTTTATGTGGATGTTACTTTTACACTTTCCACCTACCTAAGCAATGTTGCAAACCATGTACACCCTTTCATGGAAACGGTATTCCCTTATGACTCTGGCCTCTTTCAGTAGGATAATGTGCTGTGCCACAAAGCAAAAATGGTTCAGGAATGGTTTGATGAGCACAGCGATGAGTTTGAGGTGTTAACTTGGCCTCCAAATTCCCCAGATATCAATTTAATCGAGCATCCGTCAGATGTGATAAACAAAAAAGTCCGATCTATAGAGGCCCCACCTAGAAACCTAGAGGTCTTAAAGGATCTGCTGCTAAGATCTTGGTGAAAGATATCACAGCACACCTTCAGGGATCTAGTGGAGTCCATGCTTCGACAAGTCAGGGCTGTTTTGGCAGCAAACGCAATATTAGGCAGGTGGTCATAATGTTATGCAGTGTATTTTGTCCATGCAAAAAGGGGACAATATCATAAATACAAATGTATACTGTAGTTTTGTGCAAATACTAATAAAATGCGTTATAAACATACTCTATATGTAATAAATTATACACAAGTGGTTACATCAAAAAGCATCATTCTTTAATAAACAAAATTAAAATTTTAAATCATGGCCAAATCGCTCATGGTATTCTTCTAAAAGTATACCATCACTTGTGAATAAAACACTCAAAATGCTCAACATTTCTTCATTTGTTCAGCAGTTACTGCTGTACTACTAGGAACCCAAAATGATAGGTTCATTCATAATGTCTTTATACTGTTGGTTATAAATACAACCTTTAAGATTGATATACATTCATCATGAAGCAATGTTGTTGCAATAACTGAGCCACTATTCACCTGGAAGCTCCCGGTCCTCTTATCGTATTTGATCAAATTGCTCTTCTCGAGTACAGTGGCAGCAGTGTGCACGAGGTCCATTCTGCGCATCTCCAGTAAGGGATCAGTGTTGCGTTCATCATGGGAAACCCCATAGAGCGTTGGGTTACGCAGCATCCTCACATACAGATAAGTATAACCCATCCAGTTCACTGCATCCTGAAACAGAAAGAATATAAGAATGAAAGAGGGTGTTGTTCTATATAATAATACACTATGGACTGTACTGTAAAAAAAACTACATGCTGGGGTCCTTAGATGACACTGAAACGCATAATTTTCATACAGGAGCATGGTTTGTATTGTGTTACTATGCTTAACACAATTTTCCAATGATTACTGTATTATTTAATTAATAAATGACCCATCACACTATAGTAATGATAAATAATTGTTTCTGAACCAGCTTCGCTATTTTTCTTCACATTAGAAACAGTAACTGCAGGTGGGCACTTTATCAAGAAAGTGTAAACTCCTGTCTTGAAAACGTTCTATCAGGAAAACTTCACATCACTGTGACTGTTAGAAAAAAATAAATAAAATAAATCCATAAACATAATAAAAATAGAAATTCTATAAACATTTCAAAAACATCTACCAAAACACATATATAAACTTTATTTTTCGTTTTTCATCATTATACAGCAGTAAGCTTTTATTTGTCCATTATTAAGCTTAGACTTTGACAAGAATCTAACATACATATCCATGTGTATGCATTATAATAGAAACAACACATTTTAAAATGACCAATGAGCCCCCTGACTATCACCGACTGATGCTTGCATCATCTGAATCTTTAATGGAGAACAAAAGAGGGTGTTGTCAGACATAGCTTACATGTGGTGTTAACATGTTTCATCATTTGGGGGAAAAAATGCTAGATGCTGGTTATGAGTTGGCCGTAGCTGCAAATCTTCGTAAATCTTCGAACTGCAAAGCGTTCATATATAAATTTTTTTTTATTAATTACTTGTTAAGGTCAGGAATGCTTGCAAAACTGAACTTCAGAGTATAAATAAACAAATTAGGTGTAACTAAGCTCAATATAATTATATTATACATTTTCAATTCAAATGTATTCATATTCAACTATGGAAATTTTGACAAAGCAGCTTTACAAAAAGGATGGATATAAAATTTAAAAACACATCTACAATGACCAAGCAAGAGGCAAAGATTTCAAGGACATATTCGATGAGGTGATGAGAGGAAGAAACCTTTGAACCAGACTTAAAAGGAAACCTAACTCATATGGGTGTCCCTCTTCTGTGAAGTGCAATTATAAATAATTTTTCTATAAATAACTGTACATTATAAAGTCAAGCAATACTAAGTTTGTCGGATAAACTTGAGTATGAGCATGAACCAAGCATGCATGAGATTTGTGGTAAACAGCAGCAGAGATACTTGTTATTGCATAGTAAAGTAGCCCAATAAATATGATCTTTTCTTATTTTAATTCTCCCGTGTTTTGTGAGCAAAAACTTTCGTGGCTTTATCCATTTGGTACCATGGATAAGGGAAGCTAAGATGCATAAGAGACACAGGTTTCTTTTTCAGTTTATATTTGTTTTTATTTTTGCTTTCAGCTGGATTCTATGAGTGATTCCAAATGCAATTGTCAATTTCCCCAAGTCTAATCACTGCAAACATTAATAGCATTTAAAAGCATAAGGTAAAAGCTTTTGCTTAATATCTTGTTGATATTATCTCACTGACGGCCATGTGCAAGTTACAATATACCATTCAAATCTGTAGCACTACAATGGTCAAATAAAAACTTATGGTGCATATAAAAGCCTTACCTTAGCATTCTGGACATTGCCTAGCACAATCTCAGCATTGAGCATGTCTGGCAGTTTGCTTAACATTTGACTCTCTATAGGCAACTGCTGGTTAAGCAGAGACAGGTAATACTGCAGCTCCCCATGGGATGTGATCAAAATGCCCTCTCCTTTAGAGTCATACTGTGGGCGGCCTGCACGCCCCAACATCTAAAATGCAGAGAATTGGTACAGTGTTAGAGGGGAGAGAAGGGGGCCAAATTAATTACATGTAATGAGCAACTTAAAGAGTGGTAAAACAGTAGAACACTAAACAAAGACAATATTTTGTGCAACAACCCTTTGGTTTTACAATTCAATTACACTTTGTAACATATGCTAGCTAATTTTCTAGAAAGTACCTTCAACAATGCATCACAAGAGACTTTTACCATCACAAAAGACAAACAGTTGAGAAACACACAATTTCAAAACGGAGGTGTGTCACAGGAAATGAGTACAGCTAGCCCATTAATCTATTGAATGACTTACCTGCAAAATGTCTAGAGCTCCTAGCTCTGTCCACCTGCCTTTCTCTGGGCTGTACACCTGTGTACCTTTGATGATGACAGTGTGTGCTGGCAAATTAACACCCCAGGCTAGTGTAGCAGTTGACACCAGGACCTGAAACAAAAAGAAATAATTGTAAAAGCAGCATTCCATGCTGGTAGCCTAAAATTCACTTATTTTTGCTATTAGACTCTGCACATACAGATTTACATACAGAAGTTACATACAAACAAAAAAAAAACCCTAAAAGATGGCCCTCATAAGCCATCGTGCACCCTGGAACCAAACAGGGCAAAATAAAATTAGGGATTTCAGTGCTGTCAGGGGTGCAAGCACATTAAAAATCACCTGCGGTGGTTTGTTACATTAATAAAAATGGATAAAATAAACTTGTAAACTTCCCTGAGTGACATACTTTATTAAAAACATAAAAATAAATAAATAAAACCCTGAACATGCATTCAATTGCCGTTATTCTCACTGTGATGTAAGCTGAACCTACTGTATTTCTCTCAAAAACTGCAGTGGTTAATAGGTTTCAGCCAGCACCAAGTTATTTAACCATAACTAATGCAGTGAAGCTTCTCATATGGTAAAGCTTCTCATAAGCTTCTTCTATGGTCATGGAAAAGTAGTTACTCTATTTCAGAAGGGTCAAAATATTGGCCTGCAAAAAGCAAAGAAAATAAGGAGAATGCTGAAACTACTAAAATTGGGTTAAAAAGGCATTATTAAAACCTGGAAGAATAGTGGTAAACCATCATCTTCCAGAAAGAAATGTGGTTGGAATAAAATCCTGAATGATCGGTGATCACAAACATTGGTGAAGAAAAAAAACTCTCCTTGCTATTTTTAAAAGTAAAAGTAAGAGCATTTCCACACACACTGAGAAGAGAAGTACAAATTTGCCAGGGAGCAAAATTATTGGACTCGGGAGCAATGGAAAAGGGTTATGTGGTCTGATGAATACAGATTTACCCTGCTCCAGAAGGGTGCATCACTAATGGTACAAACATTATTACTCCAAGGTGGCAATACCAGGAGTAATCAGGCTCGAATTGTAAAAAATGGTTCAGGGAGCATAAGTTCATATGCTGTTCAGGGAGGATAGTTCATAATATCATTTTCACAAATGGATTGGCCACTACACAGTCCAGACCTTAACCCCATTGACAACATTTGCTATGTTCTGGAGAAGACTTTATAAAGTGGCAGAAATTATCTTGGCAGAAATTAATGCAACTCTGGACGAAAATAAATACTGTGAAAGTGCTTACTACACTTACCTGTATATGTCTATCAGCAAAAAGATCCTCAACCAATGTTCTGTCCACTCTGGTCATGCCAGCATGATGGATGGCAAATCCATATGGCAACAGATCCTTTAGCTCCAGATTCTACATAATAGATCAGAGCAAAGGCACGTCATTGATCAAAATGTTGTATTCCTATTGGACTAGTTGGTAATAATTGACAAATCTCATTTCTGCTTGAATCAAAAAAGGACTAATGTTGGAAAATGAGAAGTTTTTGTTTAGATTGAATAGATCATGTTCCATCTTTGACTACACTGTACTCATTATAGTGCACCTTGTGAGTAACAGTAAAGTTCAGGAATGAGTTAAAGTACACTGCAAGAGTAAAGGCTGACCTTGCATTGCTCAGCTTCTGTTCTTAGGACCTCGGTGGAGGCAGAACCTTCTCGTAGGAAAAGTCCCAATGTATCTTTCTCCAGACACATGTCCCTGATTGCTCGTGCAGTCTTCCCTGTCTCCTTCCGTGAATGGACAAATACCAATACCTGAGAAGAAAAAGCAAAAATTTCCAGGTTAGAAGTCCTAATGTGAAACTGATTTTGTATCCAGGGACACTTAAAATAATAAAAATAATAATAATAATAATAATAATAATAATAATAATAATAATAATAGGGCTGCAGCTATCAATTATTTTAATTGTTATTTTAATTGAATATTCTACCGATTATTCCAATCTAGCCATGGGGGTCACAGTCCAGTGACTTCTGTGCCGGTCCCAAGCCCGGATAAATAGAGAGGGTTGCGTCAGGAAGGGCATCCGGCGTAAAACATTGCCAAATTTAACCATGCGAATCGTCAGTACGAATTTCATACCGGATCGGTCGAGGCCCGGGTTAACAACGACCGCCATCGGCGCCGTTGACCTACAGGGCGCCGGTGGAAATTGGGCTACTGTTGGTCGAAGAAGTAGAGGAGGGAGGAGAGTGCACAGACAGAGAGAGAAGAGGAAAGGTAAGAGTGTAGGACTGAGAATAGGAACTCTGAATGTTGGTACTATGACAGGGAAAGGTAGAGAGCTGGCTGATATGATGGAGAGAAGGAAGGTGGATATACTGTGTGTACAGGAGACCAGGTGGAAGGGTAGCAAGGCTCGTAGTATAGGAGCAGGATTCAAGCTGTTTTATTATGGTGTGGATAGTAAGAGAAATGGGATAGGTGTGGTCCTGAAGGAGGAGTTTGTGAGGAATGTCCTGGAGGTGAAGAGAGTGTCAGACAGGGTGATGAGTCTGAAGTTAGAGATTGAAGGGGTGATGTTGAATGTTGTTAGTGGTTATGCCCCACAGGTAGGTTGTGAGTTAGAGGAGAAAGAGAGATTCTGGAGTGAATTAGATGAGGTGATGGAGAGTATTCCCACGGGTGAGAGAGTGGTGATAGGAGCGGATTTTAATGGACATGTTGGTGAGGGGAACACAGGTGATGAGGAGGTGATGGGCAAGTTTGGAGTTAAGGAAAGGAACCTTGAAGGACAGATGGTAGTAGACTTTGCTAAGAGGATGGACATGGGTGTGGTTAACTTATTTTCAGAAGAGGGAGGAGCATAGAGTGACTTACAAGAGTGAAGGTAGGAGAACACAGGTAGACTACATCCTATCTAGAAGAGGCAATCTGAAAGAGATTAGTGACTGTGAAGTGGTTGTGGGAGAGAGTGTAGCCAGACAGCATAGGATGGTGGTGTGTAGGATGACTTTGATGGTCTGTAAGACGAAGAGGTCAAAGATAGAGAAGAAAACCAAGTGGTGGAAGCTGAAAAAGGAGGAATGTTGTGAGGAATTTAGACAGAAGTTGAGGCAGGCTCTGGGTGGTCAGGTAGTGCTGCCAGATGACTGGGAAACTACAGCAGATGTGATCAGGGAGACAGGGAGAAAGGTGCTGGGTGTGTCATCTGGAAGGAGGAAAGAAGATAAGGAGACTTGGTGGTGGAATGAGGAAGTTCAGGATAGTAGCCAGAGGAAGAGGTTAGCCAAGAAGAAGTGGGACATGGACTGGACTGAAGAGAATAGACAGGAATACAAGGAGTTACAGCACAGAGTGAAGAGGGAGGTGTCTAAGGCCAAGCAGAAGGCATATGACGAGTTGTACACTAGGTTAGACACTAGAGAAGGAGAGAAGGACTTGTACAGGTTAGCTAGGCAGAGGGATCGAGATAGGAAGGATGTGCAGCAAGTTAGAGTTATTAAGGATAGAGATGGAAGGGTGCTCACAAGTGAGGAGAGTGTACAGAGGAGATGGAAGGAATACTTTGAGGAGCTGATGAATGAGGGAAATGAGAGGGAAAAAAGAGTAGAAGGGGTGAACTCTGTGGAACAGAAAGTAGATAAGATTAGAAAGGATGAAGTCAGGAAGGCTTTGAAGAGGATGAAAAGTGGGAAGGCAGTTGGTCCTGACGACATCCCGGTGGAGATCTGGAAGTGTCTGGGAGAGGCAGCAGTGGAATTTTTAGCTAGTTTGTTCATCAGGGTTTTAGAGAGTGAGAGGATGCCTGAGGAATGGAGAAGAAGTGTGTTAGTGCCGATCTTTAAGAATAAGGGTGACGTGCAGAGTTGCAGTAACTATAGGGGATAAAGTTGATGAGCCATACAATGAAGCTATGGGAAAGAGTAGTGGAAGCTAGGTTAAGGAAGGTAGTGGAAATTTGTGAGCAGCAGTATGGCTTCATGCCCAGAAAGAGCACAACAGATGCAATTTTTGCTCTGAGGATTTTGATGGAGAAGTATATGGATGGTCAGAGGGAGTTGCACTGTGTGTTTGTAGACTTGGAGAAAGCGTATGACAGGGTGCCAAGAGAAGAGCTGTGGTACTGTATGAGGAAGTCAGGAGTAGCAGAGAAGTATGTCAGAGTGGTGCAGGACAGTGGTGAGGTGTGCTGTAGGTCAGACAGAGGAGTTCAAAGTGGAGGTGGGACTGCATCAGGGATCGGCTCTGAGCCCCTTCCTGTTTGCTATAGTGATGGACCAGTTGTCAGAGGAGGTCAGACAGGAGTCTCCTTGGACAATGATGTTTGCAGATGACATTGTGATCTGTAGTGAGAGCAGGGAGCAGGTGGAGGAAAACCTGGAGAGGTGGAGGTTTGTGCTGGAGAGAAGAGGAATGAAAGTCAGTCGTAGTAAGACTGAGTACATGTGTGTGAATGAAAGGGAGGGAAGTGGAACAGTAGGGTTACAGGGTGAAGAGGTGAAGAAGGTACAGGAGTTTAAGTACTTGGGGTCAACAGTCCAGAGTAATGGAGAGTGTGGGAAAGAGGTAAAGAAGCGAGTGCAGGCAGGTTGGAATGGGTGGAGAAAGGTGTCGGGAGTTCTGTGTGATCAGAAAATATTAGCGAGAATCAAGGGGAAGGTGTACAGGACAGTGGTGAGACCGGCCATGCTATATGGCTTAGAGACAGTGTCCCTGAGGAAGAGACAGGAGTCAGAGCTAGAGGTAGCAGAGCTGAAGATGTTGAGGTTCTCTTTGGGAGTGACAAGATTGGACAAGATTAGGAATGAGTACATCAGAGGGACAGCTCATGTTGGACGTTTGGGGGACAAAGTTAGGGAGGCCAGATTAAGACGGTTTGGACATGTTCAGAGGAGGGAGAGTGAGTATATTGGTAGGAGAATGTTGGACATGGAGCTGCCAGGTAGGAGGCAAAGAGGAAGGCCAAAGAAGAGGTATATGGATGGAATTAATGAGGATATGAAGCTAGTGGGTGCAAGTGTTGAGGATGCAGAAGATAGGGATAGGTGGAGAGAGGGATGATTCGCTGTGGCGACCCCTGAAGGGAAAAGCCGAAAGAAGAAGAAGATTCTACCGATTATTCCAACGATTAATCAAGTAATCAGATAAGTACTTTTTCTTTATTAAAGAGGAATACTAAATATGCAAGCAAAAATAAGACAGGTCTCTTAAAATGAACAACTAAGTTGTTTCCTATTTCCTATTGCATAAATCTAAACCCATTTGGTGCATTTAACCGACATTGCATTCAAAATGCAAATACAAGTATATAAATAAAAAAACTTAATTACTTAAAAAAAACTTAAACATAGTACAAAGTAAAACAAAATAATAATACCTAAACGTTGCATTTTTGTTGTGCAACTTAACTTTCAAGTTTCAGTCTAACTACAACTCAAGCATGACGTAAGCCTGTGGACAGTAAGGTAACTTGGAACAAGGACAAGAGTCCATACACAATTTCTCAACACAAAATTTCTCAACACATCACATGAAATTAGAGTCATTTGGAAAATAAACCCTCTCAAATGTCTCTCTATATGCTGGTGTGTGTGAGAGACAGTGAGGCCATTAACATGAATGATGCTTAGGCTTTCACAAAACTTAGCTAAATTAGGGACATCAGAACTAGCCACCATACTGATTTACGGTCTTAGTCACTACATGTAGCCACAATCCACATACATTTTTACAGGCCTTAATTTCAACTAGCAGTCATATTGATTTAAGCTATGTGCGAATGCTAACGTTAGTTTGTGTTGACTCCGTGGACTTAAAGCAGGGAATGTGCATTTTCGAATGAGATATTGAAGTATTGAACTTGTACTGTTGTGGTAAACCAGTCCAATCTTACAGTAATCACACTGTACAGAGTGTTCTTTCTGTTTTAATTTGAAATGATCCCAAACTTTGAAAACTTTCTGCCGTTTTCCTTGGCCTGAATCTCTTCTCACAGAGTTTGAAGCTTCGAAGCAACTAATTTGCCTCAATGATTTTTTGTATTCGAATTACTCAAGGAATCGTTTCAGCCCTAAATAACAATAATGCCTAAGAATTGTATTCCACTTATTTCATGTCTTTAACATCAATTATTCTGTGCTAGTTTGTATATTTATTGGCCACAGATAACATTTGACATGTACATGGAAAAGAACACTAATAATGATGGGTAGTGATTTCCACCACTGAAAAATCATGGTTCATCTTGTTATGCCTCAGGGAACTCTGGAAGAACCATAAATCTCAAGCACCCTCTACATATCAGAAATGGCCAAAAATTATTTTAGTTGTTTTGAGTTCAACTGTAAGGATAGTAGGTAAAAATGAACACCGAAATTACTAAACTGTTGAGAATTCTGAGGACATACTGGGTATACCTGGACTTGGGGTTATGTAGAAGAGTAGCAAAGCTAACTAGGAGTAAAACCTATTTTAAATATCAACAGCATAAAATGGCAGTATGGTACTGAATTTTTGAGAAAAAACTAAACAATATGAAAACATTATATTCAATTATAGTCTAAACTTACACCGAGCTATCTATGATCTTTACTTCTGAAAAACCAATATTAAAAAAAAATAATAATAATATAATATAAAAAAATAGAAACCCAGCATATAAGAATAACTAAATTCATCAGACAGAATAAATCTCCCTCTATGCAAAACGACTGGGTACAATTATCCTATAGATACAATAGATCCTGAATAACTAGCTCCTACTTGGCCATAGGCAGACAGAATTAAACTTGGGCTTTCAGTTACATCACAGACAAACAGAGCATTTCTTTGAGTAGATAAATAGGATGACATTCTTTCACTTCGGCTAATAAATGTAAATTTTAGTTGAAATGTAATTAGTAATTAATATCTACATGTTTGTGGCAATATCTATTATTAAATGTGCTTCACAAATGAAATGCAATTCAACTGAGTGGAACTTAAAGTGGAGAAAAAAGCTCCATGTAATTCAGATTTAGCTTTACCTGATTCTTTCCAGCATGTTCCATTATCTTTTCATAGACAATCTCATTCATGATCTGAAAGCGCTTGATTGCCTTCTTCTCCGTGATTCCTACATATGTCTGTTCTAGTGGCACAGGACGAAAACTGGGGAAAGGCAGAAAAAAATTGGTTTTAGTAATTACTTCACAGGCTTTAAAAATTTTTTTTAAATAAAATACACAGTTACACAAACATTGATCCTATACTCATTTTTTGAAATCAAAAAGGTGCATTAACAGTCTTAGTTTTTGGTGTGATGCTTCAAGTTTAGAATAGGACAAAGATTCCTAAATCAAAATGGTCTTTGTGGAAAAACCTCTGAACTGAACTGGGCCAGTGAAATTTTATTCTGGTGTTTTATTCTGGTGTCAAGACCTTCTTGATGGTTGCCCCATTGCACCAGGTCCTTTTAAACCTCCTCATATCATTTGACTGTTATGAACCATGCACATCAATCAGCTGACCTAACAATTTCCATGAAACACTATACTATTATGGATTCACCAATACATTTTTTCAGTTGGGAGTTTTCAGTTTTATTTAAAAAGTCCCTTCTGAAAGTACTATAAGAGCAATTCCAATTTTTGTTAGTTAAGGAAGACATTTGGGATTGAGATCACAGCTTTCATTTCCTGATATTTACAAGTAGATGTGTTAAACAACTTACAACATAGCCCCTTTGTGGCAGGTCATGTGCGTTTCTCCAGGCTCCGCCAAGCTGATTCAAAATTCATAGATTTCTTTTAATATACTCATTCGATATCGCTAGTTTTATTTGTTTTCCTGATCACCTGCTTCTAGCTGGTTAGCCAATTAGCCCGGCTATCACTAGTGTTGTTTACATTCTCTCAAACCAATCATCTTTGTTGTACTTGCTGCTCTTAACACTCTGTCGGTTGTGTGTCTGCCTTTGAGTGCAGGTGAGGACACGGCGGTGAATTGGAGGCGCGTGGAGAAGCAGATCTGACCTACAGGTGAAGCAGGCCCAGCTGCGAGAGCAGAAACTGCGCTAGAATCATCGTGGACTGACGCTCACGTGCCCCAGGTAAATTCGCTGGGTGAAACTAATACTCCCAGAACACTGCGTGTTTCTCTGCCCAGGCCCAGCACAGAGCCTGGGTGCAGCAGCAGCAGCAGACATAAGACAGGCCCCAGACGAGGACCCTCTCCCCCTCCACCGGTTTTCTAGCTCTCTACCCAGAACAGCTTTGTCCCCCTTCGCAAAATGGAATGCGATGTGATCATCAAAGACTCCATCGTCCAGCACGTCAGTCCTACTACAGCTAAAGGTAAGGTGCTCATCCGCCATTTTCCTGGTGCTCGTGTTCTGAATGTCACTGCACAAGTACCTGCAGTCCTGAACAAGAACATCGGAGCTGTTGTCCTCCATGCTGGCACAAACATCAGGCAGAGACAGATGGAGAACCTGAAGAGGCTAAATTTATATAAATCCTAAATTTTGAGAGCCTGGTAGAGACCGTATGCAACATATTGCCCACAATGAGGAACTAACCTCATCGTGGGCAGGGTGCCTATGCTGTTAGAGATAAAACACCTCAAGCAAAAGTAAAGAAAAACTAAATTAGAAGTTTTTAAAA
Source organism: Hemibagrus guttatus (assembly GCA_033459395.1). Classification (NCBI taxonomy): domain Eukaryota; kingdom Metazoa; phylum Chordata; class Actinopteri; order Siluriformes; family Bagridae; genus Hemibagrus; species Hemibagrus guttatus. The sequence continues at coordinate 12,042,073 of JAUCMX010000007.1, forward strand.
TTGCTTATAAAAACAGAATGTCCAGCTATAGACAGGCTCTAAAGTCTGCTAGGGCCGGACCAATTTCAAACCTTCCGTTTGTGTCTAAAATATTGAATTATGTCTAAAGAATTTCAGTCAGGTTTCAGGCCCTATCATAGCACAGAAACTGCACTAGTTAAAATCATAAATGACTCGTTTTTAGCTTCGGACCAAAGCTGCATCTCAATATTAGTTTTACTTGATCCAAGTGTTGCACTGAACACTACAGATCATGACATTCTCCTAGATCACTTACAAAATTACACAGGTATTCAGGGACGAGCATTAAAATGGTTTAGATACAACCTGTCTGATCAATACCATTTTGTAGATTCAAATGGAGAAATATCCAGTGTAATGCCAGTGAAATATGGGGTCCCACAAGGATCAGTTTTAGGACCTCTGCTTTTCTCAATATACATACTTCCCTTGGATAACATTAGAAGGCATTGGATTGGTTTCCATAGTTATAATGACGACACCCAGTTGTATATAAAACCGTATGAAATATCTACATTGACTAGGTTAACTGAATGCGTTAAAGATATAAAAGACATGATCTATAATTTTCTATTATTAAATCCTGATAAGACATATTACTTATTGGTACAAAAACCAGTGCACAGAAGCTCTCACACTTCAACTTGCATTTAGAAGATTGTACAATTACTACTAACTCGACAGTGAAAGACATGGACTTTGAAAATCATATTTCCAATATTACAAAAACAGCCTTCTTCAACCTTAGAAATATTGCCAAGCTAAAAAACATCTTATCTGTATCTGATGCAGAAAAGCTAGTTCATGCATTCATGACCTCCAGACTGGACTACTGTAATGCATTACTAGGCGGTTGTCCTGCATCTTCAATAAATAAGCTACAGTTAGTCCAGAATACAGCCACCAGAGTTCTTACCAGTTGAAGAAAATATATCCCCAATATTACCATCCCTGAACTGGCAACCTGTTAAGTTTACAACTGATTACAAACTATTGCCACTTACGTACAAGGCTCTAAATGGTTTAGCTCCCACATACAGTGGATATAAAAAGTCTACACACCCCTGTTAAGATGCCAGGTTTCTGTGATGTAAACAAAAAAAAACAAAAAAAAAAAACACCAAGATAAATAATTTCAGACCTTTTTCCACCTTTAATGTGACCTATAACCTGTACAAATCAATTGAAAACCAAACTGAAATCTTTTAGGGGGGGTGGAGTAAAATTAAAAAACTAAAATAATTTGCTTGCATAAATATTCACACACTTAAACTAATACTTTGTTGAAGCACCTTTCGATTTTATTACACCACTCAGTCTTTTTGGGTACGAGTCTAGCAGCATGGCACATCTTGACTTGGCAATATTTGCCCACTCTTCTTTGCAAAAATGCTCCAAATCTGTCAGATTGTGAGGGCATCTCCTGTGCACAGCCCTCTTCAGATCACCCCACAAATTTTTAAATCGGATTCAGGTCTGGGCTCTGGTTGGGCCATTCCAAAACTTAAATTTTCTTCTGGTGAAGCCACTCTTTTGCTGGATTTGGATGTATACTTTGGGTCATTGTCATGTTGAAAGATGAAGTTCCTCTTCAGCTTTCTAGCAGAAGCCCGAAGGTTTTGTGCCAAGACAGTCTGCTATTTGGAACTGTTCATAATTCCCTCCACCTTGACTAAGAAAAAACAGTCCCTAAGCATGATGCTGCCACCAGTATGCTTTACTGTGGGTATGGTGTTCTTTTGGTGATGTGCATTATTGTTTTTGTGCCAAACATACGTTTTGGAATTAAGGCTGAAGAGTTCAACCTCGGTTTCATCAGACCATAACCCATTTTCCCCACATGCTTTTGGAAGACTTCAAATGTGTTTTTACAAAATCTAGCCGAGTTTGGATGTTTTTCTTTGTAAGAAAAGGCTTCTGTCTTGCCACCCTACCCCATGGCCAAGACATAGGAAGAATACGGGAGATTGTTGTCACATGTACTATACAGTCAGTACTTGCCAGAAATTCCTGCAGCTCCTTTAATGTTGCTGTAGGCCTCTTGGCAGCCTCCCTGACCAGTTTTCTTCTTGTTTTGTCATCAATTTTGGAGGGATGTCCACTTCTTGTTTATGTCACTGTTGAACCATATTTTCTCCACTTGATGACTGTCTTCACTGTGTTCCATGCTATATCTAATGCATTGGAAATTCTTTTGTACCCTTCTCCTGACTGAAACCTTTTAACAATGAGATCCCTCTGATGCTTTGGAATCTCTCTGCAGACCATGGCTTTTGCTGCAAGATGCTACCAAGAAAATGTCAGGAAAAGCCTACTAGAACAGCTGAATTTATTTGGGGTTAATCAGAGGCACATTAAATGATGTCAGGTGGGCACTGACTCATAATTAACATGAGTTTAAATGTGATTGCTTAATTCTGAACACAGCCACATCCCCAGTTATAAGAGGGTGTCCACACTTATGTAACCACATTCTTTTAGTTTTTTATTTTTACTCCACCCCCTAAAAGATTTCAGTTTGTTTTTCAATTGAGTTGTACAGGTTATAGGTCACATTAAAGGTGGAAAAAGGTCTAAAATGATTTATCTTGGTCTCACTTTTCTTTTTTTTTTCTTTTTACATCACAGAACCCTGGCATTTTAACAGGGATGTGTAGACTTTTTATATCTATTGTATCTAACCAGTCTTCTAACGCGCTACAATCCATCATGCTGCTTGAGATCACAAAACTCCGGACTTCTCGTAGTTCCCAGAATAGCAAAGTCTACAAAAGGGGGTAGTGTTTTCGTATTTAGCTCCTAAACATTGTAATAGCCTTCCTGACAGTGTTCAGGGGCTCAGACATAGTCTCTCAATTTAAACATAGATTAAAGACTCTTTAGCCAGGCATACACAATACATCCCATAACCTTGTGCTCCAGCATATCTGATTAAATGCACATCTAGTGCTTGCTAATATTATGAACAGCAGCTACGCTAATTCCTTTCCACTTGTTTCACTTTTTCTAACCATCCCGAGGCATGTAGAGAGCTCCAGTTGTGTTCCACTTCATGAAGACTTTCATTGAGAAGAGGCCAACCCTGTGAGGATCATGAGGCATCAAAAAACGACCAGCTCCAGTTGGGTTCTGCTGTGTGAAGACTTTGGGTATTCACAGAGAAGGTGCCAACCCTATGTGGACTTTGAGGACGACAATAGCCTTCTAATTAATACACACAATAACATTCTACATAAGCTGTATCTGCATCACACAACTCCAATTAGCTGTTTATGACTGTAGAAAGGACAATACTTGTAATCACACTAAGGTGTTTATAATAATTTATAAATCACACTCTCTGGTGTCATCCAAATGAGGATGGGTTCCCTTTTGAGTAGGGTTCCTCTCAAGGTTTCTTCCTTTTACCATCTAAGGGAGTTTTTCCTTGCCACAGTCACCTCACGCTTGTTCATTAGGAATGATTTTGTCTAAAATTAATCTTGAACTTTGTATGTCTCTTATGTTCTGTAAAGCTGCTTTGAAACAATGTCCATTGTTAAAAGCACTATATGAATAGAAACTGTTGTATTTTTATTTTGTGAAGCTTTATCCATAGTTTCTATCAGCTGATTGTTTTGGGAACAGGAGTGCTCCCTGCTGTGTCCATAAAATGCACGCTCAATTTGGTTAATATGTTTGCTGATTGAGGTGGCCTTACTATGATAGTGTATTTAGGGTCATTGTCTTGCTTCATGAAGTTCTTTCCATTTAGACCAGATGGATTTCTCTATAAATGACCCCTGAGCTAATATGTTTTGCATCTGTTCTTTCCCCACACTCTGGTAGAGGTTTGGTAGGGGTTAATATTAATTTACTTACCTTACTGCTGATAAGTGGTTTGCATCTTTTGTAATGACTTTGATATTTAGTCTTCTTCAAATCATGACAGCTCAACACTGACCTATGGAGGCTGATAGTGAGGTCACTGACTTTTTGAGGCGTTTTTTCCCCACTGCCCTTACGTTGTCGTTTTCCTTGGCTAACCTTTTTCATGTCAAGTTGTTAGTACATGTATTGTATCTTTCTCGTTTTAGAAATTCCTAATTATTGTATTGGCTATGCCAAATGCTTGTGCAATTGCTCTAACAGATTTTCCCTGTTTTTTAAGCTTCAAAACCTGAATTTCTCCCACAGATAGCCTTCTGGTCTTCATGTTGGTTTATTCTTTTAAGGCAGAACCCCAGGGGACATTCATAGCTATTGTTTTAACAACCAAATTAACAGAGCACACCTAGGCAAAAACTACTTCTGATTACTTGGAAAATGGATGAGGTGAAAAAAAGTACAACGTTCTAATTATGTAACCCATCTAGATAAATATCAGGAAATAAAAGCTGAAATTCTGATTCATCTTCTGATATTAATGCCAAGCATCCTAAGTGTATAGTTAAAAACAAAAGAATTAGCTTTGCCACTCCAGTACCTTTGGATGGGAATATAGCCTACAATTAGAAAAAATACTTTTTTGCTATTAAAAATAAAACAAAAACGAGAGATTGGGATGTGAATGCGAACTCATAAATTCATGAATATGAGAATAATTTTGCAAGCAAATAACTGCTTGTTGGAACACTACAAAAATGTGTAAATGTTTAGGCAAATGTTTTCACAAAATCAGAATTTACAATATATCCTCACCTGTTGTCAAAGTAGAAAAGACCTTTAGCAGGGTCTACACGAAGACATGCAGCCACATCCTCATAATTTGGAAGTGTGGCACTGAGACCAATGAGACGCACATCATCCTGAGTAAGTTCTACATTTCGGATAGTCCGAGCAATTAGAGACTCCAGAACTGGCCCACGATCATCATGAAGTAAGTGTATTTCATCCTAATCGGACAAGAAAAATATTAAAGGGAAAAAAATTCCTGCCAGTGTGCTTTCACTCTGCATGTAGAAGTTCCATAAGCTACTTACAATTATGATAAGGCGCACAAGCTGGGTGTATGTGCGCTCCCCTCCCTTGCGGGTGATGATATCCCACTTCTCAGGTGTGCACACAATGATCTGGGAAGCATTGATCTCCTCTTTGCAAAGCTGGTGATCTCCAGTCAGCTCAGACACTGTTATTCCATAACTAGCCAAACGCTACGGCAAACACAATGATGACCAGTGTGTTACATTCCAGAAACAAACAAAGTGGTACATACTACATACCATTATATGGCATGTATTAAATGGATGCCATTATGATGCATAACCCTACCTTAGGAGAGGTTGGGTAGGGTTGTGCTATTAGGTTTGAAACTATCTGGAGAATAGCATCAGCAATAAGCCAGTTTACAACTACTGAAATGGCTATCAACTTTAACGATTAAAATGTCTCTGAATATCATGTCTGCAGCAATAAAATAGTCTTGCTCAGACTTGCCAACCAGATAATGCTAGGCTACGATGCACTTTTTTCCTATGTAAATCTTTTGCTATATTGACAGTGTACACAACACACTGGCCATGCCCCCCCTCTTTCACCAGTTGCTGGGTAAAGTATACATCCACCAAAGACACAACTGATGTGATATAGCTGCTAGCACTGTTGTGACTTAAATTGGGTACTGAAAACAACAATTAAGGGAGCCAAGCACTTTCTGTCTCTACGCTTTAGCAATAGAGAAAGTCCAAAAGTCACTGGAGCCATTTGCGCTTGTTCCAAAGATCGTGTACTAAATTTGAAAGAAATCAAGATGTTGGTTAGAGATCACCTCAATTCCTGATTTTGGTAGCCCTTTCAAATTGCAAATTACATATACTGGTCAGTCTTTAACAAATGTAGTTAGACAGGAAAGGAGACCAGCAGTGTGACAAGGCCAATACAGAACTCTGAATATACTTTCGTATTTTTCCATCCGCAGAACATCTGCAAATATAATTCATTTACTGTGAGGATCCTATTCTCCAGATTTATCCTTCCACCGTTTGCATGACAAATGTTATTCTGGTGTGAAACAGGAATTAAAATCACAGCTAAAAAGCAATTTTGCAGGGACTTTAAAATAGCTTATGTTGCATTTGATAGTCCTACCTTTCCAAAGCTGCCAACCATTTCCTGTACCAATGAACGCATAGGAGCGACATAGATGATTTTGAAGTCATCTACGTTTATGGTGCCATCCATGTTAATGTGCTTGCCAATTTCTCTGAGCATGGCCATCAGTGCAACATTAGTTTTACCAGCTCCCTGTGGGCCACATAAAGAGAGACATAAATAAGAAAACAATTTAGATCACATATCAAAACAAACGTCCCACTGACATAAGAACTGTAAAGTGATATTCATGGCTACATACAAACATAACAGGATCGGCTGAATGCAATGGGCAAAGATGTGTTGACTGCTTGAACAGAGCTTTCTCTTAAAAGCCCCACAGTTAAAGAAAAGCCTTCTGATTAGAGTTTAGTTTGAAATAATGTGCGCTCACTGCTGTGCATGTTGCTACAAAGCAGATGACTTAGACATGTTATTTAGACACCCAAATATACATAAACATAAAAATCTACATGAACAATCGGTCATGACAATTTGAAACATTCAAACTTACAGTAGGGGCGCACACCAACAAGTTTCCATCCGTCTCCATGGTGGCCTTGAACAGCTTACTTTGGATGCGGTTCAAAGATTTGAACCCCTCAAATGCTGCTTGAGAGTACTTTGGCATCTTCTCGATAGCCACAAGTGTCTGAAAATCAACAAAACTTAAAAATTTTAATACTAGCGTGAAATAGAATTTGCCTCATAGAATGTAACGAAAAATATGTTTCACACATCTGTGACATGGTTTATTTTCAAACAACGCTACTGCATAATTTTAGTTACAGTGCTGTGCTGCTCTAATGAGGTGCCTTCGTAAAATCTGGTGGGCAGAAAGCAGTCAGATTAAAAAAAAATTCTGTATACTGAACAAAAATGTATTAATTTTTGAAATTCACACAGTAACATACTGGCATATTAGCTCAAGCTGCAATGAATATCTGACACTCAGCACTATAGCTTAATAAAGTAGAATATTATCATGCTATGTTTAATGCTAAAGCACAGAGCCTTGCTTTCAGTACAGATAGTTAGACCTCGCACCTGAATGATGCGTCAAGAATATGGTATGGTCAAGAATGTCTTAGCAATCTGTGCAATATGTGGATACATGCCGCATGATTTTTTCCACCAACTAAGAGGGTTTTCGTCAGCGGGTAGTGTTGCTTCTTGTTGCTTAGCAACGTGATTGCTCACTCTACCCCGAGAAGGGCAATTATACGTGGGTTGAGTGCTCGAAGAAAGTTTTGAAAGCCATCGGCATCCACGATACTCATCAGGCACATGACTTTGCAGATGAAATCAGTAAGTTTTTGAGTGATTTCTTCCTGTTTTGCAGCAGGTAGTAGATTTGTGGTATTTGTGGGATAAACAAAGTTACCCTGGACTGCTTTAATGCGGGCCCCTCATCACTCTTGAGAAAACTCTTCAGGATGACAAGACTGCATTTGTGTTCTCAAGTTAGATGTTGTTGAGTGAAATAGCAGCGGTTTCTTGCACAACATACAAATGACGTTGGTTTGGTCAATAATTTCTCCTTTGACACTCCACAAACCAAAGAAACGCCACACAGCACTTTTAAGATGTTTTGGCGTAAGCAATATTCTCTCAGACTCCGAGTCCTCACTCTCTTTTCCCGCCATTTTTCAAATTAACACCTACACCACTGTACTGGACAACAAACTAACAGCAAACCACGTCAGTTACGTCATCATGTGTCACATGAAATATTGAATATCTCGAAATATTACAGTATAATCAAAGAAATGACATAATACAGAAAAGTTAAACTTCTGAGTAACGCATGTTCATTTATGCACTTAATATTTGGTTGGGACTCCTTTTGCACAAATTACTGCGCCAGTGCGGCGTGGTATAGAGGCGAACAGCCTGTGGCATGCTGAGGTGTAACGGAAGCCCAGGTTTCCTGGACAATACCCGATAGATACTCTATAGGGTTCAGGTCAGGCAAGTTGGCCGGCCAGTCAAACAGTAATACAGCGGTCAGCAAACCAGTTCCAAGTAGTTGTGGCACAGTGGGCAGGGGCCAAGTCCTGCTGGAAAAGGAAAATCAGCATCTCCATAAAGCTTGACAGCAGATGGAAGCATGAAGTGTGCTAAAATCTCTTGGTAGATGACCACATTGACCTTGAAACTAACAGAACACAGTGAACAACACCAGCAGATGACATGGCAGCCCAAATAATCACTGATTGTGGTCATTTCACACTGGACTTTAAGCAGCTTGAATTCTGTGCCTCCTCTCTTTCTCCAGACTCTGGAACCTTGATCTCCAAATGAAATGCAAAAATTACTTTCATTTGAAAAGTGGACTTGACAACTGAGTAATGCTCCAGTTCTTATTCTCCTTAGCCCATGTAAGACACTTCTAACGTTTTCTCTGATTCAGGAGTGGCTTGATACTAGGAATGTGACACTTGTAGCCCATTTCCTGAACACGTCCATGTGTGGTGGCTCTCAATGCACTGCCTTCAGTCACAGTCCACTCCTTGTGAAGCTCCCCCTCATTCTTAAATCGACTTTGCTTGACAATCCTCTCAAGGCTACGGTCATCCCTGTTGCTTGTGCACCTTTTCCTATCACACTATGCCCTTCTAGTCAACTTTCCATGAATGTTCTGATACAGCACTCTGAACAGCCAGCCCTTTCAACAATGATGTTCTGTGACTTACCATACTTATGGTAGGGCTGTGCAATTAATCGCAACACAATTGCGATTTGAGCACATGCGATCTCTAAACTGCATAAGGCTGCAATTTTATTTATTAATTTATTTATATTATGATTCAGGGTTCTGCAATGTTCTTGTGCACATGTTTGAGATGTTAACTAATCAGAGCTCACTCAGCGCACTGCGCAAATTACAACGAAGCTGAGCAGGAGAACAGAATAGGGGAACGGGAGGAAAGGACATAAAATATGGATGCAGGTCAGAATAAAAATTATTTGGTGCCAAAGAGAAGTTCAACATCAGTTGTTTGGGGGGAGTATTTTGGATTCAGGAGAAAGGGTGGGTCACAAAGCAAGGTCATTTGCAAGACTTGTGAAATGATTATTGCAACGAAACAGAGCGATACTACAAATCTGTTCCAACACTTAAAACAGCGCCATAAAATACTGTACGATCAATGCATGTCGAAAATCCATCGAGACTAACAAAAGCACACATGAAAGCCAGCCTGAATCAACTGAACAAGTATCCACCGTTCAAGCATTTGCAAGAGTCATGCCTTATGAGAAAGGATCACCAATCATATATGCAAAGACATGATGCCTGCGCACATTGTCAGTAAAGACCGCTTCCATGGGGACTTTGTGAAGAGCAACAAGTGCATCACCACAGACAATGGATCTAATATAGTGAAGGCTGTCACTTTGATCAACTGTACACATTTGCAGTGCTTCGGACACAGACTACATTTGGCAATTGGTAAGTTAGACTTTATTATACATTATACTTTACATTAGGTAATGTATACTTTAGGACAATTTGTAGGGCATAATTTTTATTAGGAAACAAGTTGTGCAAAGATGTTTAATATAAAAATGTATTATAATGTTTTGTACTAATAGTATTTTCAACCTGTAGAATAGCTGGTAACACTTTACAATAAGGTGCAATTTGTTAATAGTAGAAAATGCATTAGCTAACACAATACGGTGCTATTTGTTAACAATAGTAAATGTAAGTTGTTTAATGTTAGTTCATGTCAATACAGTTATTAATGTTAGTTCATGGTGCATTAACTAATGTTAATGACGTTTGATTTTAATAATGTATTAGTAAATGCTAAATTTAAAATGAACATTAATATATGCTGTATTAGTATTGTTAGTTCATTTTAGCTAATGCATTAACTAATCGTTAACAAATAGCACCTTATTGTAAAGTGCCACCCAATAATTTCATATTTAAATGCATGAAATACAATATAATACATTTTCATGTTTTGCTTTTTTTTTTTTTTGAAAATGCAATCAAGGATGAACCTCGCATTTCTTGAGCCAACGGCTTGTGCAAAAAGCTAGTGGGACATTTTTCCCACAGTTGGAAAAAAAAGATGTTGTTAGCTGAAGCCCAGGAAGAACTTCAGCTTCCCCAACATACCCTCATAACATCATGCCCGACAAGATGAGGCTCAATGCAACAAATGATAGACAGGGTTTTGGAGCAACAGAGGGCATTGTCTCAGGTCCTTTCAGCTGACCGTAAAACAAGACACCTAGTACCACAATGGCAAGACACAGATGTTCTAGAATCTGTAAGTAAGGCATTGGGTCCACTTCAGGAGTTCATGGATGCCCTTTCCAGTGAAAACTACATCAGTGTGTCCTAGGTGAAACCAGTTCTTCATCCATTGAACACAGATACTTGCAGTGGAGGATGAAGATACTGACCTGACAAAAGCTATAAAATAAAATTGTTTTAGCTACATCAACAAAAATTATGATGAAACTACTCAGGAGCTTTTGGATACATCAACATTTTTGGATCCAAGATTCAAAACCAGCTACACTGATGAGGATAAACTTCCAAACATTAAGGCCAGGGTCATGTCTAATATGTCTACCTCCACCAGGCAAAAAAGTCCTTAGGAAGCTTCTTCAAAATGACATCAGCCATGCCACAAGCTCTGCAACTTTAACTTTAGTCTCTGAGTTTAACAGCTACCTGCTTTCTCCATCCACTGAGACAGTGAGGAACATCCTCTGAAATGGTGGAGACGCCATCAGAAATTTTCCAAGAATGAGCACGGTTGCACAAAAAAAACATCTTTGTATGCCTGCCACCAGCTCACCTTTAGAGTGTGTTTAGTACTGGAGGAAATGTGGTGAAATGTCACCGTTCATGCTTAAAACCAGAAATGGTGGACATGCTGGTTTTCTTGCAAAAAACCTTTGAGAGAGCAATCTATTTTTTTGTTTTGAATTCTGTTAGTTTTCATTTATTGTTATGACTCACGTTTAGGTTAGTTAATCTTAATTTATTTTATGTTGTCTGTTTTTAAGACAATTTATTACAGTTCTGCTTATCAAGCAGTTAATACTACTGTATAGTATGTTAAATGAAAACATTCATAGTATTAACTGCTTGATAAGCAGAACTATAATAAATTGTGTCTTAAAAACAGACAACAAAATAAATTAATATTTTATTAATACAATAAAATAACTATATACAAAATGTACTGTATGTTATTTCATAAATACCACAGACCATAAAAAGTGATCTGCTCAAAGTGGAAATGCTAATATTCTAACATTGTGAGATACGCTTTTTCAATGTTTTTGAGCTGTAGGTCACAATTATCAAAATTAAAATGAAAAAACACTTAAAACATTTTAGCTTCCATGTAATGAGTCTAAAATATATACACTTTTTATCTTCTAAAGTAACTTGCAAAAAATATTGAACTTTCCATGATATTGTAATTTTTGAGATGGGCCTATATATGTTTATATGACAGTGAGATATATGCATAGCTGTTCATAAAATATTGCAATTCACACAATATAACAGGTTGAGACATAGGTTGAGTACAAGTTAAATAATTAAAGATTTAATTAAAGAAATTTGTTGTTCTGCAATTCTTTACAATCTAAACCTCCTTTAGTTACTCAGTTAATTAATTAATAATAATAATAATAATAATAATAATAATAATAATAATCTCACCTCATCCTCAGAAAAAGGCTTAGGTTTAAGTGCAGGTACATGAACCTCCTCATAACCTTTCCTTTGTTTGCGGAATGAACCATCAGGCAGCTGGCAGCGCTTGTTGGCCATAAAGTGACTTCCCTGGGTAAAGGCCAGGTCTTCTAGATCTAGCAGATGCCGAGATGCCATGGTCTACAAAGAGAGAGAAGAGCAGAAATCAACTTCCAAACAACCTTAAAATACTATTGTTTTACCTGCCAACTTAAACAAATAAATAAAAATAAGTGTAAATAAGTTTGTTTAGTAAAAACTTTTAAACCACCTGTCCATGATCAATGTCCATCGACTCCAGATCACTGTCTACACGAGACTTTCTAACTCTCTCTCTTCGTGATCTTTCCTCCTATAAGAAAAAAAAGTGCAGTAGTCATTTAATGGTTCCTTCTACCAAATGTGTGCAACGAGAAAAAATAAGTTATTTAACTGGGGGGTTAGTGTTCCTCCCAATATTGTTTCTAATTTTCAAATGCCAACATTTTACACCCAGCAGCTTTACATAGTTATAGACAATTAAAAAAAAATGAACATGCTTACACGAATGATATCTTCTTTTTCAGTCTCCTGCAACTGGTAAAGAACTTGGGACAAATCCTGATCTGCTTCCATTTTACTCATAATCCTCTCCTTCTCAGAGTCACTTTGAGCACTTGCCAACATGGTGCAGTACAGGACTAAGAGAAAGGGAAACAATTTTAGCCTTCTGAAAAGAAGAGGTCAAATTTACAAGAATGTGTCAGCAGTGCCCTTACTCATGCGTCTGTGCTGACGTAAGACCTTGATGAAGTCAAAAGTGTTAAAACCCAACAAAAGTACCAACTGATTTTCACATTCTCTATCATCACTGGCAGTCTAAAAACAGAAAAGAGACATGTTTGTGCAGTTATAGGTAGTTACAAAACATGCTACATCCATTCTATGAATTATGCAAAAAGAAAATTTGTAAAACTCCTAAACAGAATAAAAAAGGTGAAGGATTTTTTACCTTGAGAATCTCCAGAACTTCATCAGCTTTCTTCTGAGACACAATAGCGTCATCATAGAAACGACTAAGCTGCCGCTGAAGCCAAAAAGCATCAATATCCCTTGGATGAAGGTCTTTCTTTTTATTTGTCATCACATCTCCTGCACTTCCCAGCTAGACAAACAACAGAAGAATTGACAGCAACAAAATCAAATTTGAACAGATGATGGCAATGAATTATCTCATCCATTAAAAAAAATTCACATTTTTTACATTAAAAAAAACCTTTGGTGTGTGTTATGACAAAGAAACTAACCACAAAACTATGGGAACTATATATTACACAGTGCTGTTGGCCTCATGCCATAACTTAAGTTTCCATATGAGTAATATTGGGATCATCAAGTGTGAATATGCACATTTGAATGGAATGCATCATGTATTTCTTATGTGTGAATAGCACATACTTCTGCACAAGTCTGGCCATGTGTATGCAAGAGCCCTTATGAGAGAAAAGTGCAAACTGACTATGCAGAGCTTCTACAGTGGTGTGAAAAATTGTTGGCCCCCTTCCGGATTTCTTTTTTTTTTTTTTGCTTGTTTGTCACACTTTAATGTTTCAGATAATCAAACACATTTAAATATTAGTCAAAGATAACACAAGTAAACACATCATGCAGTTTTTAAATGAAGGTTTTTATTATTAAGGGAAAACAAAATCCAAAACTACATGGCCCTGTGTGAAAAAGAACCTTCCCAGGAGTGGCTGGCAGACCAAAATTACTCCAAGAGCACAGCAAAAACTCATCCAGGAGGTCACAAAAGCCCACAACATCATCCAAAGAACTGCAGGCCTCACTTGCCTCAGTTAAGGGGAGTGTTCATGACCTCCATCATAAGAAAGAGACTGGGCAAAAATGGTTTGCATGGCAGAGTTCCAAGACAAAAACCGCTGCTGAGCAAAAAGAACATAATGGCTCGTCTCAGTTTTGCCAGAAAACATCTTGATGATCCCCAAGACTTTTGGGAAAATACTCTGTGGACTGACAAGACAAAAATTTAACTTTTTGGAAGGTCTGTGTCCCATTACGTCTGGCGTAAAATTAACACCGCATTTCAGAAAAAGAACATCATACCAACGGTAAAATATGGTGGTGGTAGTGTGATGGTCTGGGGCTGTTTTGCTGCTTCAGGACCTGGAAGACTTGCTGTGATAAATGGAACCATGAATTCTGCTGTCTACCAAAAAATCCTGAATGAGAATGTCCGGCCATCTGTTTGTGACCTCAAGCTGAAGCAAACGTGGGTTCTGCAGCAGGACAATGATCCAAAACACACCAGCAAGTCCACCTCTGAATGGCTGAATAAAAACAAAATGAAGACTTTGGAGTGGCCTAGTCAAAGTCCTGACCTCAATCCAATTGAGATGCTGTGGCATGACCTTAAAAAGGTGGTTCATGCTCGAAAACCCTCCAATGTGGCTGAATTACAACAATTCTGCAAAGATGAGTGGGCCAAAATTCCTCCACAGCGCTGTAACAGACTCATTGCAAGTTATGGAAAACGCTTGATTGCAGTTGTTGCTGCTAAGGGTGGCCCAACCAGTTATTAGGCTTAGGGGGCAAACACTTTCACACAGGGCCATGTAGTTTTGGATTTTGTTTTCCCGTAATAATAAAAATCTTCATTTAAAAACTGCATGATGTGTTTACTTGTGTTATCTTTGACTAATATTTAAATGTGTTTGATTATCTGAAACATTAAAGTGTGACAAACAAGCAAAAAAAAAAAAAAAAAGAAATCGGGAAGGGGGCCAACACTTTTTCACACCACTGTAGATCAGGTGCTCCAACACACCACTTCTGAATAGCTCACCTAAAGGTTCATAGAATATGTAGAAATTGATAGAAATCAATTTAACTCAATAAACCCTGGCCCTTTCCGGTGTTGTACCGAATCTCCCTGGAAAAATCATACGTGCATGCACGTGCAGTGCACACAGTGTAATACAGCCATTCATCAACTGATTTCACACACAGCTACCACCAAGACCATACATGGACTTAAGTCTTTAAGCACAAATTAAAGTAGAATGGATAAAGAACACTGCAGATCCATTCAACTTGGTGCTGCTGTTGATTCAACAGCGTTAAGAATAAAGTTACAATGTTGCCAAAATAAACCAGTGAATGAATCTATCCTGCTGCAACAAGATGTAGGACAAGTGTTCTCAAATGCAATGACAAAAGACTGACTGGCAGAAGGTAATGAATTCATTCATTCATTGTCTAATGTCTCTGTGATTTTGATGTTGGCATGAAAATCCCAGGAGATTACAGAAAACACTTGAACCAGTATGGCTGGGACCAACAGTCTCAAGAGATTTATCAGAAATGTGAATTAGTGTAGCAACGCTGTGGACAGAAATATCTTGTTCATGTTGAGAGAATGGCCAGACTAGTTTGAGCTGACAAAAAAGCTACTCAAATCACCACTCTATAGTTGTGCTGAGCAGAAAAGCATCTCAGTATGCAAGTCAAAACTTCAGGCGATGAGCTATAAAAGTAGGGGGATTTTATGCAGGCAATGTTTTTTGGCACACTTTGGGCCTGTTAATACCAATAATCACTTGAATGCCATAGGCTATTTGAGTATTGTTGCTGACCATGTGCAATCCCTAATGTTAATGCTGTTTTGAGAGCAACAGGTTCTATACCCTGTATTAAAAGTGTTGAATGTATATATTTAAATCATTTCCTTATCAGACAAACTACTCAAAGGTGCCAAATAAACTTTTTTTTAAATCTACTTCATGGAACAATAGCTTTTCTTCATCTTGTTCCATGTCTGCCATAACATAATCAAGCCAACCTAATTTTACCATGAACAAGACCCTGCAAGAGGGAAACACTACCGCAATAATGTTAAGAATTGATAGAAAGCTTCACCCCCTGTCACCTGGATCAATCTGATCACCTTTCTCAGCTTCTAGCTCCAGCTACACCGTTCTACAATGGTATCGTTTAGAGCATTTAGAACATCACCCGCTGGTTTGTGAACTGCAATGCTTTTGAGTGCAGAGCTCTACTGAGGATTGTACAAACAGCCTTGGGTATCACTTAATTTCTAACCTGAAGAGAAGCATCAAGGAACATAAAGCAGTCTACAAGGCTACAGAGGACTGAAAACCATTTTAAACACAACATACCCCTTGTTGTGTATGCCAAGGCATCCAGACCATTACAAATTACAAAGGTAGCAACAACCCTCTCACCAACAGCAACCCCTCAGTAGCCAAGGAGCTCGATACTTTCCACACGTTATGTGGAAAAACAAAAGCCCGTCCTGACTCACTACTGTGCTAATGTAGTGAGTGGAACTAACGTTCCACTCCTCTTTGCAGATCCTCTCCAAGTCATTAAGGTTTCGAGGCTGACGTTTGGCAACTCAAACCTTCAGCTCCCTCCACGGATTTTCTATGGGATTACAGTCTGGAGACTCGCAAGGCCACTCCAGGACCTTAATGTGCTTCTTCTTGAGCCACTCCTTTGTTGCCTTGCTCGTATGTTTTGGGTCATTGTCATGCTGGAATACCCATCCACAACCCATTTTCAATGCTCTGGCTGAGGGAAGGAGGTTCTCACCCAAGATTTGACAGTACATAGTCCCGTCCATCGTCCCTTTGATGCGGTGCAGTTGTCCTGTCCCCTTAGCAGAAAAACACACCAAAACAATGTTTTCACCTGCATGTTTGACAGTGGGGATGGTGTGCTTGAAGTCACAGGCAGCATTCTTCCTCCTCCGAGTTGAGGCCAAAGAGCTCAATTCTGGTCTTATCTGACCACAACACTTTCACCCAGTTTCAACACTTTCACCTCCTCTGAATCATTCAGATGTTCATTGGCAAACTTCAGCTGGGCCTGTACATGTGCTTTCTTGAGCAGGCGGGCATAGTGTGTTACCAATTGTTTTCTTGGTCACTATGGTCCCAGCTGCCTTGAGATCATTGACAGGACCCTCCCATTTAGTTCTGGGCTGATTCATCACCGTTCTCATGATAATTGAAACTCCACAAGGTGAGATCTTGCATGGAGCCCCAGACTGAGGGAGATTGACAGTTATTTTGTGTTTCTTCCATTTGCAAATAATCGCACCAACTGTTGTCACCTTCTCACCAAGCTGCTTGGTGATGGTCTTGTAGCCCGTTCCAGCCTTGTGTAGCTCTACAATCTTGTCCTCGACATCCTTGGACAGCTCTTTGGTCTTGGCAAACTTTGACTCTTAGATAAAACCACTTTTACTTTTTACGAATGAAACCATGGTTTGTCAAATTTAAATGTTATCTTCACATTATCATAGTTTAAGAGTCTAAAGATTAGTTTTGTTTATTGTTCTGAAGTTAACAGCAAAGAACTAAGGTGTTGGTTATTTCTTTAAAATCTTGAAAATGTTCCGTAATGCAAGTGAGTCAATATTTTAAATGTTAAAAAAATGCAACTATAATACTGTTGGAAGTGTACATAATTCTTGTTGTCATTTTATTGCTATGCAAATTACAAGTATCAAAATGTCATAGGAAAATAGGTTAAACCAACTGTCTCTGGGTATTTCATTCAGCATCATTTATATAGCTATATCTTAATTACATGCAGTCCAACATATTTATCCAATAATTATATGAGTACCAAATTTCATGTTTATATCTCCAAAAATAAGAATTTATAATTTTATAAACTGTATTTTTTATAATATCTATAAAAAAAACGTTCTGCAATGTGCCAGTTGCTTAACGGCCTTCTACATCAAAAAATGTTCCAAAACCTTTCAAGCTTTTCCAGCACCTTAAAACTGTGGTAAATTATGTTTACATACATATAAGATTATATCAAATATGTTACTGTCCTATTAAACATCACAGCAGTTATTGCATTCTAAAAAAAAAAAAAAAAAAGTAAAGAAAACATTTGTAACAAAAGAATGAAAGAACTTAGTACAGGGTAAGGCTGAAGTATTATGAGAAAATCATTAATGGTGATGAACAGAATACAAAAAGGATGTTTTTGTGTGTGTAGGGAAACGGCATGTCATTCTTGACATTCTTCACACTGGTTATTTTATTCACAAGCAAAGCATTTCCCCAAGTCATTCAGGACAAGAGCAATTATATTAAAAGATTTCAGTAATTCATACACATTTTATGATCTAAAATCAAGCCTGTTACCGTTTACATTAGTCAGTCACCTTATGCATTTACATTCAGGAGGGAAGGTATCATTGTTAACCTCTGTTCTTACCGATCGTTATATTAATACCATGACTGCTGGTAATTAAAAACTTAAATGTAATTTAATTATTTAAGTCTGAGGTTCCCACCCCATTCACTCAGACAGAAACTAGCTTTCATCAATTTTATGTTTTCTGTCTGAGGTATATGAACAGGTCTTTTTCAATTGAACTACCAGTCAGATTATTAGGCTACATGTAAATGTAGTTAATGTTCATAGAGGAATTTCAAACAATTGTTAAGCACTTTTTTCTGGCCAGTAACAGCCCACCAGAACTAGCTTTTTGTTCTTGAGACAAAAATGTTATTCCCCAATTGACAATTCATTTCAATGAAACAGAATATAGATGGTTTGATTACTTACATTAGCAGACAGTGTACATCCCACATCTGCTTCCACTCCCTCACTGTCATCAGAGCTTTCATCACGTACTTCTCCAAACTGGTCCTCATCACCAACCTAGACACACATACATTTCAGACCAAAAGTTCATATATACTAGGTTGGACATTCAAACTAAATTTTTCAGAACTCAAAAATATTCAGCTCTTTTTCTTGCTCCCAAGTTTTTACATTTAAAAACAATGCAAACCTGGCTTCAACTCCGATAATAATAACAACCGCACTTTTATTCAGAGTGTGCAGTCTTCAAGTTTAAACAGCTTATGTATTTTTTTCCTAACTTGGGAAATACAAAGTCAGCAAGACAGAATTTGTTTTCCCAAAATGTCACACATTGGGAACATAATTTACATTTACATTTCTGGCATTTAGCAGACGCCCTTATCCAGAGCGACTTACATTTTCATCACATTTTTTTATACAACTGAGCATTTTTTAGGGTTAAGGGCCTTGCTCAGGGGCCCAGTAGTTGCAGCTTGGTGGACCTGGGATTCGAACACACAACCTTCCGATCAGCAATCCAATGCCTTAACCACTAAGCTACCACATAATTAAACCTCCTTTTTTTTCCTGCATACTATCTAACCATATTTGTATCAGGTTGCTATGCTAATCATCTCTTTTTGTTTACAAAACCTAAAGAGGTCAATATACCACTGATGCCACACAGCCAAAACATGCATTTTCCTGTGTCAAGCGAGATTGAAAATTCCGTCATGTTGAAACCAAGGAATATGAGGTCAATACTGGTACTGATCACAAAATAGCAACCTTTAACAAATCTGAATCGCTTATATTTTTAAATAGATTGCATTATAACTAAAAAAAAAATAATAAATTAATTAATTAAAAAAGCTGAAAAAAATTTTTTAAAAATTGATCGTTTGTCAACTTTAAATGTTTTATCTTCGTATTATAGTTTGAGTAGTTTTGTTTAATGTTCTGAAATGAACAGCAAAGAACTAAAAGTTCTCGTTATTTCTATTAAATGTTGAAAATGTTCTGTAATGCAAGTGATGCAATATTCATAATAATAATATCTTCAAAAAATGCAACTTTAATACTGTTTGAAATGTACATAATTCTTTTTTATTGCTATGCATATTACAAAAGTAGCAAAATATCATATTTAAGTTAAATAAGTTAAATTGTCTCTGGGTATTTCATTCAGCATCAATTGTATAGGTATATCTTAATTATATGCAATCATACATAAATAATAGCAAGAATGGAAAGTGCAGTAAAAAAACAAGAACAAATTACATGTTTATATCTCCAAAAATAAGGTTTTTTAAAAAAATTTTTTTTTTTTTTTAAATCGCCAAAAATGGTTCTGCGACAAGCCACTTGCATATCTTCTTCTTTCGGCTTTTCCCTTCAGGGGTCGCCACAGCGAATCATCTCTCTCCACCTATCCCTATCTTCTGCATCCTCAACCCTTGCACTCACTAGCTTCATATCCTCATTAATTCCATCCATATACCTCCTCTTTGGCCTTCCTCTTTGCCTCCTGCCTGGCAGCCCCATATCCAACATTCTCCTACCAATATACTCACTGTCCCTCCTCTGAACATGTCCAAACCATCTTAATCTGGCCTCCCTAACTTTGTCCCCCAGACGTCCAACATGAGCTGTCCCTCTGATGTACTCGTTCCTAATCCTGTCCAATCTTGTCACTCCCAAAGAGAACCTCAACATCTTCAGCTCTACTACCTCTAGCTCTGACTCCTGTCTCTTCCTCAGTGACACTGTCTCTAAACCATACAGCATGGCCGGTCTCACCACTGTCCTGTACACCTTCCCCTTGATTCTCGCTGATATTTTCTGATCACACAGAACGACAAGCCACTTGCATATAAGCCTTTTATATCTGAAAACGTTCTGAAATTTCATTGACATATCCGAACTTCAAAAGGTAATCTCAAGTTCTAAAAGAGATATTTTCACATTTGAAACTGCTCTGTAAAGCATGTTTCGAACTCTTTCTGGTTGTAATAAAATGTTTAATGTGCACTGAAAAAATCATTGTGGTTGCTATTCTGATACTCATGGTACCTTAAATTGTTAAAGAACCAGACTTGTGGAAGTCCATAATTTTATTAATTTATTTAATTTTTCGTTTAATGCCTTAGCTGAGTTGCTTGGATTTTCCCATTATATCAAGGGCAAAAATAGCAGTATCGGAAGTTATTTGCTCTGCCACTTATCTAATAAATTATTAAAATTAGCCAATCAAAAGCATCTAAATATCATTTCATTAATTTCTGGAACCTTCCAAACTGTCAATTAGGTGTATGTAAAAGCTGACCCAATTGAATTCCAACATAGTGAATTTAGGCTCAATTTTCTCTAATCCCTCATTTTGCAATAACCTCTGGCATAAACAAAGTAAATACCCTAAAGAAATGCAAAAAGAAATTTACAGTAATATGAAATGTATGGAGTTATGGAAAACTGGGATTGAAAACCAAGGTGTATGTCCACTTGGCTTCAAAAGTATAACAGTTTTCATGGACTAAATGAAAATCATTGGAATGCACCACTGTCACAGAAATCAAATGATATTTAACAGTACATAAACTCACCTCTTCATCAGATTCAAACTGCACATTTACTCCATATGTTTCATCTATGTTGTCATCTATATTAAGAGAAAAATGATTGGGTTTATTAAGTTACTTAAGAGACAGGCTTTTCTGTCAACTAATAATTTCAAGCATTTCAGTTAGTGGCTGAGCACATTTCATAGAAACATCTGAACAAAGAAAGAAAGAAATGACAGCTGTCAAAATTCAAAATAAAGCTGCCAAAAATTAGATTATCTAACCAAAACTTTTAGCATTTCATTGCTGTTTAGTTGGACTGTGCCACCATGTCACGTCTCTAAAATTAAAATTTCAATGTAAATGCCATATGGGAACACACAATACAATTTTGACCTCATTGTCAAGATTTTGGACATTCAAAGAGAAGATGCCAACCTCATGTGGACTTTGAGGACAACCACCTCCTAATAAATACACAAAATAACATTCTACATATGCTGTAACTCCTTCATTGAGCATCTGAAGGCTTAGGCATGGAGAAGTTGATGTTTGTTCATAAGGGATTAGGGATTAATACAAATATTAATTTTAAACATAAGTCTAATAAATCCTGAACTTTTTGTCTAATATTAATTTTGAGCTTTTGTACTACATTTTCTATGCTCTGTAAAGCTGCTTTGATAATGTCCATTGTTAAAAAGCACCATACAAATAAAATTGAATTGAATCATTAACATGCATACTTATGCAAGTAATATTTCTCTTTGTAGTCATTCTTTTGATGGAATATGATAATCCTTTGAAGTACAATGTCCCTGGTTGATCCCTGCTTTTTAACTGTTTTGCATTGAGTTGCTCGACCCTAGCTCACACTGCAAAGCACTTCTCCAAGTCACTTAGCACAAAAACATCCGCTTAATGCTAAACATGTAACAATGAAATAGATGGTGCATCATTTGTATGACAAAAGCACTCTCATAATATTAATAATAATAGATGGTGTCTCATTTGGATGACAATAATCTCATGTGTCAACAGAAATCTAGTTTTACCCATATTTTGTAGTTCCTTGTCTCCTCCATAGTCTGTGATCTTTTTGCCCAGGTTGACAAGGACATGGTAACGCGTGTCATCTGCGGGGCCAAGCAGCTGCTCAACCTCTCTCCGCCTTTCCTTATCTCTCATCTTGTCATTCTTTAATACAGCCAAGACTTCATCAGCAGCCCCACAAAGGATGTCTCTTGGCTGAGTAAGAAGCAGAGAATTGAGGAAATTTGTGCAAAATGCAGTCTAAAGTTAAAACTATTGATGATGCCAAGCACAGCACATGGTGGAATAGTTAAAAGGAAAGAACAGCAAGATCTAGTAAGTTTCATACAAATCAGTAGTTATTACCTGATCTCCAAGTGCAGCCTGGATGAAGCTCAGGAGAATTTCATAAGTTTCTCTGGTCTCTTTTGTCTTGGGCTTGTAAACAATACCCACCATATCATCAATGCCCTCAGACAGGAGAGTGAACCCTTTCATTTTGTTAATGTCGTGCCTGTCCTCATCCCGCTTTTTTCTCCTACATAACGCAGAGACATTTCAGTTGTCGACATGCGTATGCTCTAGTGTACAGTAAGTATACCTGAAAGAAGTTTAGACTCAAGTGAAAAGATATGACAAGTGTTAATGAAAAACAAATGAAGCCCGGAACGTGTTCACGGTGAACAACGCATTGGTTCTGTAGCAACACCGTAAAAACTGTTAACCAAAAAACACATACTTTGCTCTCCTTTCCTCCAACATTTGTGGCTTTGTTCTCTGACTCTTATCGCCCATTTTTGTTCCCTCCAATTTTCCAACCAGAGACAAGACCTCGCCAGTGGGCTCATCTCGTCGTGTGCGGTCGATCAAAGAGCGGTCCGCTTGCAACACTAAGTTTGAGTTCTATAGAGCCAACACAGTTTTAAGCAAAACAAAAACAAAAACAAAAACAAAAACAAAACAAAACAAAAAACACAACTGCAACATACATAAACGCAAAATTTTCGCAAGGTTTCCTCTAGTAAGCAAACAATTAAAACACCACACGAGTTAATTTTCTTGCAGAAAGGATTTCAACATTAGCTAACTAAATCAAGATAAATAAAAGCGGATGGAGTAATATAAAAAAAAAACAAGAATTACTATGTAGTAATGAATATCATACTTACTGCTTTATATTCGTACTGCAAGCTACGCGCTGTGACATCCGCCATGATTTTATTTAACCCTGGCTACTTCTAAAAAAATTTCGCTAACAAAAACACGGTCCGCTAGTTTGCGCTAAGAACGTTTCTTTTAGGAAAATATTGTGTGAAAATCTCATCAGAGTCAGACAAGATGGTAGAGCTGCTGCTCAAATAAGTTTTACTACTTAGATCCTAGAATAGGCTGAACTACGGCGAAATTAAGCACAACGCAGTTACAACGACATGGCTTTTACGTAAAACAGCATGGGTTCTTTGTACTTCCTGAACCGCTTGTGCAATATTGCCCCCATGTGGCTTGGAGGTGCCAGTCCGTAAAATGGATATTCCTGAGCTTCGTCTTCGACTCTGACAACCCATTGTAAACAAATTATCAAATGGGTAAAGTTCGTCACGACAAACTTCGTTGTTGGCTTGACAAAGATTTTGAAAAGTTGTGACGATGAAAGATTTATTCTGAGGATGGGTTGTCTTTCAAGTCTGGTTTCCTCATATAATCCCAGGGAGTTTTTCCTAGCCACCATCACCTCTAGCTTGCTCAATATGGATAAATATATAAATTTACATTTATGTCCAGAATTTATATATTTATGTAAAGCTGTTGAGCCCACTGTACAAGTGATATAGAATTAAAAATTAAATAGAATAGAATTTAACTGAGTCACATACACAGTTACACAATTATCTGAAATTTGGTATGGTACATTCGCTATAGTGCTTGAAAGTTTGTGAACTGTTTAGAATTTTCTTTATTTCTGTATAAATATGACCTGAAACAAATTTTCAAACAGGTTAACCCAAGCAAACAAAGGAGACCAAAATATTATATTTGGTAATTTATTTATTCAACAAAGTGGTCCAATATTACATATTGTGAGTGGCAAAAGTATGTCAGACAGATTGTGTACAAATGAAGGAAATTTTAGACCATTGCTACCCTCTCCAGGAGTGCTCAACCAACAAAGATCACTCCAAAAGCAAGACGTGTAAGAGTTGGTGAGGTCATAAAGGAACGCAGGGTAACTTCTAAGCAACTAAACGCCTCTCTTATGTTGGCTAATGTTAATGTTCATAAGTCCACCATCAGGAGAACACTGAACAACCTTGTTCAGTGTTCTCCTGATGGTGGACTTATGAACATTAACATTAGTCAAGGTTGGTGTGCATGGCAAAGTTGCAAGGAGAAATCCAGTACTCTCCAAAAAGAACATTGCTGCCCATTTGAAGTTTGCTAAAGATCATGTAGATAAGCCAGAAGATTACTGAAATAAATGTTTTGTGTACAGATTAGAACAAAATATAGCTTTTTGGTTTAGACCAAACCAAGAAGAGAATGTGGATGTGAGATGGCATAGGATGTCCAGCCA
Organism: Hemibagrus guttatus; assembly: GCA_033459395.1. Lineage (NCBI taxonomy): Eukaryota > Metazoa > Chordata > Actinopteri > Siluriformes > Bagridae > Hemibagrus > Hemibagrus guttatus. Next base: position 12,066,701 of record JAUCMX010000007.1, read on the forward strand.
CCTTCTAAAAATAAAGGAACTTTTGGATTTTGGTTTTTAAGCTTTGAATCTTTGAAACCACTGAAGCTTTGAAACCACTGAAAATACAAGTTGAGATTTTCTCAATATATATCTGTTAAAGTACAGAAACATTTGAAAATGTATGTGGGTTTCAGAAGGCACTGTGAAATATTGAAGCTTATGAACAATTTTAATTAAGTAAACCAGAGTGACTGCAGACATGAGTCTTACCCCACACAGGTCAAGGCACTTATTTTTTGGTTTAGACCATTTAGCATTCTAGGATATATTTATTTTTGGTTTCTGATGTAGCATTTAGCAATCTAGTATAGTATTTATGAGTGCTGGGGCATTCAGTAGTCATTGTTGAAATTATATCTAGTGGTGGTGGTCATTAGCAGTCACGGGAGCATTTATGTTTGGGCTTTGAGGCAATTAGAGATAATGTAAATATTATTTTGGGGATTGGAGCAATTAACAGGCACACAAAGCTAGAGTGGAGATACAGCCATTTATTCTCTACATCACTTATCCTACTTGGTTATGGAGAGCCTGCAGCCTATCCCTGGAGACTTAGGGCCCAAGGCAGGTATATCCTGGACAGTATGCCAGTCTATCACAGGGCACAAACACACACACTAACACACTATGGATAATTTAGAGATGCCAATCAGCCCACAATACATGCCTTTGGACTGGGGAAGGAAACCAGAATACCCACAAGGCACGGAACAAACACACTTGGCAAACTCCACAAACACATGGTAGATACAAGAATCAAACCACCAATCCTAGAAATTAGCTAGATTTTAATTACAGAAAATAGCTTTTGACACTTATAAATAGCTTTTTGTACATCCTACCAGTATGATGAGCAGAACCCTCACCTGTGCATATCCTTAATTCACCACTTTACTTCCACACCACTACCAACGTTGATGCAAGTTCACTGCTGTATTTCCTTATAAATCTCTTTGCTACATTTCATCTAATACCTCTCTCAACTTCACCTAATCAGCAGGTGAAAGACAGTGGTATGGGAGACAAAGGGCCTGCACATCATTTTATTTAACACATGAATTCAATACTGTGTTTATTGTCAGAGTGTACATTCCCTTTGCGAACTGTATGGGGCTATTAGTGTAGAATGTTCACCGCAACGGACTGTTAATTAATGCCAGAGATGTCAATCATGCAAATCTCAAATTGATGCTCCCAAAATTCCATCAGCAGGTAGACTTTGCAATGGGAGGGGCGAATGTGCTGGATCTTGTTTACACAAATATGCCTGGCACGTAACATGCAGAGCCCCATTCCTACCTCGGCTACTCAGGCCACAGCTCTGTTATACTAATTCCTGCATACAGACTGATAATCAAACTTTTGGAGTATATAATGTGGGAAATATATAAAGTGGGAAAGACGTTCCAATATGTACCAATTTTGCAATCCTTGTCACAAATTCTAAAAAATGGTGACATTCAGGAAAAGGTTTTGAAGAGTCCAAGACATTCTGGTTCTTCTTGTCAGTATAGTAGTTTCATGATGGTTCCCATTTCAAGGAAAACATATTTCTATCTGGAGAGGAGTCTTTCACTTCTACTGTATTCCGATGATTTTGAGATATGTAATCTGTTAGGAATCTCTTGTAAGAAGGTTTCTAATGGGTAATGGGTGTCTACTGTGTGCTGGTTGATATTCCATCTGAATTAAGGTCTACATTATTATCAATTTACTTAGCTGCTTTGTGTAAGGCAGATGATGTTAAGAAATTTGAAGAAAATGGTCTTTTTGTGCCCGCTTTGGAAATGGTAAAGGGCAGTATTTTCTGTGATTGCCGATAAGCTTGGCACTCATTCAGTCAGGGGGTTTGTTGAAAGTTTCAGTGGATCATACATATTAAGATTTTGTGTCAGAGAGCGGTCCTGGTTTCAGGAACTTGAAGACAGGACAGGATCATTTCCTGGTAGAACAAAAAAGCAACACCAGTTGGACATTGAAACAGTATTGGCTAGTAACACCCATAGACATGGAGTTAAAAGGCACTGTACAATTACTGAAAAATTAAATCATTTTCATGTGACAACAGGTTACCCACCTGATGTACTGCATACTTGAGGGTATTGTACCTGTAGAATTGGCATTATGTTTAGATATGTTGATAAAGAAAAAATATTTCTCTTTGGAAGAGTTCAACAGGATCATCAACCAGTTCCCATATAAGTGGAAAGACAGGACAAATTGTCCCCAAGGTATACCTCCAACCTTTGCCTTCCGTAAAACCACTGGTGGTAATGCAACTGAGAACTGGTGCTTACTAAGGCTGCTTCCACTTGGCTCCAAAGTACAGGAAGAGGAACCGGCATGGCAGTTGTTGATGACAATCAATGATGTTGTTGCTGAGAATAGACATTGATTTAGCAGTGCTTTTCCACAAGAGAAGTTGATTCCAAAACACAATTTTTAGAGCATTATCCACAGCTAAGTAAAGCATTTAATGAGCTGAATTGCTAGTGTCCCTAATCTAGCCATGGGAGTCACAGTCCAGTGACTTCTGTGCCGGTCCCAAGCCCGGATAAATAGAGAGGGTTGCGTCAGGAAGGGCATCCGGCGTAAAACATTGCCAAATTTAACCATGCGAATCGTCAGTACGAATTTCATACCGGATCGGTCGAGGCCCGGGTTAACAACGACCGCCATCAGCGCCGTTGACCTACAGGGCGCCGGTGGAAATTGGGCTACTGTTGGTCGAAGAAGTAGAGGAGGGAGGAGAGTGCACAGACAGAGAGAGAAGAGGAAAGGTAAGAGTGTAGGACTGAGAATAGGAACTCTGAATGTTGGTACTATGACAGGGAAAGGTAGAGAGCTGGCTGATATGATGGAGAGAAGGAAGGTGGATATACTGTGTGTACAGGAGACCAGGTGGAAGGGTAGCAAGGCTCGTAGTATAGGAGCAGGATTCAAGCTGTTTTATTATGGTGTGGATAGTAAGAGAAATGGGGTAGGTGTGGTCCTGAAGGAGGAGTTTGTGAGGAATGTTCTGGAGGTGAAGAGAGTGTCAGACAGGGTGATGAGTCTGAAGTTAGAGTTTGAAGGGGTGATGTTGAATGTGGTTAGTGGTTATGCCCCACAGGTAGGTTGTGAGTTAGAGGAGAAAGAGAGATTCTGGAGTGAATTAGATGAGGTGATGGAGAGTATTCCCACGGGTGAGAGAGTGGTGATAGGAGCGGATTTTAATGGACATGTTGGCGAGGGGAACACAGGTGATGAGGAGGTGATGGGCAAGTTTGGAGTTAAGGAAAGGAACCTAGAAGGACAGATGGTAGAGGACTTTGCTAAGAGGATGGACATGGCTGTGGTTAACACTTATTTTCAGAAGAGGGAGGAGCATAGAGTGACTTACAAGAGTGGAGGTAGGAGAACACAGGTAGACTACATCCTATGTAGAAGAGGCAATCTGAAAGAGATTAGTGACTGTAAAGTGGTAGTGGGAGAGAGTGTAGCTAGACAGCATAGGATGGTGGTGTGTAGGATGACTTTGATGGTCTGTAAGACGAAGAGGTCAAAGATAGAGAAGAAAACCAAGTGGTGGAAGCTGAAAAAGGAGGAATGTTGTGAGGAATTTAGACAGAAGTTGAGGCAGGCTCTGGGTGGTCAGGTAGTGCTGCCAGATGACTGGGAAACTACAGCAGAAGTGATCAGGGAGACAGGGAGAAAGGTGCTGGGTGTGTCATCTGGAAGGAGGAAAGAAGATAAGGAGACTTGGTGGTGGAATGAGGAAGTTCAGGATAGTATCCAGAGGAAAAGGTTAGCCAAGAAGAAGTGGGACATGGACAGGACTGAAGAGAATAGACAGGAATACAAGGAGTTACAGCGCAGAGTGAAGAGGGAGGTGTCTAAGGCCAAGCAGAAGGCATATGAAGAGTTGTACACTAGGTTAGACACTAGAGAAGGAGAGAAGGACTTGTACAGGTTAGCTAGGCAGAGGGATCGAGATGGGAAGGATGTGCAGCAAGTTAGAGTTATTAAGGATAGAGATGGAAGGGTGCTCACAAGTGAGGAGAGTGTACAGAGGAGATGGAAGGAATACTTTGAGGAGCTGATGAATGAGGAAAATGAGAGGGAAAAAAGAGTAGAAGGGGTGAACTCTGTGGAACAGAAAGTAGATAAGATTAGAAAGGATGAAGTCAGGAAGGCTTTGAAGAGGATGAAAAGTGGGAAGGCAGTTGGTCCTGATGACATCCCGGTGGAGGTCTGGAAGTGTCTGGGAGAGGCAGCAGTGGAATTTTTAGCTAATTTGTTCAACAGGGTTTTAGAGAGTGAGAGGATGCCTGAGGAATGGAGAAGAAGTGTGTTAGTGCCGATCTTTAAGAATAAGGGTGACGTGCAGAGTTTCAGTAACTATAGGGGGATAAAGTTGATGAGCCATACAATGAAGGTATGGGAAAGAGTAGTGGAAGCTAGGTTAAGGAAGGTAGTGGAAATTTGTGAGCAGCAGTATGGCTTCATGCCCAGAAAGAGCACAACGGATGCAATTTTTGCTCTGAGAATTTTGATGGAGAAGTATAGGGATGGTCAGAAGGAGTTGCACTGTGTGTTTGTAGACTTGGAGAAAGCGTATGACAGGGTGCCAAGAGAAGAGCTGTGGTACTGTATGAGGAAGTCAGGAGTAGCGGAGAAGTATGTCAGAGTGGTGCAGGACATGTATGAGAGGAGCAGGACAGTGGTGAGGTGTGCTGTAGGTCAGACAGAGGAGTTCAATGTGGAGGTGGGACTGCATCAGGGATCGGCTCTGAGCCCCTTCCTGTTTGCTATGGTGATGGACCAGTTGTCAGAGGAGGTCAGACAGGAGTCTCCTTGGACAATGATGTTTGCAGATGACATTGTGATCTGTAGTGAGAGCAGGGAGCAGGTGGAGGAAAACCTGGAGAGGTGGAGGTTTGCGCTGGAGAGAAGAGGAATGAAGGTCAGTCGTAGTAAGACTGAGTACATGTGTGTGAATGAAAGGGAGGGAAGTGGAACAGTAAGGTTACAGGGTGAAGAGGTGAAGAAGGTACAGGAGTTTAAATACTTGGGGTCAACAGTCCAGAGTAATGGAGAGTGTGGGAAAGAGGTAAAGAAGCGAGTGCAGGCAGTTTGGAATGGGTGGAGAAAGGTGTCGGGAGTTCTGTGTGATAGGAAAATATCAGCGAGAATCAAGGGGAAGGTGTACAGGACAGTGGTGAGACCGGCCATGCTGTATGGTTTAGAGACAGTGTCACTGAGGAAGAGACAGGAGTCAGAGCTAGAGGTAGCAGAGCTGAAGATGTTGAGGTTCTCTTTGGGAGTGACAAGATTGGACAGGATTAGGAACGAGTACATCAGAGGGACAGCTCATGTTGGACGTTTGGGGGACAAAGTTAGGGAGGCCAGATTAAGATGGTTTGGACATGTTCAGAGGAGGGACAGTGAGTATATTGGTAGGAGAATGTTGGACATGGAGCTGCCAGGCAGGAGGCAAAGAGGAAGGCCAAAGAGGAGGTATATGGATGGAATTAATGAGGATATGAAGCTAGTGGGTGCAAGGGTTGAGGATGCAGAAGATAGGGATAGGTGGAGAGAGATGATTCGCTGTGGCGACCCCTGAAGGGAAAAGCCGAAAGAAGAAGAAGAATTGCTAGTGTCCCTATGGACAATGAGGTTTGAAGCTAAGTACCGCTTCTTTAAGAAAATAGTGAGACAACAAACTGCAAGTTACAGCAGAGGAATGACAGAGACGCATGCTCCAATGTCTATGCCGATATTGCGGACAACCAGGACACCACTGCGCTAACTGCCCAAACAAAGCTCCTACAGAAAGTTCTACTCCTTGCCCTTATAACTTTTGCTTACCTGCTCAAGTGGGCCTAGCTCCTCGTATTCACCCAGTTTCAGCCCTGGTGTACTCTGGCTCTGCAATAAACCTCATTGATCACCAACTTGTTTAGAATCTAGCCATGGGGGTCACAGTGCAGTGACTTCTGTGCCGGTCCCAAGCCCGGGTAAATAGAGAGGGTTGTGTCAGGAAGAGCATCCGGTGTAAAACATTGCCAAATTTGATCATGCAAATCATCGGTACGAATTTCATACCAGATTGGTTGAGGCCCGGGTTAACAACGACTGCCATCGGGGCCGTTGACCTACAGGGTGCTGGAAATTTGGCTACTGGGGGTCAAAGAAGTAGAGGAGGGAGGAGAGGAAAGGTAAGAGTGTAGGCCTGAGAATAGGAACTCTGAAAGAAAAAGAGGTAAAAGATAGAGATAGAGAAGAAAACCAAGTGATGGAAGCTGAAAAAGGAGGAATGTTGTGAGGAATTTAGACAGAAGTTGAGGCAGGCTTTGGGTGGTCAGGTAGAGCTGCCAGATGACTGGGAAACCACAGCAGAAGTTATCAGGGTGACAGGAAGAAAGGTGCTGGGTGTGTCATCTGGAAGGAGGAAAGAAGATAAGGAGACTTGGTGGTGGAATGAGGAAGTTCAGGATAGTATCCAGAGGAAGAGGTTAGCCAAGAAGAAGTGGGACATGGACAGAACTGAAGAGAATAGACAGGAATACAAGGAGTTACAGCACAGAGTGAAGAGGGAGGTGTCTAAGGCCAAGCAGAAAGCATATGATGAGTTGTACACTAGGTTAGACACTAGAGAAGGAGAGAAGGTTTTAGAGAGTGAGAAGATGCCTGATGAATGGAGAAGTGTATTAATATCTTTAAGAATAAGGGTGACGTACAGAGTTGCAGTAACTATAGGAGGATAAAGTTGATAAGCCATACAAAGAAGCTATGGGAAAGAGTAGTGGAAGCTAGGTTAAGGAAGGTAGTGGAAATTTGTGAGCAGCAGTATGGCTTCATGCCCAGAAAGAGCACAACAGATGCAACTTTTGCTCTGAGAATTTTGATGGAGAATTATAGGGATGGTCAGAGGGAGTTGCACTGTGTTTGTAGACTTGGAGAAAGTGTATGACAGGGTCCCAAGAGAAGAGCTGTGGTACTGTATAAGGAAGTCAGGAGTAGCAGAGAAGTATGTCAGAGTGGTGCAGGACATGTATGAGAGTAGCAAGACAGTGGTGAGGTGTGCTGTAGGTCAGACAGAGGAGTTCAAAGTGGAGCTGGGACTGCATCAGGGATCTGCTCTATTTGCTATGGTGATGGACTAGTAGTCAGAGGAGGTTAGACAGGAGTCTCCTTGGACAATGATGTTTGCAGATGACATTGTGATCTATATTGAGAGCAGAGAGCAGGTGGAGGAAAACCTGGAGAGGCGGGTTTTTGCTGGAGAGAAGAGGAATGAAAGTCAGTCGTAGTAAGACTGAGTACATGTGTGTGAATGAAAAGGAGAGAAGTGGAACAGTAAGATTACAAAGTCAAAGTCAAAGAAGCTTTATTGTCACTTCAACCAAATATAGCTGATGCAGTACATGGTGAAATGAAAGAAAGTTCCTCCTGGCCCAGGTGCTACATATAACAAAAACAAAACACAGGGTGACACGGACAAACATGAAGCTAAACTAAGGTGCAAAATTTTTAAATTAAACATACAACATAAGTGCAGGGAATTACAAGACAGTGCAGACAGACAAGACATAATGCCGTCTGTGTGCAAAAAATAACAGTATTTTACAGTGAGTGCAAAAAACGGTGTTGTGCAGTGAGTGCAAGAGTAGCAGCAGAGATAGTTAACACAGATATAGTATTTCAAGTTATGGTACAAATATTAAAGTGACGTGTGCATGTAAACAATATCAGGTGTGTGTGTGTGTGTATGTGTGTGTGAGTTCTGTTCAGTTCAGTTCAATTCAGAGTGTGTATGTGTGTGTGTGTGTGTGTGTGTGTGTGTGTGTGTGTGTGTGTGTGTCCATGTTCCTCAGTTTAGTTCAGTTCTCTGTTGAGACACCTGATTGCCTGAGGGAAGAAGCTGTTGAGCAGTCTGGATGTGTGGACCCAAATGCTATGGTATTCTTTCCAGACGGCAGAAGGGTGAAGAGTGTGTGTGAGGGGTGTGTGGGGTCATCCACAATGCTGTTGGCTTTGCGGATGCAGCATGTGGAGTAAATGTCCATAATAGAGGGAAGAGAGACTCAGATGATCTTCTCAACTGTCCTCACTATCCGCTGCAGGGCCTTGCGATCCGACACGGTGCAATTCTCGAACCAGGCAGTGATGCAGCTGCTCAGGATGCTCTCAATGATCCCTCTGTAGAAGGTGGTCAGGATGAGAGGTGGAAGATGAGCCTTCCTCAGCCTTCGCAGGAAGTAGAGATGCTGCTGGGCTTTCCTGGTGATGGAGCTGGTGTTAAGCGACCAGGTGAGGTCCTCCACCAGGTGAACACAGAGGAATTTGGTGCTCTTGATGATCTTCACGTTGGACCCGTTGATGTTCAGTGGAGAATGGTCACTCTGTGCTCTCCTGAAGGCAACAACCATCTCTTTCATTTTCTACACATGTAGAGACAGGTAGTTGTCTTTACACCAGGCTGTTAGCCTATGCACCTCCTCCCTGTATGCTGTCTTGTCGTTCTTGCTGATGAGACCCACCACGCTCGTGTCATCAGCGAACTTAATGATGTGGTTGGAGCTGTGCATTGCTGCACAGTTGTGAGTCAGCAGGGTGAACAGCAGTGGACTGAGCACGCAGCTCTGAGGAGCTCCAGTGTTCAGTGTGGTGGCACTGGAGGTGCTGTTCCCGATCCGGAATGACTGAGGTCTCCCAGTCAGGAAATCCAGGATCCAGTTGCAGAGGGAGGTGTTGATGCCCAGCAGACTCAGCCTCTCGGTCAGGTGCTGTGGAATGATTGTGTTGAATGCTGAACTGAAGTCGATGAACAGCATTCGTACATAAGTGTCCTTATTTTCCAGGTGTGTGAGGGACAGATGGAGAGTTGTGCTGATGGCATCGTCCATGGAGCGATTTGGACGATACACAAACTGCATGGGGTCAAGTGATGGTGGCAGCAGGTCCTTGATTTGCCTCATGACGAGCCTCTCGAAGCACTTCATGATGATGGGCGTGAGTGCGGTAGTCGGTAGTCATTGAGACAGGACATTGAAGACTTATTTGGCACAGGGATGATGGTGGTGGTCTTTAGGCACGTTTGGACGATGGCATTGCTCAGGGAGATGTTGAAGATGTCAGTGAAGACATCTGCTAGCTGTTCTGCACATTCCCTGAGCACTCTGACAGTTTAGCCTGTGCTGTTCTTAGGACATCCTTGTCTCCAGCTCTAAAGGCAGAGTCCCTGGATTTTAGCACTTTTGTGGTTATCCACGGCTTCTGGTTGGAGCGTGTGGTGATGGATTTGGAGATGGTCATGTCATCGATGCACTTGCTGATGTAGCTGGTCACTGATGACGTATATTCCTCCAAATCTGTGGTATCGCCTTTGGTTGCAGCCTTCCTGAACATGTCAGTGAGTGCACTCAAAACAGTCCTGAAGAGCAGAGATTGCTCCTTCTGGCCAGGTTTTAACTAGTTTCAGAATCGGTTTAGAGCGCCTGACGAGCAGTCTGTATGCTGGAATCAACATAACAGAGATGTGGTCTGAGTACCCGAGGTGGGGGCGGGGCTTCGTATGATATGTGCCGGGAATGTTTGTGTAAACAAGAGTCTGCATTGATGTAAACACATAAGCCACCTCCATGCGTCTTACCGCACAGAGCTGCATTTCTGTCGGCACAAAACACGGTTAGCCCATCTAGCTGAATGGTGGCGTCCGGAACTCTGTCGCTGATCCACGTCTCCATAAAAACAAAAACGCAGCAGTCTCTGTACTCACACCTTGTAGTTCGCTGGAGTCGAATGTAGTCCAGTTATTATCCAGGGAGCAGACATTTGAAAGAAGAATGGAGGGGAGTGCCGGCTGGCTAGGGTTTGTTTTTAGCTTAGCATGGACACCCGCCCTCTTGCCGCGCTTCTGCTTCCTCGCGCACTGCTTTCATCGACTCCTCTCCCGGCCACCAGCATCGGGCGACGCTAAGAACTCAGACCCTGGTCTCCGCAGCAAGCTGAGGTCGCGAAGGCTTTTTTGTAGTTCATCAGGCACGTTGGGTGGTGCATGATTTCCAAGCTCTAGTAGTGTCTGGCGGTTGTACACATGAACACCATTGTATCTGGTGTCCATATGCCGTGGTAGTCGGGCTACATGAGGACAATAGCACCATTTTGGATCCGGAAGCGGGTCCAACAGCGTGAAGAGGTGAAGAAGGTACAGTAGTTTAAGTACTTGGGGTCAACAGTCCAGAGTAATGGAGAGTGTGGGAAAGAGGTAAAGAAGCGAGTGCAGGTAGGTTGGAATGGGTGGAGAAAGGTGTCAGGAGTTCTGTGTGATAGGAAAATATCAGCGAGAATCAAGGGGAAGGTATACAAGACAGTGGTGAAACTGGCCATGCTGTATGGTTTAGAGACTGAGGAAGAGACAGGAGTCAGAGCTAGAGGTAGCAGAGCTGAAGATGTTAAGGTTCTCTTTGGGAGTGACAAGGTTGGACAGGATTAGGAACGAGTACATTAGAGGGACAGCTCATGTTGGACGTTTGGGTACAAAGTTAGGGAGGCCAGCTTAAGATGGTTTGGACATGTTCAGAGGAGGGAGAGTGAGTATATTGGTAGAAGAATGTTTGACATGGAGCTGCCAGGCAGGAGGCAAAGAGGAAGGCCAAAGAGGAGGTATATGGATGTAATAAATGAGGCTATGATGCTAGTGGGTGCAAGTGTTGAGGGAAAAGCCGAGTCTTAAGGGAAAAGCCAAAAGAAGAAGAAGATCACCAACTTGTTCAGGAACTGGACATTACGATTGTGCCATGTAAAACCAAGATCATAGCCTTTGATAGTCAACCCATTTTGGGCCGTTATAATACTCATCAGACCATCCCACTAGAGCTCCAAATTGGACTATTTCATACAAAACTATTACACTATTCATCACTTCCTCTCCAGCAAACCCCATAATTTTGGGTTACCGCTGGCTATGCCTCCATGACCCTCAGATTTCCTGGATCTACAGGGATGTTACTCGCTGGTCCCTGTATTGTCACAAACACTGTTTGAAACAAACTATGCCTGTACCATGTCGCACTACCTCTGATTTGAAGGTGGTATTCAGCAAAGAGAAAGCCACCAAGTTACCACCGCACCAACCATGGGACTGTGCAATCAACCTCCTGCCCAACACTTCTCCACCTAAGAGCAAAGCTTACCCCATCCCAATCCATCCCAGAATCCCAGGCCATGGAGGACTGCATTGAGGAAGTCCTAGCCTCCAGAGTTATTCGACCCTCTACCTCCCCAGCAGCACCAGGATTCTTTTTTTTGGAAAAGAAGGATGGTGGTCTACGTCCCTGTATAGACTACCGGAGGCTTAATGCCATAAATGTCAAGCACCCTTATCCGCTACCATTAGTTCCCTCAGCACTGGAGCTCAGAGAGCCTAAGCTGTTCACCAAACTTGACCTGAGAAGTGCCTACAACCTTGTTTGAATCAGAGAAGAGAATGAGTGGAATCACTACGAGGGGCTACTATGAATACCTGGTGATGCTTTATGGCTTGACCAATGCACCAGCAATCTTTCAAACATTTATTAATGAACTGTTTCACGACCTAATCAGTCACTATGTCATAGTCTACATTGATGACATACCTATATATTCCAAGTCCAGAGAACATTTCGGTCATGTAAGACTGCCTCCTGCAACACAGTCTGTTTGTCAAGTTAGAGAAATGTGAATTCTACCACCATTGGTACCATTTGTACCACTATATCCTTCTTGGGATACATTATTAGCCATCATGGGGTGGAGATGGATCCATGCAAAGTACAAGCAGTGACGGAATGGCTAAGGCACACTATGATCAAGGAGCTGCAAAAGTTATTGGGGTTTGCAAACTTCTATAGATGTTTTATCCATAATTACAGTATTATAGACAGACTTTGTATAATTACAGTATGGTGGCTGCTCCACTCACCTCCTTGCTATGAGGCAAACCAAATAAGCTCTACTGGGATGATGTTTCTCTAAAAGCCTTTGATGATCTCAAGAGAAGGTTTACAACCACGCCCATCCCCAAACACCTGGAGCCTGACCTCCCTTTCATTGTAGAGGTGGATGCGTCCAACTGTGGGATTGGGGCTGTTCTATCCCAGCACCATGGTATGCCAGCCAAGGTGTATCCCTGCACTTTCTATTCATGAAAATTGACCCCAGCGGAAGTCAACTGTGACATAGAAAATAAGGAGTTGCTGTCAATTGAAGCCGCTCTGGAAGAATGGAGGCATTGGCTTGAGGGGGCACGCTGTGCATTTCAAGTAATTACAGATCCAGGACTATGATGGTTCAGAATGCTTTCTGGTGGCCTACACTCCACCATTGACATGGAGAACTTTGTAAAATCATGCTGAGTCTGTGCCCAGTCAAGAACTCCATGCCAACTTCCAGCTAGCCACCTAGAACCCCTATCAATGCCCTAATGTCCTTGGTCTCACCTAGCTATCGATTTTATTACGGACCTATCTAACTGCCAAGGGTACACCACGATTCTCATCATCATTGATCGATTTTCAAAGCCTGCCGACTGATACCACTTGAGGGTATGCCCACAGCCATGGAGACAGCTACTGCTTTGTTCCATCACATGTTTCGGGTGTATGGTCTCCTGGAGGACATTGGGGGGTCCAATTTACATCCTGTGTGTGGAGAGTGTTCTGTTCCAGATTGAACATTAACATCAGCTTAACATCAGGTTACCATCCTCAGTCTAATGGGCAAGTGGAGTGGCTTAATCAGGAGATCTACGCTCTTACTGTAGCTGAGAGCAAAATCGGTGGAGCAAGTTTATTCCTTGGACTAAGTATGCTCAAAACTCTTTGATTCACTCCTCTACAGGATTAACCCCCTTCCAATGCATCCTAGGGTTCATACATTCCAGCAGTAGATAACTGGTTCAGACACAGCAGAAATGCCTGGGAAGGTGCTCATGTTCGGCTACAGAGGGCGGTTAGACACCAACATACAGGCTGATCGATGCCACCCACATCCTGATTATTAACCGGGCCAACTAGTGTGGTTATCAACCAAGAACTTGAAGCCTCGGCTCCCATGTAAGAAACTCACGTTACATTGTTCCATTTAAGGTGGTGCACCCAGTCACATACCGACTCGAACTCCCACTATCTAATTGAATATCCCCATCTTTCCATGTGTTTCTGCTTAAACCTGCCCACAAAATCCCAAACCAAATTGCCCCAGTCATCGCCCCTCCACCCCCACTGGACATAGAAGTCTAGTGGACTGGGAGGGTTATGGCACAGAGGAGAGATCATGAGTTGACAGATGAGACATCCTTGACCCAGCACTTATCCAGGAATTCCTTGATAACCACCCAGGACGACCTGCCTCCAGACCTAGGGGACGCCCAAGTAGGAGAACACCAGGAGGTGTTCATAGAAGGGGGGGTTCTGTAACATCTTCAGTCGCAGCTCTTCACCACCAGAGGGAACCCTCACCTGAATACTGACACTTCCTGCACAAACCTGCTGTTTCTGTCTCAAAGATGTCAAGGGTTCTATTAGAGGTTGTAAATGAAAACATACAAGAGTGTGTTCACATATGTGCAGAGTTTGACACGAAGGTTTTTACGTTCAACAGCTGAAAGTGGAAATTGTCTGTGCCCATTGAAAATTTGTTTTTAAGGGGTGTGATATCACAAATACCTGGAAGCTTTTATTTTTTTTATTGTACATTGTACAATAAAACACAGCTTAAGTGATGCCACTCAACACATCCTCAAGATCCCGGTTGTCCATAGTGCTGATGGAGAGGATCCTGTGGATGTATCTTTCACGCTGCTTAAGGGGCTGATTTATGCCCTCAACATTGAATACCCCCCAAAACTGTACAACACTTTGGAGGTGTTTCAGAAAACTTTTCCTAGAAATGGATGGGATTAAGCTATCCCCAAAGGTATAAGCTTTAAAGTTGAAGTTGCTTTCTTGAATGATTTTGCCCTGTAAACAATCCTGGCTGCTGGTACACCCCAAATCACTTCCCCATCATACAAATGACTCAACAGCTTTGCACGCATACAGCAGCTCATACACAGACTTGCAGCAGCCTTCTTCTGTTTTGATTTTCCAAAAGACTGTTGGATGTTGTCAAATATGGACAGGAGCTTCTGACATTTGTTGAAAAGTTGCATGTGTGGGTATTTTTTATTTTTTTTTTAATTCTTAAAAAAAATTAATGCTATTCATGCCACTTGTACATTAATGGCTGAGCAACCCCTACAACATTATGTGACAAAATGCCTTTTTATAAAGGTATTCCACATTGTCAAACTGTACATGGTTAATGTATAAATTTGTTGTTCCTAATATTTTGGAGTTTTTATTAAATGCACCTTAAATAGTCTATCAGGTGATGGTAGCTATTTAGAGGCTAGTGAGTCATTACTGTTTAATGTTAAATAAACAAAATAAACAGTTTTATTTAAATTTAGTTTAGTTTAAATATTGTTTTTTTGTGTGATTTGTAATAAAAATCTTACATTTATTTAGTAACTTATCAAAAGAGAATTAACAACATCTACATAATTATAGTGAGCAATATAACTTCATATAACTAAGTAACTGAAAATGTCAAAAAATAAAATAAAATCTACTTATTTATTTCACAACAGTAAGAATAAGATTTACTTAACATTTTGATTGCAGTGACATTTCTGTTTAAAAAAATTTAATTGACTTTACTAAATTATTTTATTTAAATATTACTTATAACTTAAATATAGATAAGTACCATGTACTCGATATCTTCATAAATTTTAGGTGTAGTGGTAAACACATTTTACCTGATACTAAAAAGTGAGTTGTACTTGATATTACAGCAGTAATATTTACTTAAAAAGTGCTTGTGCAAATTGTTACAAGGATTTTTGTAAGTAAATCCTAAAAGTTCTTTTTTTCAGTACACCTTGTCGAATGCTTTTTCCGCATCTAAAGGAATTACTTGAGAAACATGGTCCCATAATATAGTGTGTTGTCACTAATAATTTATAAATATTACTCAAATAATGTCAGCTCCTGACAAATTCTGTTTTGTCCTCTGAAATCAAGCTCTGTGTTACTGTGTCTAAATGTGAGACATGTAGAAATGAAATTGGCCTATAAGAGCTACATTCCAATGGATCCCTTCCAAGCATTAATAGAAAAATAACATGCACAGTTTGTGGGAAGGTACACTTTCTCAGAGTCTTCATTTTCTTCTTCTTTCGGCTTTTCCCTTCAGGGGTCGCCACAGCGAATCATCTCTCTCCACCTATCCCTATCTTCTGCATCCTCAACCCTTGCACCCACTAGCTTCATATCCTCATTTATTACATCCATATACCTCCTCTTTGGCCTTCCTCTTTGCCTCCTGCCTGGCAGCCCCATGTCCAACATTCTCCTACCAATATACTCACTGTCCCTCCTCTGAACATGTCCAAACCATCTTAATCTGGCCTCCCTAACTTTGTCCCCCAAACATCCAACATGAGCTGTCCCTCTGATGTACTCATTCCTAATCCTGTCCAATCTTGTCACTCCCAAAGAGAACCTCAACATCTTCAGCTCTGCTACCTCGAGCTCTGACTCCTGTCTCTTCCTCAGTGACACTGTCTCTAAACCATACAGCATGGCCGGTCTCACCACTGTCCTGTACACCTTCCCCTTGATTATCGCTGATATTTTCTGATCACACAGAACTCCCGACACCTTTCTCCACCCATTCCAACCTGCCTGCACTCGCTTCTTTACCTCTTTCCCACACTCTTCATTACTCTGGACTGTTGACCCCAAGTACTTAAACTCCTGTACCTTCTTCACCTCTTCACCCTGTAACCTTACTGTTCCACTTCCCTCCCTTTCATTCACACACATGTACTCAGTCTTACTACGACTGACCTTCATTCCTCTTCTCTCCAGCGCAAACCTCCACCTCTCCAGGTTTTCCTCCACCTGCTCCCTGCTCTCACTACAGATCACAATGTCATCTGCAAACATCATTGTCCAAGGAGACTCCTGTCTGACCTCCTCTGACAACTGGTCCATCACCATAGCAAACAGGAAGGGGCTCAGAGCCGATCCCTGATGCAGTCCCACCTCCACATTGAACTCCTCTGTCTGACCTACAGCACACCTCACCACTGTCCTGCTCCTCTCATACATGTCCTGCACCACTCTGACATACTTCTCCGCTACTCCTGACTTCCTCATACAGTACCACAGCTCTTCTCTTGGCACCCTGTCATACGCTTTCTCCAAGTCTACAAACACACCGTGCAACTCCTTCTGACCGTCCCTATACTTCTCCATCAAAATCCTCAGAGCAAAAATTGCATCCGTTGTGCTCTTTCTGGGCATGAAGCCATACTGCTGCTCACAAATTTCCACTACCTTCCTTAACCTAGCTTCCACTACTCTTTCCCATACCTTCATTGTATGGCTCATCAACTTTATCCCCCTATAGTTACTGCAACTCTGCACGTCACCCTTATTCTTAAAGATCGGCACTAACACACTTCTTCTCCATTCCTCAGGCATCCTCTCACTCTCTAAAACCCTGTTGAACAAATTAGCTAAAAATTCCACTGTTGCCTCTCCCAGACACTTCCAGACCTCCACCGGAATGTCATCAGGACCAACTGCCTTCCCACTTTTCATCCTCTTCAAAGCCTTCCTGACTTCATCCTTTCTAATCTTATCTACTTTCTGTTCCACAGAGTTCACCCCTTCTACTCTTTTTTCCCTCTCATTTTCCTCATTCATCAGCTCCTTAAAGTACTCCTTCCATCTCCTCTGTACACTCTCCTCACTTGTGAGCACCCTTCCATTTCTATTCTTAATAACTCTAACTTGCTGCACATCCTTCCCATCTCGATCCCTCTGCCTAGCTAACCTGTACAAGTCCTTCTCTCCTTCTCTAGTGTCTAACCTAGTGTACAACTCTTCATATGCCTTCTGCTTGGCCTTAGACACCTCCCTCTTCACTCTGCGCTGTAACTCCTTGTATTCCTGTCTATTCTCTTCAGTCCTGTCCATGTCCCACTTCTTCTTGGCTAACCTCTTCCTCTGTATACTATCCTGAACTTCCTCATTCCACCACCAAGTCTCCTTATCTTCTTTCCTCCTTCCAGATGACACACCCAGCACCTTTCTCCCTGTCTCCCTGATCACTTCTGCTGTAGTTTCCCAGTCATCTGGCAGCACTACCTGACCACCCAGAGCCTGCCTCAACTTCTGTCTAAATTCCTCACAACATTCCTCCTTTTTCAGCTTCCACCACTTGGTTTTCTTCTCTATCTTTGACCTCTTCGTCTTACAGACCATCAAAGTCATCCTACACACCACCATCCTATGCTGTCTGGCTACACTCTCTCCCACTACCACTTTACAGTCACTAATCTCTTTCAGATTGCCTCTTCTACATAGAATGTAGTCTACCTGTGTTCTCCTACCTCCACTCTTGTAAGTCACTCTATGCTCCTCCCTCTTCTGAAAATAAGTGTTAACCACACCCATGTCCATCCTCTTAGCAAAGTCCACTACCATCTGTCCTTCAAGGTTCCTTTCCTTAACTCCAAACTTGCCCATCACCTCCTCATCACCTGTGTTCCCCTCGCCAACATGTCCATTAAAATCCGCTCCTATCACCACTCTCTCACCCGTGGGAATACTCTCCATCACCTCATCTAATTCACTCCAGAATCTCTCTTTCTCCTCTAACTCACAACCTACCTGTGGGGCATAACCACTAACAACATTCAACATCACCCCTTCAAACTCTAACTTCAGACTCATCACCATGTCTGACACTCTCTTCACCTCCAGGACATTCCTCACAAACTCCTCCTTCAGGACCACACCTACCCCATTTCTCTTACTATCCACACCATAATAAAACAGCTTGAATCCTGCTCCTATACTACGAGCCTTGCTACCCTTCCACCTGGTCTCCTGTACACACAGTATATCCACCTTCCTTCTCTCCATCACATCAGCCAGCTCTCTACCTTTCCCTGTCATAGTACCAACATTCAGAGTTCCTATTCTCAGTCCTACACTCTTACCTTTCCTCTTCTCTCTCTGTCTGTGCACTCTCCTCCCTCCTCTACTTTTTCGACCAACAGTAGCCCAATTTCCACCAGCGCCCTGTAGGTCAACGGCGCCGATGGCGGTCGTTGTTAACTCGGGCCTCGACCGATCCGGTATGAAATTCGTACTGACGATTCGCATGGTTAAATTTGGCAATGTTTTATGCCGGATGCCCTTCCTGATGCAACCCTCTCTATTTATCCGGGCTTGGGACCGGCACAGAAGTCACTGGACTGTGATCCCCATGGCTAGATTACTTTCTCAGAGTCATATCAAGAAAATATATCAAGTATAACAGTAGTAGTAGAAGTAGAGTAGAAGTTATTTAAATGAATTCTCACTCTTTACACTCTACACTCTTTACACATTAACTCTGATCAATTGCTCAATTTCTCAGCAGACATCCCCAGATGTAATCACAGACACACAGAGACTTTTATTTTTATTTTTTAAACAGATGCACCTGACTATACCAAGCCATTGTTTTGATTGATTCTCTGGATTGACTTGTTCTGTTTACCATTATTTAACCTGGTTTCATTAAAACTGCTTTACCTGCAACTGGGCTGTTCCCCTAACTCCATCAACATTTTCTATCAAGTAGAATATTATCAATGGTGTCAAAAGCGGCACTATGCTCAAGCAACACCAGCAGGGAGACACAACCCTGATTATAGGCCAGTAGTAAGTAATTTACAACTTAATCAGTGCTCTCTGTGCTATGATGAGGCCATAGGTATGAGCATAACTGCTGTGCTAAAAGATTTTCTAGGATTTTGGAGATAAAGGGGAGGTTTGATATTGGCCCATAGTTGGACAGCTGGACTAAGGCAAGAATTGATTATTAGTATAAAGAACTTGTAAGAAATGTGTTGAATTTATGTCTAGGTTTGTGTGTAATGTCTAGATTACAAGATGCCAGCACGTGCAGATGCAGTGGCTAGACTCTCTCAGACTAGCAACATATTCTTTAATCTTTCTTTACTATTTTTTTTATATTATATTTGCTGAGTTTACTAGTAGAAGTAATTGGTGCACACATAGTATATGAATGCTCGAAACTCCTCAGAATCAGAGAACTGTCAAGATTATGGTTTTAAAAACCCTGACTTCATTCCGCTGGAGATTCTGTGTTCCACACAACATGCTGGAGCCAACACCATCCCGCCTAGAAGACAATGCAGGAAGTGGAGAAAGAGAGATGGAATTCATGCTAGGTTAAACGCTAACTTGCACAAATTATCTCTGCTGAGCCTTTTCCTCACTAACTTGTGGCCACTGGTCAACAAGATGGATGAAATTTGCCTAAGAATTATTTCAAATCATGCAACTGTGTGACAATTATCACAGAGATGTGGCTTAACAGCTCTGTTCCTGATGCTGCCATTAAGCTAACAGGGTGTGCTGTTTACGGGGTGGACAAGTGCGGGGAGTGAGGAGCACGGCGAGGCAAGTGGGGGGGAGCGAGGAGCACGGCGAGGCAAGTGGGGGGGAGCGAGGAGCACGGCGAGGCAAGTAGGGGGAGCGAGGAGCACGGCGAGGCAAGTGGGGAGGAGCGAGGAGCACGGCTAGGCAAGTGGGGGGAAGCGAAGAGCACGGCAAGGCAAGTGGGGGGGAGCGAGGAGCAAGGCAAGGCAAGTGGGGGGGAGCGAGGAGCACGGCGAGGCAAGTGGGGGGGAGCAAGGAGCACGGCGAGGCAAGTGGGGGGGAGCACAGTGGCAAAGCCAAAGGGTCCCAAACAACGTCCACCGCCGAGCAGAAGAGCTGAACGACGTCCACCGCCGAGCAGAAGGGCCGAGCGACGTCCACTGCCAAGCAGAAGAGCCAAGCAATGACCCACAGGTCGCAGGAAAAGGTCAATGGGAGAAAAAAATATATCCCAAAGAAACAGGTGCGGCCATTAACATCCTCCGCCGACAAGTAGTGAGGCGGCGTCCTCCACGGAAAACAGGAAGTGGAGCAACGTCCCCCAGAGGAACAGAAGCGGAGTGAGTGTAGCGCCCCTTATAAATCACCGCCCGCACCCCGTGACTTAAACGAGTGCCCAGGTGGATGAGACAATAAAAAGGGTACGTGGACCAGAGTGTAGGTTCGGAAAGAGCAGTGGTGAGAGACTGAACAGACAGACAACAGAAGGCGTGATGAATTTAACTAAAATATTTATGTGAAAATTATATATTTTTCTCGAGACAATATATTAACAATAAACAAAGAAGATAAATTTATCAACAGAAAATCAGTTATTGGGAATTGATAAATTTTAATTCAACTACTTCATCTAATTTAGTTCCTAGATTCCAATATCTAATCAAATTAAATCCAGATGTTTTACTTTAGTACTCTTGATTTTGGTTTGACCTATCTATAATTTCAATTTTCTAATCTATTTATTTGTTAATCTATAATCTATTAATCTAATTTTAGATGGCTAGAATATATGAATTTATTCTTCTTTTTCCAACACTTTTAGGTTTTCTGGTTATTTTAAATTTAAACACCTGGCAAATCAACAAAGGGAAGAAAAAGAGTTTGAAAATTTGGACACTACAGGAACAACAATGGCTAAATAAAATATCAATAACAATTCAAATTTCAAAGTGTATAAACAGTTCTGAAATAATTAAATTCAATTCAACATCAATTTTGCATCTTCACAATCACTATCTCTTTCCATTCTCTCTGCAGGTAAGTTCTGATCAGTAGGCATATCAGAGTTATTTGCAGGTAAATTATTCACCTCAGGCTCCACAATTTCTAGTGCACCCTCAGGTAAGCACTCAAAAGTAGCTGCACCATCAATCTCAGATTGCTCTGACCCAGGTAAGCATCTGGCAGGAGAATATGCCAAGCCAATCAAATAATCAACTGGAACATGTCCAGAGTCCTGTTCTACTGGAACCAAGGGAATATTATTCTGCGATTCATGTCTAGTCTCATAGACTTCAGTCAGTCTTGTAGTTCTCAAAACTGGAGGATCTTGGAATAGTAGCTCTAAACAGCTTCTGTCGTCAGAATCCGAATCTGACTGCTCTTCCACCTCATTCCCAGGATTCCTACGAGTTGGCAGCCGTTTCTGAGCCTTAGGTAATTCAGCTGCCTTTTCAGGTATCTTCAACAAATCACAAGACAATAAAAGGTCCCTGTGAAGTGTTCTGGAAGGACCTTCCTGACCTTCTGGCTTAACCGTGTACACAGGGAGATCACCCGCTCTGCTCACCACAACATACACAAGTGATTCCCACTTGTCGGCCAGTTTCTGTTTACCTCTTAGACGCACATTCCTAACTAGAACCCTATCTCCAATATCTAGTGTAGTCTCACGAACATGCTTGTCAAAGATAACTTTGTTCCTCTCTCCAACTTTAGCAACATTTCTCACTGCTAAATCATAGGTGTCTTGCAATCTAGACTTGAGATCACGCACATACTGAGTACGTGCTGCGAACTGTTTCTTACCCTGAGGAACATCAAAAATCAAGTCAATAGGCAATCTTGGCTGCCTTCCAAACATTAATTCATATGGAGTAAACCCAGTTGAGTCATGTTTGGTACAGTTATATGCATGTACCAGGAGTACAAAACTACTCCAACGCAACTTATCACACTCTTTCAATGTACCGAGCATGCCCAAAAGAGTACAATTAAATCATTCACATGGATTCCCCCTGGGGTGGTAAGGGGTCATCCTGATCTTTTGTATTCCCATCAATGTGCAAAGCTCTTTTATAGTCCTAGACTCAAAATCAGCACCCTGGTCGCTATGTAACTTTTCAGGGATCCCATAATGGACTATAAAATTTTCCCAAAGAGCTTTTGCTACAGTGCACAACTTCTGGTTAGACGTAGGAACTGCAACTGTTTATTTTGTAAAGAAATCAGTAATTACCAGTACATCCTTGGTGTTCTTAGAATCTGGTTCGATAGACAAGAAATCCATGCATACCAGCTCAAGAGTTCGAGTTACTTTTATATTAACCAATGGAGCAGCTTTCTCAGGGAGGGACTTATGACAAACACATCTAGGGCATGTCCTAATCTTTTTCTCCACATCCACAACCATTCTAGACCAATAGAACCGAGACCTTACCAGATCAAGTGTACATTCTATACCTAAATGTCCCATGTCATCGTGTAGATACGCAAGAACCATACTACGCAAGAATTCAGGAAGAACCAATTGGCATTGGATGCATTCGTTCTCCTGTCTCCTCCTATAGAGGATTCCGTTTTGTAACTCCAATTTTCCAAACTCCCTCATCAGCAAGGGAAGGGTGGGAAGTTCTTTCCTTATGGAGGGAGGAATTGTCTCACCTGTCTCTAACTGCGTAATGACCTCATGAATCACAGGGTCAGATCGTTGGTTTTTTTCTCAGTTCATCTTCTGTAACAACTGCAGTTTCAGAAAGATTATCACAAATCTCATTCTGATCAAAACTGCATGGAATTGCGTCAAAATGCATAGCAAGAGATTCAACCAAAGCAAAAGGAGAATCAGCACAAGTGGCTGAGTTGTGATGGACTGTGTGTCTTTCACATATGGCCCGTGTAACCTCTTCAGAGACAGTAGGAACATCTTCATCAAGCAAGTGATTCACAATGAACTGCCGAACTTGTTCTTGTTCTTTTCGAGACGCAATCTACCCTCCCTGCGGACGTCGGGACAGACTGTCAGCATCCAAGTTTTGTTTCCACGGCTTTCAACTTGAAGGAGAATACTGAAAGAGCTGAGGGCTATCTGTAGCTCGTAGAATCTAGCTTCGCAGAGGTCAACACATACGTCAATGTGTTACTGTCAGTGACAACCGTGAATTGGTTACCGTATAGATAATCTTAGAACTTTTCAGTGACTGCCCATTTCAGGGCCAAGAATTCCAGCTTATGAGCTGGATAATGGGACTCACTCTGGGAAAGACCTCTACTAGCATAAGCAATAACCTTCATTCGCCCATCCTGCTCTTGATATAGGGCTGCTCCCAGCCCTACAGTGTTGGCGTCCATGTGAAGGCCATATGGAAGTTTCGGATCAGCGAAACCAAGCACTGGAGCAGTAGTAAGTGCTTCAATGATCGATTCAAATCCCTGCTGACAACCGGCAGACCATCGACTGCCAAAAGGCTCTTTAGGATCATGATAATCTCTCTTTTCTTTTGATTTACTGCTCTTACGAAATGGTGGATAACCAGATGTCAGACTATTCAAGGGCTTCGCAAGCTTAGCAAAGTCCCTATAGAACCTCCGGTAATACCCTGCGAACCCTAAAAATGAACGCAGTTCTTTTAGATTCTTCGGAACTGGCCAAGATTTAAACACCTCCACTTTGTCGGGGTCTGTCTCCACACCATCGCTAGACACAATATGTCCTAGATATTTTACAGAAGTCTGGAAAAATTTACATTTTTCCGGAGAGAGCTTTAACCCGTATTCCTTCAATCACTTTAACACACTCATCAACCTATGCTCATGTTCCTCCAATGTGTCTAAAAACACAATCAGATCATCCAAGAAAACTACAACTTCTTTCAAATGGATATCACTCATACACCTCTCCATAAGTCTTTGAAAAGTACTGGGAGCATTGGTGACCCCTTGAGGCAACTCCCAGAACCCTAATGGGCAGACAAAAGCGGTTTTGTGCTTATCTGACTCTTCAACCTCGATCTGGTAGTAGCCAGACTTTAGGTCAAGAACTGAAAACCAGCAAGCACCTGTAAGAGCAGAAAAGGTCTTTTCCAAGTTTGGGATGGCATAAACGTCTTTGCTCGTTTATGAGTTAAGTTTGCGGTAATCGATGCAAAGCCGAACATCTCCATTCTTTTTCCGAACAACTACAATAGGTGAGGAAAAAGAAGACTCTGACTCATGAATGACACCAGCATCCAATAATTCCTGAAAGTTCTTACGCACCGCATCATAATCCTGAGGATGTATTGGACGAGCCCTCTGCTTAAATGGAGTTTCATCATGTAGCCTGATACGATGAATCACCTTCCCAGTCCTACCAAAGTCAAGATCATGAAGGGCAAATACCTCTGCCATCGACCATAGTTTTTGAGAAATCTTAGTCTTCCATTCAGAAGGTATTGTTGATTCTCCAAAGTCAACAACAAAAGGCTGAACAACTCCCCCTTTAGTGTTATTCTCAGTATTGTTAGTAATCATGCTCTGCAATGAATGTAACTCTGCTATGACACTCTTCGCAGGAACGACAATATCATGGTCTGTTTCATTTTTCAGGATCACTGGAATTCTTTTGGAGGGTCTAAGCAGTAGTGTGATCAGACATCCTCCACCGATGAGAAGTGAGGCGACGCCACTCACAATGACTTTTACAGTTTGTTAATTAGTTGCCAATCTGTTGGACAGTGACATAGTTGTCCAAAATATGGTGTAAGAATATCTGAGTAAAATTAAGTTCAATTATCACCCTGAGGAAGAAGCGTGGCTTTGCACCAGGACAGTTTAGCCCAATATCATAGAGGCCAAACTTCCATGTCAGTGTAGAAAGAGCCATTTCAATGGCCATTATATCTATCATTGGCCATTCACCATGAGGGGAGTCTCGGAAGTCCTCAATATGTTTTTCTTCCCTATTCTTTTGCTGTTCCACATAACAGGAGGAGTGTATTTGTGATTTCTTCCCTTTGATCTGCTATTATCTTGAATATGTAGTCCAAACTATTCAGAACTGTTAGTTCTGAAGAAATGCTGGTAGGATGCAAATGCAGCCAAGGCAGTTAAATAAAAAAGGCAACAGTTAATAAAACATCAGGCAAAAGCAGGTGAGCCAAAAACAGACAAAGGTCTGGAAATCTGCAAAGAGAATTAAATGGGTTAGACAAAATACAGAGATTAAAGGGCAAGGTAACCAGGTATTTGTGCACAAAACAAAGGCTTGGTCATATCAAGGAAATATGGAGTATATACTTTGCAGTCCTTTTGTGTGCTGTCTGTGAGTGCAAGTGATTGGAAACTGATGTGTGTGAATAGGGAGAAGACGACTAAACAGAGTTGGCAGACCTGACAAAATTTTTCAGAAATCAAATCATTAATTATTATTTTTCTAATAAATCTGAGATTTTAATAATGTAATACATTTTTTCATGTACTTTATACTTTATATTAATTTGTAATTAACAAATGTGCCTTTTTAAATGTACAGTAATTGGTTTAGAGTAAATTTATCTTATTATTTTTTAGGGTATGGTGATATTCTAATTGTATATTCAAAATCACCCAGTACTATTTAAGAGAGGTAACATACAGGGCAAGCAAAGCAGTGGTACAACCACAAATTTGACTTTCATTTATTTTGGGTATATCCAAATAATTCCAAAATCTGGATTCTGGACTGTTGCATGAAAGTCAGATTCTTCCATATGTTGCTCAAATTATTAAAATTAATATATTTGAAACCATATCACAGATGGAAGTACATTTTATAAGCCATTTTGTGTTGTTAACCACAAAATGGCTCTGTCTATTTTACAAAGATTTTTTACAAAATTGAATTGCATGAAAATAAAGAGCTAAAAGAGCAAGTACCATAAACCTATGTTTTGTAAAAAAAAAAAAAAAAATAGTTTTTTTATTTTTTACATACTTATCTAAAATTAAAGTGACATTAAGCATCTATGTCATATGTGATTTCAAGAGTGTATTATGTGAAGATCTCTCAAATGCAGGTATTTCCATACCACATGTGTGGTGAATTTCCACACCACAAAATTTACACACCACAAAAGGTGGTTAAGTTGACCGATAATGCAAATGTATCAAATGGCCACAGTATATTAAAATAACTGGAGGCTAGTCATGCTTAGTATAAATGTAAGGCCATTATGTGCCTGTCTACATTGCAGAACATCATACAAAGCTTCAGGATGATTCATGTTATTGTAGGTCGAAACAAATGGAATAATATATTGCATTTAATTTTCCTTGTCCAAAATCCAAGAGAAAGCCTGTAAGGTAATGTAATCCTTTTTTCATCCTAAGAGAAATTTGTGTAAGAATGGATGTATTCAGTATGAATTGCTATTTTAATAATATTTTGTCAGTGATCATATTCTTTTAATTAAAAAAACAAACAAAAAACGTCTAAATGTATCTTTCTTATGTTACAGGTGCCAGGTGCCTATACAGACATCATCAATCATGCTGAGCACTTTTGATCAGATTGGAATCTGGCTCTTAACTGGCTTTCTGGCCATTCTTACAATCATTTTTAATATCTATATCTTACTGGTGAACCAGCGAAACTGCAGAAAGAACCACTTACATCTATGCCCTGGTGACATTATAATGACTGGTATATCCATGGCTAGTATAAGTCATCAAGTCCTCTCTTACTTGTGGATGACAATGGTTCAGGTGGACATAAATTGTATGTATGATACTGTGGAAGCCATTCTATTGGTGTTAGTTTTCTCCCTGAAGTTCTCTATAATGTGGACCACTGCCTTCCTTACCTTTTTTTATAGCACCAAGCTCGTGATCAAGCCTATCCACTGCTACACACGCATACAGGAGGCTATTCTAAAGCACGTTCTCACTGTGGTGATCATAATTTTTGTGTGTGGCTTTACGAATTGTCTGCCACTTTTAACTACTGTGACATTTCACAACAGCAGTGCTGAAATTATGGAATGTGGTTTAATCATACCAGATGGGGCTGTGGGATTTGGCTACATTATTTATCTTGTAGTCAGTGCGGACATTGTTCCAGGTATACTGATGATCAAATGCAGCATCTCCATCTCATATCATCTGTCTATCCATCTACGCCACATGAAAGAAAGCACCAATGGCACCCATGCTCCAAAGCTAGGTACTCAGATGAGGGTAATCAGGATGAACCTTACCTTGGTGGTGGTGTTCCTTTGTTTTCTTGTTGTAGATCTTTTCACACAGTCCACAGTAGTATTAAGAAAGGGAAACACTATGGGCTTATCCATTCTTTTCTCTACAATTTACACTACTGTAAGTGGATTTGTGCTGATCTATGGAAAAAAGAGCTTCTGGAAAGAGTTTCTTCACTGGTATAACCTCTTTTTAGATGAGTACTCTTGTTTGAGCTGTATGAAAGTACCAGAGAGTAAGACTGTTACACATACTGCTCCAAAGCACTGACTGTAGTTTATAGGTACCCTATACATTCCTGTGAGTTTTGGATAAACATGCTTTACATTTTTTCCATCAATGGCCTTCCCAAAACTTGGTTTGGAAATCACTGAGACTCAGACTTTGTTGTTTTATATTTCAACATATTTATTTTATGTGTATCCTCCCAAAAGGATTATGTGCTTAATGAGGGACATATTCTAAATCTAACCAAGAATTACAGAATAAAACAAAAGACTAATTTAAATTTGCCAGAAACCAAAACTTATAACTTTCTTTGATGTAGTTGCCGCTGGATTTGCCAGAGCGTTCCACAAAATTGAAACATTGAAATCAACACATGGACAAACACAGGGACAAAAAAAAAAAAAAAAAAAAAAAAAAAAAATATATATATATATATATATATATATATATATATATATATTTTTTTTTTTTATATATATATATATATATATATATATATATATATATATATATATTTTTTTTTTTAATATATATATATATATATATATATATATATATATATATATATATATATATATATATATATACATTATATATATACAGGGCTCATGACTCAAAATATTAATTGTGAGGGTGCTTATGGAAAGAAGGCCCTACTTACAAATCTGTGTGTCTGGAAAAAAAAAACGTTTAACAATGTCAAGAGAAGAAAAAATGGCAGTATATGTAATATATACTATTCATTGTGTGTTTAGCATGCTTATGTTACACATCTTACAGTGTGTCTATGCATAGTAAGAACAGAGTGCTAGTATTCATATATGGCAGAGAAGTGAATATAAAATGCTAAAGTAATGATATAAGAAAAACATTGCTTTTTCATGATTTCCATTGTTTAAAAAAATTATTACATCATTGTTAATTGAAATCAATTATTTGTTTTATATAAGTAGAATTTAATTTTGAAAATTTGTCAGCCCTACTTTGTACAAGTAGCAGCTCAAAGTTGAATTAATCACTTATAAATGTTGATTGTATTTTAACTATAATATATTTTTTTATGTATTTGAACTATATGAA
Source organism: Hemibagrus guttatus (assembly GCA_033459395.1). Taxonomy (NCBI): domain Eukaryota; kingdom Metazoa; phylum Chordata; class Actinopteri; order Siluriformes; family Bagridae; genus Hemibagrus; species Hemibagrus guttatus. The sequence goes on from JAUCMX010000007.1 coordinate 12,094,999, forward strand.
TATGTAAATAATTGGGGCAGGGGTAGCTCAAGTTATTAAGGCTCTGGGTCATTGACCAGAAGATTGGGGTTCAAGCTCCCACTGTTGGGCCGTTGAGGCCCCCAACCCACCCTGCTCCAGGGTGCTGCATCATGGCTGACCCTGTGCTCTGACACCCCAACCCCCAAGGATGGGATATGTGAAAAAATAATTTCACTGTGCAATAATGTATATGTGACAAATAAAGACAATTTAACTTAAAGTGAAACACATGACTAATGAGTGTTAATCTGCAGGATAATGTCTTATATATCACTTTTTATAGTACAATGAATATAAAAGGTCTATAAACTACTATTAAATGTCAGAACTTCATACTCAATGTAAAATAATAATGTGAAAAACAGTCATAAACATTTTTAGGAATGAAGGAAAATGTAAAAAAAACTTAGAATAACCTAGTTTCATAATTTTGTACATCCCTAAATTAATACATTGTTGAAGCAGCTTTTGATTTCATTAAACCACACAGTCTTTTTTTGTACAGGTCTATTAGCATAGCACATCTTGACTTGACAATATTTTCCCACTCTTTCTTGCAAAAAACATTCTATATCCATCAAATTATAATTGCATCTCCTGTGCACAGTCCAACTTCAGGTCACACCACAGATTATTAGTTGGTTCATTCCTTTTTACAATTCCTTTTCAATTCTATTCAGTTTGCATAGTGCTTTTAACAATGGATTCAAAGTAGCTTTACAGAAGTATAGAAACATAGAATAAAAATAATAAAGTTCAAAGTTAAGTTACTATTTTTCCCTAACATTTATCCCTATTGAGAAAGCCCAAGGCGATGGTGGCAAGGAAAAACTAGTCTCAGAATAGGACCCATCCTCATTTGGGTGACACTGGACAGTAAACGATGTAAATGTAAATAATGTTCTTTCTTCAACAGTTTATAGTAGAGGCATTGGTGGCTCAGTGGTAGGTTTCTCTCCTATCATGCGGAAGGCCCGGGTTCAAACCCCAGCCACTGGATGCAGTGCCGGTCCCAAGCCCGGAAAAATGGGAGGGTTGTGTCAGGAAGGGCATCTGGTGTAAAACACTTGCCAAGTTGTTGTGCGGGCCGCTGTGGTGGCCCCGAACAGGGAGCAGCTGAAAGCTTCAACAGTTTATAGTCACGTGGAATTGTGCAACATAATTTCTGAGCTCATTACAGACTTGGAACTAATTCCTTCCTGCCGAAAGCTGACTGATGCCATGACATTTCTATCTACGGCAATCCTCTGGGTTGCGGGCAATCCTCTGGGTTGCGGGCAATCCTCTGGGTTGCGGGCAATCCTCTGGGTTGCGGGCAATCCTCTGGGTTGCGGGCAATCCCCAGCATCAGTGAGGACGATCAAGCGACAAGGATGGATGAAGCAGACCCGGAAAGTAGAAGCAGTCACACTGGAAATTCAGAACAGTGGGAGCTTTTCATTTTCAGCTTACTAGCAGACACCTGATGGGTTTGCAATAAAACTAATTCGTATTTGTAACTATTCATGATTCCCTCCCCTTTATAAAAACACCAGTTCTGACTGAAGCAGCCCTGAAGCATGTTGCCACCACTGTGCTGTATTGTGGGTGTGAAGCTCTTTTGGTGATGTGCATTTTTTTGTACCAGACAAAACTTTTGAAATTATGGAATCATTATACCTTCAGAACTGGTCACATGAGACCATAACACACTATAATTAATTTAAATAATTAATGATGAGTTAATAATGAATTGGTAGTAACATACTAACTGAGTAATAAAATAAGAGCTCTTAGTTTTTAGCTTTATGCATACTGTTTTTTTATGGGAAAAGATAGCAACTATTAATGATTTATGATTCACAGTAAATGAATCTCAACCATTATATCTTTCACTTACATGAATGCATGCCTCATGAAGTACCATGATTATTCACTCTTCAGTCTTGTTTTGTGGTCTCACATCTGTGATTGCAAATGTCATGAGTTTAAAAAAAAAAAAACAATGTTCGAGAAAAGTGAGCAAGTGAGAAAAACAAAGCAAGGCTTATTTAAAAATAAATTAACCTTGGCACGGATCTATTGTTCACTGCAAAAAGTGCAGAAATGACAAAAACACATCTATTCATTGTGGTCTCAAGAATGTTTCAAATAATGTTTGGAGGGGGTCATGGTGGCTTGCACGTGTGCCTCACACCTCCAGGGTTGGGAGTTCGATTCCTGCCTCCGCAGTGTGTGTAGAGTTTGCATGTTCTCCCTGTGCCTTGGGGGTTTCCTTCCCCAGTCAAAAGACATGCATTGTAGGTTGATGTCATTTAGAGCTGAATTTCTATGTTGTTTATGACACCTGTATACCACAGCTGAAGTGGTGTCTGCCCACATTGTGTGGAGAGGCCATGGTTGTTCCATTGGTTGATGAATTCTGTTATTGCCAATTAAATTCTTGGTAAATAAACGTAATGCAAACCAAAAATATATAGTTAATTCAGTGAATTTAGCATACCATGTTCCTCCATAAAATTAAATACGTGTCTAGATACAATTCTCTTGAGTTCCACCCATAGTCTCTCAATCCTTTAGTTGTGTATGACAACATCTGTAATAACAATGTTCAGCTCTGTTCTTTCAAGAATAAAATGAACAACATGAATATTTTCCATACCATGATCACATCTGACCCTTAAGAGCAAACCAAAGATCTTTACTCCCCTGTTGTTAGATAGGCACATTAAATATACTATTGTCTGACTGAAGCCATCAATAGCTTTCAGCTGCTCCCTGTTCAGGGTCACCACAGCAGACCAACTGGTCCACACATCAACTTGGTACAGGTTTTATGCCAGATGCCCTTCCAGACACAACCCTCCCATTTTTCCAGGCTTGGGATTGTCACTGCATTCAGTGGCTGGGAATTGAACCCAGGCCTTCCACATGGTAAGCTAGAAACCTACCACTGAGCCACCAACACCATCTTGAATGCCAAACTTGACTAAAGCCATCAATACAGCTGTGAAAAAAAAAATTGTCAACTAACCATTTTATAGTTACTATCAAAATGCCTGTTCAGTAGGGGCGTAACGGTACATGTATTTGTCCCGAACCGTCATGGTACAGGAGTCACAGTTCGGTTCGTGTACTCAGGTGACGAATACAGTCAGTCACAGCCGCCCAGAAGGGGGCACGTGTGATAATGCAATGCTAACTGTCACAACAGGAAAAAGCAGAAGAAGAGATCTGCTACACACCAATCCAAAACAAAAATGGAAAGTTCAGACAACATACAAGAGCTCGAAGATGAGCCTGCTTGTTTTAAATCCGTAGTGTTGGAAAGTTTCGGGTTTCCTGTGAAGTACAGCAGTAAAGGAGAGTCGTAGTTAGGGCGATAACGGTGTGTCGGCATTGTAAGGTAGCTGTATGGTACGTGAGTGGAAATACGTCCAATATGCTAACACATATCAGACGACATCATCCAGATGTGCCAGTCACCAGAGTTAGGCAGAAAAAGACTAGTGCAACAACTAATCCCTGCAGCTTTTAAGCAGCCTTTAGATGAAAGCAAACAGGACCAAAGCTATTACGGCGGGCGGTGACAAATTGATATTTTTGAAGAAAAACTTGAATAAATCTGAAGCCTTTTATTTTGATGCCTTATTTATTCTGGAGCATTTTCATTAGAAGAGATTTCAGTTTTGAAGTTTATTGAATCTTAAATTTAATTCACATTTAATGTTTTTCTGTTGTTTTAGGAGAAGGTTGGGCTTAACCTAAGTTTAATATATAGTCTCCTAATTAAAAAGTTTTATTTTTTATTATTCTCTTTATTTTGTACTTTCATATCACAATAAGCGGGGGGCACGGTGGCTTAGTGGTTAGCACGTTTGCCTCACACCTCCAAGGTTGGGGGTTCGATTCCCGCCTCCGCCATATATATGTGTGTGTGGAGTTTGCATGTTCTCCCCGTGCCTTGGGGGTTTCCTCTGGGTACTTCAGTTTCCTCCCCCGGTCCAAAGACATGCATTGTAGGTTGATTGGCATCTCTAAATTGTCTGTTGTGTGTGTGTGTGTCCCCCCCCTGTGATGGGTTGGCACTCCGTCCAGGGTGTACCCTGCCTTGATGCCCAATGACGCCTGAGATAGGCACAGGCTCCCCGTGACCCGAGAATAGTTCGGATAAGCAGTAGACAATGAATGAATATCGCAATAAGCTTTTCAGTTCTGTAGCTAATTGTGACCAAACACTACTATTAACACTACTGCCTGTTAATGAATAAAAGAATAATGACAAAAATATAAACATTATTAACCGTATACCAGTAATATATATTAATATAGTAATAATGTATGTAATAGGGGGCACGGTGGCTTGGTGGTTAGCACATTTGTCTCACACCTCCAGGGTTGGGGGTTCGATTCCTGCCTCTGCCGTGTGTGTGGAGTTTGCATGTTCTCCCCGTGCCTCTGGGTTTCCTCCCCCGGTCCAAAGACATGCATTGTAGGTTGATTGGCCTCTCTAAATTGTCTGTATTGCATGTGCACCCTGCGATGGGTTGGCACTCCGTCCAGGGTGTATCCTGCCTTGATGCCCAATGATGCCTGAGATAGGCACAGGCTCCCCGTGACCTGAGAATAGATTGGATAAGTGGTAGACAATGAATGTATGTAATATATTAAATTGACTGATATACATGGAGTGGATGATTATGTACAATATACAATTCATTTCAATTCAATTTTATTTGTATAGTGCTTTTAACAAAGAGCATTGTCTCAAAGCAGCTTTACAGAACATAGGAAACAATAAACATACAAACAAACAGTCCTAGATGTTAGACAAAATTTTCCCTAGTGAGCAAGCCTGAGGTGAATCAGGCGACTGTGGCAAGGAAAAACTCTCTTAGATGGAATTAGGAAGAAACCTTGAGAGGAACCAGACTCAAAAGGGAACCCATCCTCATCTGGGTGACATCGGAGAGTGTGATATGACTGACTGAGGTCTCCCAGTCAGGAAGTCCAGGATCCAGTTGCAGAGGGAGGTGTTCAGGCACAGCAGGCTCAGTTTCTCAATCAGGTGCTGAGGGATGATTGCATTGAATGCTGAACTAAAATCTCTGAACAGCATTTGCAACATTGTTCAGCCTGAATGGTTTGGTGGTGGGTCAGTGATGGTCTGGGGAGACATATCCAGACATAACTGACTGCCATTAGGTATCAGGATGAAATCCTTGTCAGACCCCACGCTGGTGCAGTGGGTCCTGGGTTCCTCCTGGTGCGCAACAATGCCCAGCCTCATGTGGCAAGAGTATGCAGGCAGTCCCTGGAAGAGGAAGGAATTGATACCATTGAATGGCCCCCACGCTCACCTGACCTTAATCCACACCTCTGGGACATTATATTTCAGTCCATTCAATGCCGCCGGGTTGCACCTCAGACTGTCCAGGAGCTCAGTGATGTCCTGGTCCAGATCTGGAAGGAAATACCCCAGGATACCATCTGTCATCTCATTAGGAGCATGGAACATTGTGAGGCATACATACAAGCACGTGGGGGCCACACAAACTACTAAGTACCATTTTGAGTTGCTGCAATGAAATTTCAGCAAAATGGACTAGCCTGCTGCATCATTTTTTCACTTTGATTTTCTTGGTATCTTTAAATTTAGCCCTCTGTAGGTTGATAATTTTCATTTCCATCAAACGATGTGGCATCCTTTCATTCCTAAAACATTACCCAGTCCATATCAGTATAGATATCCAGCATGACATGATTGAGATCTGATGTGTTTTCAAAGTGTTCCTAATTTCTTTTAGCAGTGTTTCATGCTGACGTCTAAGTGACTGCCAGATGGGATCCACTCGATCCCACTGACCCACCAGCATTGAACCCTTAAGGCACATGGTTTCAGGCTTCCAAGAATATATGTTTCACCTGCATTTGGAGTATTCTTCAGTATTTGACTCGCAACGCCTTCCAGGTCTTGATTTTGCAATACTGCAAATTTTAATGGCTCATGTCCCAGGGCTTGTATGTGCTTGTATAGGGTTCTTTGATTGATTCCAAAGCATGATGCAATTCTCTGGCATGTTATACCAATTGTCACACAGCAATAAATCTGCTCTGCGTTTACAGCGTATAGTTTGTTGGGGGTGCCAAATTGTTGGTCACCTCTGTGGATTGCTACTGTGATCCTAGTAGGTTACTGACATCCCTAGCATCATGACCATATCTGGAGAGAGCAGCAAGATATGCAGATAGAGTTTGTGTATGGTCATCCAGTTCCAGCAATTTTTGTCAGGAGAGTTATTAAGCCTCTCCTGACGAAGATTGTTGGAGTCTTCACTTTACAGTTACTCAATGCACTGCAAAGCACTAATGAAAACTGTACAACATCCTGTTCATTTCCTATTATCTCAAAAAATTAGGTCAGAATTTAACAACAAAGAGGATCAGATGAACCTATATTGTAACTGAAATACTTGCACAACATACACAGGATAATTCTGAATAATGTCCCAAACAGCCTGCCATACCCACGTGGGGGAGGTAACATGTTTAGCTAAAACTTCCTACACCGTTTCCATTCATTCATTCATTCATTGTCTACCGCTTATCCGAACTATTCTTGGGTCACCGTTTCCATTCATTTTCAATTTTAGTGCTAAATGCTAAATGCTAAATGCTAAATGCTAAATGCTAAATGCTAAAACAAGGGGGCACAGTGGCTTAGTGGTTAGCACGTTTGCCTCACACCTCCAGGGTTGGGGGTTTGATTCCCACCTCTGCCATGTGTGTGGAGTTTGCATATTCTCCCCGTGCCTCAGGGGTTTTCTCTCCTGGTCCAAAGACATGCATTGTAGGTTGAGTGGCATCTCTAAATTGTCCGTAGTGTGTGAGTGAATGAGAGTGTGTGTGTGCCCTGCGATGGGTTGGCACTCCGTCCAGGGTGTATCCTGCCTTGATGCCCACTGACGCCTGAGATAGGCACAGGCTCCCTGTGACCTGAGTGTAGATCGGATAAGTGGTAGACAATGAATGAATGCTAAAACACTATGGACCAGTCCGCGAGTTGTGAGAGTGCACACTGTTCGACTTCGTGTTTATTGTTTACAAGTCTCAGCTCAGCAAAGATATGTTACTTCACATTACATTAACATGCTTTTTTTACCTTTAATGCTAACATCAAATTAGTTCCTGTGCAAATACTCCTCGCCTTATAAAAGATTGTTACCAAATGATTAATTTAAATGCTAAACTATGAATGAGAATAACTTAAATGACACATAATAAGCATGACTTATGCTTACATTAGAAGCATATTGATTATGTTTTTTCCATGGATGTTCTCATTAGAGGGTGATTTTTCTCTCTGAAACATCGTCAAGTGAATGAACATTGATGTTTTTTAGTTGTGTGTTTTTTCTTGGACACCTTGTCTATGTTTATTTAGTGTGATACTGAAATTCCGATTTTCAGGTAAGGGGAAATTGGGCACCCTGCCTAATAGGAGTGAAACGGTACAGGACCCTCACAGTGTGGTATGGTATGGTACTCAGTATTTGGAATTCGGTACAGTACGGTACACATAATATGATAGGAACAGGAGACAACTTTAAGTCCTTGTTTGTTACAACATTGAGGAAGTGTTTGTAGAGAAAAACTTGCAACACTTTAAAATTTAAAACAATAGTAACACACAAAGATGTTTCTTCAACTTTTGATCAACTAGTATAAACTGACTAGAAAATTAAAAAACATTAACGTCAACAATAAAATAATTGTAACAAATAAACAACTGAAGAAGTTGGATTAACTTTTATGAAACATTAACATCATTTTGTCAACATTTCTATAGTGATGAAATGAAAATGAGCACATTTCACACACATTCAAGTTGCCAGAGCAGTCAAAAAACAAAATTTTGCATGTGCTGCAATTTTAACAATTGGATAAATCAGAAGATATTTGAATATGAGATCATACAAGTGAACAGATCATACAGATGAACACATTTCAGTTTAAGATTTCCATAACTGTTATCAGACAAGCAACTGAAACTTGCACCACTGCTACACAGCTTTAGAAATTGTAGCAAGAACATGTGAAAAACGCTCAACAACACTCAAAAAATAAATGAATAATAATCTCTGTTTGCAATGAGCAAATACTTCAGTAAAGATCAGATGGTATCTGCATGTTTTTCTTCAAGAAAATTAATTTGTCAACTTTCTCAATTGAAAGAGATGCCCTTTGTTGATTCACTATGTCCCCTGCTGTAGAAAAAAACTCTCTCACTCTTCATAGAAGTAGCTGTAACTGTTAGATACCTTAATGCTAGACGAGAAAGACATGAAACACTCCTGTAACTGCACACTTCAGATTTAGCAAATTCCCTAATGCTGTCAGCTCTATTCCCACACAAAGACATCTCCAAACATACTGTCAATGTCCAAAGGCTTATATTCCCCATCAGAAACTTTGGCAACTGTGACTATTGGCTCATTTGATGGCTTTTGTTCCACTTGTGTAGGCATTGGTTCCTCAAATGAAGTTGATTGTTCACACTGTACTTTCCATTTTAACTATGGCAGGAATTGGGTATATCCCATCAAACTCAGTTTTGCCAAGTCTGTCAGCCAATCAGATTCACCCATGTCACAAGGCCCCGCCAGCTTTTCAACAATCAGATTCGTCCACGTAACAAGGTCACGCCCCCTTTTCACACGCACACATTATCACCCCTTGCACGTGGCACGCACGCACACACACTAGTGTCTAGGAAATCGAAACATTCCTACTAGGTAATTTCATTCTGTCAGAACATTGATTTAAGATGAAAAGGTATAACTCGTAGTACTAAGAGAATCATTTTTCCTGTTTTGTTTTAGACAAAGATGTAGTGATTATTTCTGACGACAAGTTTTCTGAAAAATCCGCTCAAGGCCTAAGAACGACGGAACGTACGGCTTATTTCCAAAGACCTATAGCTATAGTACAACCCCTGCATAGATCAAACCTACAAACTGATGGTAAGTCATACCCTAAAATAATGAATACTGTAAATTCTAACAATTTTCCCTGACCCCTCTTCAAGGGTTGTAAAAGCTCTCCCTTACATCTTCACTATTTTCTGATCTATTTTAGATGTGAGTGATATCGAAGAAGATCAAGACGACAACGACGACTTTCAAGGAGACAAAACTAGATCAGACCATCAAACTGATGGTAAGTCATAACATAAAATCTGAATACTGAAAATTCTAGCAAGTCGAGACCCGGGTTAACAACGACCGCCATCGGTGCCGTTGACCTACAGGGCGCTGGTGGAAATTGGGCTACTGTTGGTTGAAGAAGTAGAGGAGGGAAGAGAGTGCACAGACAGAGAGAGAAGAGGAAAGGTAAGAGTGTAGGACTGAGAATAGGAACTCTGAATGTTGGTACTATGACAGGGAAAGGTAGAGAGCTGGCTGATATGATGGAGAGAAGGAAGGTGGATATACTGTGTGTACAGGAGACCAGGTGGAAGGGTAGCAAGGCTTGTAGTATAGGAGCAGGATTCAAGTTGTTTTATTATGGTGTGGATAGTAAGAGAAATGGGGTAGGTGTGGTCTGAAGGAGGAGTTTGTGAGGAATGTCCTGGAGGTGAAGAGAGTGTCAGACAGGGTGATGAGTCTGAAGTTAGAGATTGAAGGGTTGATGTTGAATGTTGTTAGTGGTTATGCCCCACAGGTAGGTTGTGAGTTAGAGGAGAAAGAGAGATTCTGGAGTGAATTAGATGAGGTGATGGAGAGTATTCCCACGGGTGAGAGAGTGGTGATAGGAGCGGATTTTAATGGACATGTTGGTGAGGGGAACACAGGTGATGAGGAGGTGATGGGCAAGTTTGGAGTTAAGGAAAGGAACCTTGAAGGACAGATGGTAGTGGACTTTGCTAAGAGGATGGACATGGCTGTGGTTAACACTTATTTTCAGAAGAGGGAGGAGCATAGAGTGACTTACAAGAGTGGAGGTAGGAGAACACAAGTAGACTACATCCTATGTAGAAGAGGCAATCTGAAAGAGATTAGTGACTGTAAAGTGGTAGTGGGAGAGAGTGTAGCCAGACAGCATAGGATGATGGTGTGTAGGATGACTTTGTTGGTCTGTAAGACGAAGAGGTCAAAGATAGAGGTAGAGAAGAAAACCAAGTGGTGGAAGCTGAAAAAGGAGGAATGTTGTGAGGAATTTAGACAGAAGTTGATGCAGGCTCTGGGTGGTCAGGTAGTTCTGCCAGATGACTGGGAAACTACAGCAGAAGTAATCAGGGAGACAGGGAGAAAGGTGCTGGGTGTGTCATCTGGAAGGAGGAAAGAAGATAAGGAGACTTGGTGGTGGAATGAGGAAGTTCAGGATAGTATACAGAGGAAGAGGTTAGCCAAGAAGAAGTGGGACATGGACAGGACAGAAGAGAATAGACAGGAATACAAGGAATTACAGCGCAGAGTGAAGAGGGAGGTGTCTAAGGCCAAGCAGAAGGCATATGATGAGTTGTACACTAGGTTGAACACTAGAGAAGGAGAGAAGGACTTGTATAGGTTAGCTAGGCAGAGGGATCGAGATGGGAAGGATGTGCAGCAAGTTAGAGTTATTAAGGATAGAGATGGAAGGGTGCTCACAAGTGAGGAGAGTGTACAGAGGAGATGGAAGGAGTACTTTAAGGAGCTGATAAATGAGGAAAATGAGAGGGAAAAAAGAGTAGAAGGGGTGAACTCTGTGGAACAGAAAGTAGATAAGATTAGAAAGGATGAAGTCAGGAAGGCTTTGAAGAGGATGAAAAGTGTAAAGGCAGTTGGTCCTGACAACATCCCGATGGAGGTCTGGAAGTGTCTAGGAGAGGCAGCAGTGGAATTTTTAACTAGTTTGTTCAACAGGGTTTTAGAGAGTGAGAGGATGCCTGAGGAATGGAGAAGAAGTGTGTTAGTGTTAGTTAGTTATTCTTTAAGAATAAGGGTGACGTGCAGAGTTGCAGCAACTATAGGGGGATAAAGTTGATGAGCCATACAATGAAGCTGTGGGAAAGAGTAGTGGAAGCTAGGTTAAGGAAGGTAGTGGAAATTTGTGAGCAGCAGTATGGCTTCATGCCCAGAAAGAGCAAAACAGATGCAATTTTTGCTCTGAGAATTTTGATGGAGAAGTATAGAGATGGTCAGAGGGAGTTGCACTGTGTGTTTGTAGACTTGGAGAAAGCGTATGACAGGGTGCCAAGAGAAGAGCTGTGGTACTGTATGAGGAAGTCAGGAGTAGCAGAGAAGTATGTCAGAGTGGTGCAGGACATGTATGAGAGGAGCAGGACAGTGGTGAGGTGTGCTGTATGTCAGACAGAGGAGTTCAAAGTGGAGGTGGGACTTCATCAGGGATCGGCTCTAAGCCCCTTCCTGACAGGAAGACAGGAGTCTCCTTGGACAATGATGTTTGCAGATGACATTGTGATCTGTAGTGAGAGCAGGGAGCAGGTGGAGGAAAGCCTGGAGAGGTGGAGGTTTGCGCTGGAGAGAAGAGGAATGAAAGTCAGTCGTAGTAAGACTGAGTACATGTGTGTGAATGAAAGGGAGGGAAGTGGAACAGTAAGGTTACAGGGTGAAGAGGTGAAGAAGGTACAGGAGTTTAAGTACTTGGGGTCAACAGTCCAGAGTAATGGAGAGTGTGGGAAAGAGGTAAAGAAGTGAGTGCAGACAGGTTGGAATGGGTGGAGAAAGGTGTCGGGAGTTCTGTGTGATAGGAAAATATCAGCAAGAATCAAGGGGAAGATGTACAGGACAGTGGTGAGACCGGCCATGCCGTATGGTTTAGAGACAGTGTCACTGAGGAAGAGACAGGAGTCAGAGCTAGAGGTAGCAGAGCTGAAGATGAGGTTCTCTTTGGGAGTGACAAGATTGGACAGGATTAGGAACGAGTACATCAGAGGGACAGCTCATGTTGGACGTTTGGGGGACAAAGTTAGGGAGGCCAGATTAAGATGGTTTGGACATGTTCAGAGGAGCGAAAGTGAGTATATTGGTAGGAGAATGTTGGACATGGAGCTGCCAGGCAGGAGGCAAAGAGGAAGGCCAAATAGGAGGTATATGGATGGAATTAATGAGGATATGAAGCTAGTGGGTGCAAGTGTTGAGGATGCAGAAGATAGGGATAGGTGGAGAGAGATGATTCGCTGTGGCGACCCCTGAAGGGAAAAGCCGAAAGAAGAAGAAGAGACACCAGAGACTCACCACCACATATTCAGTGAACTAAATCGGAATCTGATAGTGTTACAAAATAGTCTAAATGAACAAGGTAATTCTACACAGTTAAACCCTGCATTATTTGATGCCATGAAACAGCTGAATGAAAATCTAAGAAGTACGGATCTGGTTGATACTCATTTTGAACATTCCAGTCATAATTTCGATTAAAATTGAAACACACCACAGACTACATGCCACATATTCAGTGAACTAAATTGGAGTCTGTTAGCATCACAAAATAGTCTAAATGAACAAGGTCAATCTACACAGTTAAACCCTGCATTGATAGATGCAGTGAATCATTTGAATGATAGTTTGGTCTTATCTACTGAACAAAACGTCAATGTCGTCTATACTTCAGAAAATGAACATCAACATCATAGACCGGTATCTCCAAGTGATTTGTTTCATGATCTTAATCAAAGCCTTAATATGTTATATGAAAGTTTTGTAAACTTTTCTGCTGCCAGTGTTCCACATAACCCTGAATCTGAATCGGTAAATGTTCAAATGGATAATATAACACCTCCTAAATTTGGAAACGAGCTAATAAGTAATGCTGAGAACATAACACCTCCTACCGTTGAAAACATACCCCCTCCTAACATTGAATGGGTGGGGGGGGCGTGATTGTGGGGGTGTGAGAACCCTTCATGAGTTAAACTTGAGGGATGGGACCTTGTGACGTAGATGAATCTAACTGGATGAAGGGGGGGGCCTTGTGATGTGGACGAATCTGATTGGCTGACAGACCTGTCAAAACTGAATTTGATGGAATATACCCAATAATCCTCTCTCTGGCAGGTAAGATTTGTTCCTAAGAAAAAAATAATTATGAAATATATCATACTAAAAAGTTATATTTGAAATTGAAGCATACATTATAATCATGAAAGATGAAGGCATTGAATTTTTGCTTCAATTTAATGAATTAAGTACAGTATTCTTAACAAAAATTAAGGAAAAGGCTACAGTCCTAATCAAGAATCATTGCCTCATCCAAAACTTGCAATCAGATACTGTCCCTCTCTTCTGTTGTAACATATGGGAGGCTTTTGAACCTTGGGTCAACAGCTGAGCTAACATGCAGGAATGACAGCAACTCTGGATTGGTGTACCTGAAAAATATAGTGTCAAACACATTATTAATGACAGCCTTATGAAGACATCAAATGACAAGAGATACTGTATGCCAACTTAATGCATTGTATTTTTGAACATAACATTCCATTTAATTAAGTAAATAATTAAATTGTTTTGAATATCACTTCAATAAATATTCTGTTATTAGTTGTGTTTTTACCAAACTGCCATTATTTGAATTCTGCTGTAAATTTTCAAGTTACCTTGGAAGTAGATCATTCATGATGGCAGTCTTGTCTGAGACAATCAGCTCCATATCTGAGGAATTCAACTTTAGTTCTTGAAGTAGCCATTCCTTTAGAGGATCAGTGATACAGTGGGGTTTCTGCTTGTGCATATAGTCTGATGACAGCTTCCAATTTGCCATAATCACTATCTGATAGTATAACAATGTTACCCCTACTTTGGAGATAAGTGTTGCAAATACTGCTGCTTGTTGTTCCAAATAATGAACAATCATATCATAGCTGGAATTACATCTTGTGGAAACATCCATTATGAGGCGATTTTCCTTCAGTACTAACATATCCTGCTTTTTTTCAATACTGCTGAAGCTGTTGTGCTTCTGTGAAAATAGCCAGCAATCCTAATAAACACTCAATTTCTCTGACTGCAAGTTGGTAGTAAGTCTTGTTGGTAGTAAGATCGAGTGTGTGTGGGGTGTGAGGGGACAACTGAGCTAAGTGAACAGTTTTAACAATGTCACCAGCATTGTCTGTATAGATTGCTGCACCTTTTCCACAGCTCCCAGTCAGAAATATCTGATTTCAAGGCAGTTGCCAAATTTTTTGCAGTGTGCTGATTAGTAAACTTCTTTGTCTGCAATGTGTAAGCTTTAACTTATAACTTGCCAGTCATCATTTAGATCAACAAAATGAGCAGTCACTGCTACATCGTACTCTTTTGCTCCAGAGGACCATGAATCAGTAGTAATTGCAACAGCTTCAGCACTTTTAAGTTCAGAATGAACCCTTGCTTTAACGTTGTCATACAACTTTTCATATAACTATGAAACCCCTGATGGCATGTGTAATTGGCTTTGATCTGATATAATCACTGAAGACAATTTTTTCCCAAAACTGCAGTTAACTTTGTCTGACCCTTTGTTTCTGTCACATTTTTTCCTTCTGGAAAATCTAGTTCTAGTTTATGTTTTTGATCAAGGTGTTCTTGAAGATTTGAAGTATTTGCAGATTTGTATGGAACTTCAAAACTTACAAATTTGTTCTTGACGACCCATCCTTAAACCAGAAATACTTCCAAATGTTGGAGCGATATGATTGAGGATCATTCACAATTTTGATTTCGTTCCCACTAAAACCTTGATTCATAGTGTGCAAAGCCATTTGGGCCGGCCATTTGTAAACAACGAAAGATGCAGAATTTCATTGGCTACATATGTGGCCAGTGGACCAATCAGATAGTTATTTTAAAGGCAGTCGCTGTTTAGGCCTCTGCAGATTTGTACTCGGTATGTACCGTAAATATGAATCCATGTACTGAGTACTGTACTGGGAAACGAAATACCACGGTACTACAGTACAGCACAGTACCCTTTCAGCCTTACTGCCTAATGCCCCTTGATATCTCAAAACCTTGAGTTGTACAATATTTTAGAATCACTGAAATACCTTATACATTTTTATTTTTTGAGACACTGAAAAATAAAATTATGTTCCTATGTATCAAACACTTTATAAAAATCTAGAAAGAGAAGAACTGTCATCAATTATCAGACTTGAGTAATCTAAAATATCAAAAACTAATTGTATATTATTTGAAATATGTCTATTAGACAAAAAATCTATTATAGAATTAAGAACATTCTTGGTTGTTTTGGAAAATATAAGCTCCAGGATGATTCTCTCTCTCTCCATATATCAAACAGAGTGAACCTGACTGCTTAGGAGGCTAAATCATCATCTGTAAGGAATCGCTAGAGGTGGACTAGGTAGGATCCATAAGCAGTTTATTGACAATAACGGCAGGCAGAAACGTAGTCAGAAAACGAGGCGGGAAGATCAAAACCGGCAAACAAACACTATGGCAAACAAATTAGAAAATCACAAAATGAAACTTGAGATGAGGAAACAGGCAGGCAAAGGTCATACAAAATAATCCAAAATGGCAAATGCAATACAGGGCTTGGTATGTTTAACAAGAAATGATACTTTGTGTGGAAAGCAGCGTGCACACTGCTTAAATGCTGGACAATCCCGTAAATGTTTTTCATGAGTGTTCTCAAAACTCAGGAGAGGGCTCCCTCTCATGTTCTGACACCAGATGAGATTTTACATAATCTATCAGCTAAATAATTTGAGGCATTGGTGGCTCAGTGGTAGGTTTCTCGCCTATCATGCGGCAAGCCCGGGTTCGATTCCCAGCCAATGCCTCAACCCCAGCCACTGGATGCAGCGCTGGTCCCAAGCCTGGAAAAATGGGAGGGTTGCAGCAGGAAGGGCATCCGGGGTAAAAACCTGTTCCAAGTTGTTGTGTGGACCAGTCGGTCCGCTGTGGCGACCCCGAACAGGGAGCAGCCGAAAGCAACTTCTATCAGCTAAATAATTTAACTTAATATTAATGTGCCCTCCAATAAGCCATATAATCAAAGCGAGTTTGACATTTTCAGTATTACAATTGTATCCATAAATATTAACCAAAATAAAAATCTGATTTTTCCAACACAGAAGTAAACAGAAAAAATGTCCCAAAGGTTATGAAAAAGCATTCTCAGAGCCATGAGCAAACCACAGGTCTTTATTCCACTGTGATCTCCAGAGCTTTATATCATCAACTACATGTAGCAGTATGGCCTGTCTCTGTAGAGGAGGTTGGGGCCAGATTTTAATTGCACCTTTGTTATTGGCGTCATACCAATGTACCTCTGCCTAGCATTACCCCATTTCCAATGCACTGGGTGAAGGTGTCATGATCCCTGCTCTGCTGCCTCACCTGGATCCAGCTACTTCAGTTCCTGGTTTTCACCTGCACTCTCTCTCCCCCTCTGTTTCTCTGCCAGATCATGCTTTGCGCCAGAGAGCCAACACCTTCCAGCCACCTGAACCTGAACCTGCACCTAAACCTGAATCTGTACCTGAACCGGAACCTGAGACTTGGACCTGACCTGTTATCCTGTGAGCTTCTGAACCCCACTACATTTCTGACCTATTTTCTGCCTGATCTCTGCCAGTCGTGAGTACCTGTTTGACCCTGGATCTGTTTCTCGATTATGACTTGTATCCTGATTGTAACCTGAATGCCTGTTCTGTCTGATACGTGGTTATGACCCTTGCCTGTATTATTAGACCTGGATTCTGTCTGCCTGTCTGTCTGCCTGAATCTGTCTGCCTGTCTACCTGCCTGAATCTGTCTGCCTGTTTTCTGCCTGCCTCTCTGTTACCCATACCATCAGAATACATCACTCCATCTGTCTACCATTTTGGGAGCCTCCTCACCAGTCTCACCTGTCCACCATTTTGTGAGTCTCCACCTGTCCACCATCTTGGGTTCCCTCAGCAACCAATGAACTGATCTCAGCCCCAGTGAACCTCTTCTACTGTTTCTGGATTCACTCACCAAGAAACTGACAAGTGAGTACCTTTTGTTAGAGAGAATATCTGCCACATTCCAAAAACCTCCACTAACCTCTGTCTCCTGTGTTCAGACCGCTGCTGTTACCACCTGCACTCTGAAGAGACCCTCACCCCAAAGACAGTTCTTTTAATAACCTTTTAGTCAATAAAACCTTTGTCTTCATTTCACTCCTGGTGTTATTACTGAGTTTTCAAAAGAGTCCTCAAACAACCGCTACAAGCATTACAGTACGATCTGGCCTGCATGGACTACTCAGATAACCTGCGGTGGAAGACGAAGGTTGAGGGTACTCTCAAAAAACACTCTATTCAGTTCGACATCTTTGGTTGTCAAATCCAGGCATTAGTGGATCAGTTTAATACACACTCTCTCTCTCAGTTTCCTCATAGCCACCTCCTTCTGCATCACTGTCAGTCCACTTGCCACCTCACCAGGAACCACCACTTCATCCACCTGAATGTTTCTCTGGAGAACCTCAGAAGATCATTACATTCCTCACTCAGTGCTGCATCCAGTTCAGGCTTCAACCCTATGCTTTTCCCACAGAGGAGTCTAAGTTGGGTTTTGTTATGTCTCTTATGTCTGGTCCAGCTCATGAATGGGGAGTAGCTGAGTAGAACAGTGACTCGGCAGCCTGCCAAGTCAAAATTATCTTTCGATAATTTTGATGTGGAGCTACAAAGAGCCTTTGACCCCACCAAGCCCCACTCTGAAGCTGCTTACAAACTAGCTAGATTACAGCAAGGTAATCGATCTGTTCTAAATTACTCTATTGAGTTTCGTACCCTGGCCTCCTCCTGTAAGTGGGATTCACAGGCACTGATGGATATGCTTTATTGTGGTCTATCTGAGAAGGTAAAGGACGAAATGGCCGCCTGAGATCTTCCATCTGATTTAAACAGGATAATAGAGATGGCAGTGAGGATCGACCACAGAATCCAGGAGTGAGATCGAGAGAGAGCCACCAGAACTGTGAGTACTCCCAGACCTTCTGCTAACACCCGGCCCACTGTTATTCCTGTTCCCAAGACTCCACGCTCTTCAGTTCTGTTTATAAGAGATCTGGAGAAGCCTATGCAGATTGTTAGGACCAAAATAACCCCTGAGGAGAGAAATAAACATTTTAAAGATAACCTCTGTTTGTATTGTGGAGAGTCAGATCACAGGGTGAAGGACTATCCAGTAAAAGCCAGGATCTGCGCAGTACACTGGGGTTCTCTGCTAAGTCAAACATTGGAGAACTCCAATCAACCCCGACCCCCCACATCTGTTCGCCTACATCTCTCCAGCCAAATTCTTTCCACATGTGCTTTCATCAACTCTGGGGTGAACATGAACTTCATTGATTCCGCCTTCGCTACCCATCTGGGCATCCAGTTCCAGTATTTGCAGATACCCATTCAGGTATGCACTATAGACAATCACATTATTCACCCCTGTGGACAGTTAACTGAACCCATCACCATGTCACTAGGAAATCACAAAGAATCCATAGTTTTTTATGATCAACTCTCCCCAGCTTCCTGTAGTATTTGGTATCACCTGGCTCAAACAACATAACCCTCACATAGACTGGCAAACAGGCAAGATACACACCTGGGGCTGAAACTGTTCTAGCACTTGTCTCTCTGCAGCCCCTTCAGTCTCTGAAAGACCCTCTGAATGGGAGGAGGAGATATTTCCAGACATCTCAAAGGTAAAAGAGATATATTTGTATATATTACATCTCTTCCTCCTCATCGACTGTATGACTGCTCAATCAATCTTCTTCTCTACTTCTCTACTTTCTGTCAACACCTGAAAGGGAGGTCATTCAGTAGTACCTAAATGAAGCTCTGGAAGCTGGGCTAATCCAGTCATCTTCATCCCCAGTGGGTCCCCAGTTCTTTGTGGGAAAGAAGTATGGAGGACTCCATTGACCTTGCATTGATTACAGGGGACTGAACCAGATTACCAAGCTGGACCTACGCAACTCATACCATCTGGCCAGAATACGTGAGGGGGTGAGTGGAAGACCTCGTTCAACACCCCTTCTGGCCAAATACTGGGTATTTGGTGATGCTGTTCGGCCTGACCCCCCACCGTGTTCCAAAATTTGGTCATTGATGTGCTCAGTGACATGTTAAATCAGTTCGTCTTTGCGTACCTAGCTGATATACTGATATTCTCTAAGTTTGAGAGCGAACATGTGCAACATGTGCGGCGGGTGTGGAACAACTTTTGCAGAATCAGTTATTTGTGAAAGCAGAGAAATGTAATTTTCATTCTGACACACTGTCTTTTCTGGGCTTCATAGTGTCTGCAGGCAGCATTCAGATGGATCCAGTGAAACTGGAGGCAGTACAGGTCTGGCCAATACCTGAAACTCGTAAGGCTCTTCAGCAGTTCCTGGGCTTTGCTACTTTCTATTGACGATTCATCCAAGGCTACAGCTCTATTGTCAGCCCACTCCATCAGCTCACCTTATCTAAGAAGAAGTTCATCTGGAACCCTGAGGCACAGGCCACCTTCTCTAGACTGAAGGACCGCTTCAGTTCTGCGCCGATTCTGACTGCCTGATTCCCGTAAACAATTTATTGTGGAGGTGGATGCAGCGGACCTTGGCGTGGGTGTGGTTCTGTCCCAGTGAGGCAATGAGGATAATCGAGTCCATACATGTGCCTTTTTCTCCCATCAACTGTCACTGTCAAGAGACTTAACCCACGACAAGCTTGTTGGGCCCTGTTTTTCAGCCGATTTGATTTCCACCTCTCTTTCCAACCTGGTTCCAAGAACATTAAAGCTGAAGCTTTATCCAGACGCTTTGACCCTCCTGAAAATGAACCTGAACCTGAATATATTCTTCCCTTCTCTGTCCATCTGAACATCTCCAAGCTAGACATTGAACAATGGGATAAATTGTATGTTCCTGACCATCTCCGTGCTCAAGTGCTACAGTGGTGCCATTCCTCTCGGCTCACATGCCACCCTGGGACAGCCCGCACCCGGTTCGTGGTGCAACAGAGGTTTTGGTGGCCTACTCTACTTCGGGACATCAAAGAGTTTGTCATTGCATGTCCAACCTGCAACCAGTCCAAGTTGGGCTAACTTATTACACTCCAACAAGACAAACTAATGTCATTTAAAAAAAGTGTATATATAAAATGATAAACATGACAAAAGTAATTAAAAATAAATAACGTGCAATTCATCAGTTAATTTTTAATTAACCAATTATGTTTTTTCTTAATTTGATGACCTTGACTTCATTCTGATCTGTATCTATAAAATTTATAAACTACCAGCTACTTTGTCAGCTATTCACAGGCAGATACTTTTGGCTTAGTCTCTGATATGCAAGCACAACTACGTTATTTGGAATAATTGTAATATTTTATATAAAAATAAGTCAATATTTTTTCAGTGTTGGTTTGATGAAAACATTTTGTTTATCAGTCAATTGATTAATTCTCAAGGTTTTTAATTTTATACAAAAAAATTCTTAATCACTTTCACTTTACACAGTTACTGGTGCTATCCCTTCAGATGCTATTGCCTTGTTGAAAGGTGGTTCTTCTTTATTACCAGCTACACTTAACTAGACTGGTACTTTTATTGGTAAATTGTGTTTTGCTTCTCCCTGCAAAAATAACAGTAATGTGTATAATGTATATATATATATTTATACATTCGAATATAATATATATATATTGAATATTCTTATTCGAATGTCAATCAAGAACCGTAGGCTGACCTCAACTGACCAACAACAGTGGCAAACTGAGACTGGGGTGAAGTGCAGGGCAAAAACGGTTCGGAACAGGCTTCTACACGGAGGGCTGAAGTCATACAAAGCCAGAAAAAAGCCCTTCATCAGTGAAAAGCAAATAAGAGCCAGGCTGAGGTTTGCAAAAGACCACAGGAATTGGACTGTAGCGGACTGGAGTAAGGTAATCTTTTCTGATGAGTCCAATATTCAGCTTTGCCCAACACCCAGTCATGTTATGGTTAGACGGAGACCTGGAGAGGCCTACAGCTACCAGTGTCTTGCACCAACTGTAAAATATGGAGGAGGGTCAGCGATGATCTGGGGGTGCTTCAGCAAGGATGGAATTGGACAGATTTGTCTTTGTGAAGGGCGTATGAATCAAGCCAAGTACAGGGCTGTTCTAGAAGAACATTTGCTTCCTTCTGCTAAGACAATGTTCCCCAACTCAGAGGATTGGATTTTCCAACAGGACAATGTGCCATGCCATACAGCCGGAGCAATCAGAGTCTGGATGGAGGATCACCAGATCAAGACCCTGTCATGGCCAGCCCAATCTCCATATTTGAACCCTATTGAAAACCTCTGGAATGTCATCAATAGGAAGATGGATGGTCACAAACCATCAAGCAAAGCTGAGCTATTTGCTCAGTGTTATAAAGTTACTCAACAGCAATGTGAAAAACTGGTGGAGAGCATGCCAAAGCTAATGAAAGCTGTAATTGCAAATCAGGGTTATTCCACCAAATACTGATTTTTTAATGTTATTTAGCCCAAGCATTAACACAATTTGTTTACAAATTATTTGCATTTTGTTTTATTTGAGTTATTAAAGCTTCAAATACTGCATGATCTTGGGTTATTTTGATGTGTTGTCATTTCCTTTAAATATACACTCTAAGTAACAATAGTTATATTTTGAATTGTCAGCAGTTCACAAAAAAATTAAAATTTAAACAAAACTGTTCATCTCACCAATATATGCACCTGTAAGAAAAAAAACATAAGGAACTGATTATTATACAGTGGTCCCTTTTTTTTCCAGAGCTGTGTGCATATATATATATATATATATACATATATATACATATATATACAGAAATACATATTAGATATGCTTGTGGTCATGTAATGGTCAAAACGAATGTACATTATGTGCAAAGTGCAGGCAGGGATTCTGGCAAGAGTAGCTATGACAGCATAATTAAAAGGGACAGCCAGAAGGTAACAGACATGAGGGATTCCTGGGACATAAAGCATCCAACCACTTCACAGTCAGCAAACCTGAGTGTCTTGCGATAGTGGGTGACCGCATCCAAACCGCATCCTTTTGATTGATGTAGGTGTGGTGGATCATAAAAAACCAAAAGGTAGCTCAGGTACCGTGGTGTGAGGCCATTCAGCATCTTGTTCCTTTCTCAGGGAACTGGGTTACATACGTAACCTGGTGTAGTTGTCTTTCAAGGGAACTCAATGCTGTGTCATGGCTGACGCTATGGGAATGCTAATTCCAAAGCCGCCATATGCTGGGAGATGTCTGTCATGGAGGTTGTGAAAGGGTGCAAACGAGCCGGGAGCAGAGCACCTTTAGTCATGTAAGACCCCGGACCCAGGAGCACGGTCCAGGTCCAGGTTATAGAACCTGATAAGAGAGAGAGGACCATCCCACTGCAGCACAAATACCCTGGAGGAAGAGTGAAGAGTGCTGGACAAGGCTATTCACCTACTGGAGTGAGCAATGGGTGTAAGTGAGAGAACCTGAACTGGGCACAACAGGTACAGTCTCTCCTGCTCTGCCAGCTTTTGGGGCAGAGGGCAGAAGGCCTGCAGAACAGCTAGACGACTGGCATATAGCAGAGCCATTTCCAGGGTCAGAAACTCCTCAGAGACTGAATCCATTGGCTCAAAGAGATCTTAGAGAAGCCCCTCCAGGACCACTGAGAGGATCTGCAGGAAACACACGTACTAACATGGCAGTCAACTAGATCCTTATTACACCAGAGGTGAAAGTTTAACCTTAGCTGGGAGACCGGAGTCTAGGAGCTGGTCCCCATCAGGGGCCAGACCAAGAGTTTCCAAATCTCTGAGCAGGGGTGGAGAATCACCCCATGCACCTGAGAGAGGAGGCTCCTCCTGATGGGAATCTCCCAAAGAGCACTGTCCAGAAGGGAAAACATAAAGCCACAGGGGACAGTGGGTCAACTTCTCAGAGGCAAACATGGCCACTTCCGCTCGGCCAAATATTGCCATATGCATTCCACCACCTACGCATAGAGATGACATTCTCAGAGAGGGAGAAAGCACACACCTTGCTGGGTTAAGGCCTAGGGGCTTCATGGACCCTGGACAAGCATGGCATCTCAGTGATCTCAGTGCTTGGCTGCCACTTCCCTCAACTGAGCCAAGATGAGCCAGTCATCTGGATAATTAAGTACATGGTTGCCCTGGGGTGCAATGATCATGCAGCATCCATGCACTTTGTGAGGGTGAGCAATAGACTAGACCTAAAGGGAGAGCCCAGCCTATGTGAAGATTGGCAACCTTCAGGATTATTGTCGCAAATCAGTCTTCAGACCTGATCAGTGACACAATGACCTTGAGTGTTAACATCTCAAACTTGTATGTTTCAGCATACAATTTGGAGCACACAGGTCTAAAATTGGGCAAAGCCCCTGTCCTTATTGCAGAACACAGGCTTTCTCCATGCAGCTGATGAAGGGGAGAGATAGCTCACAAACATCTCTTCAACCCTAGGCATTGCCAGTTACCCATGTTCATCAAGGCCCTCAATTGCTGAATAGTCAGCAGTGGCTGAGGAGAAGCTTAGCAACAGCACATGTGATCACCTCCAGGAGCTTTTCAAACACCACAGAATGCAGTGGGAATTTGATTGCTGTTTGCTCCTTTTTGCCCACATCGAGCTCCTCAGATTCTGATGTAGACAGCATTATATCCTCATCTAGGTCAGGAGAAATCGTAAAGCAAGCTCCTGGGGATGAAGTGGTGGTATTAGAGTCAGCTGGGAGGATGGATGAAAGGGATTCACAAAGCCGTGAAACCAAGACCGAACCTGGCACGCTCCCTCGACAGACACGGGACTCGAACCATGTGCTGCAACTGCTTAGCTGGAAATACAGGCAAGTGAACCCGAAATGAGCTTAGCGACAGTGCACAAAACTCAACAGCACAAACACTACTGATTGCTTTATCTCAGGAAGCAATTCAGTGGCATACTGCAGTGAGCTCCTCAGAGTCTGATGAAGACAATAACAATTCCTTGTTCGGGTTAAGAGAAATCGCAAAGCAAACTCCCTAAGCCGAAGCGGAGTAATCCGAGTCAGGAGAGAGGGCAAGAGGGGTTACCCGTCTTTTGTTCCCCCTCCACTAACTTTTCCCGAGGCCCATGATCTAAGTTGGCGTGCTGCCTCAGCAGATGTGGGACCCAAGCCACAAGACACAGATGTTTGGCTGGAGAAAACAGCCTAGCAAGAGCAGAGTTTATGGAGAGGAAAAGTTTCGCAGAGCATGCAGCCAGATCCCTCAAGAGCCAAGTGTGCATGCTCCTCTAACAAACAACACAGAAAAAGTGTGAGTCATCCCCTGTAATGTATTGGGGTACAAACACTTTCTGAACTTGCCCACCATCTTTCCTAATTTTTTATATATATATATCTTCTTTTTCCCTAGTCTAGACAGACAGGACAAACAATTGACACAAATATATACAGAGTGCTTCCTGAAGACAAAAGACAAAGAAGCTGGAGTAATGTGACATAAATGCCCTTTTATGGTCTTGCTGGCATGCTCCACTTCATCACATGACCTACCCAAACCGATACATTGGTGTGATTTCACATAGAGCTTCAGACACAACTTCTGCATAGAAGCATTACAATACCATCAGCCATGATGCAGCGTTGGGTTCCCTCAATAGGGAATCTTAGTATGAATAGAGAAGTCACCATTTAGATCTATGAACTGATAGCTATCAGTCAAATAAGAACATTTTCTATCAGTCAAGTAGTATAGTATGGTCAATGGCGTCAAAAGCTGCACTAAAATCAACACCAGCAAGAAGACACAACCTTCGAACTTGCATAAAATTTCATGAATGTTATTTCTATGTAGGTATGATCATAACTGCTTTTCTAGGATCTTTGAGATAAAGGGGGGGTTTGATATTAGCCTATATTTGGACAGCTGACAGGGGTAGAATTCTGTTTTTTTAATCAGGGGTTTGATAACCACTAGTTTAAAAGATTTTATAAGAAGATTTAGAAAAATTTATAATTTTTAGAAGGGCTTCGGTAGCTACTGGTATTATCTGTTTAAAGAAACATTTAGGTAAGTGATCTAATATGCAGGTTGACACTTTTGAAAAAGAAATCAGTGAAATTAAATCAGTCTCTCAAAGGGTAGAAAACATTCTAAGTGCTGATCAGAAATAGTCTGATCTACAGGATTATATTATCTACAGGATTATTTATCTAATTATTTGGTATTAAATGAATACTCTGAATTTTCTGCCTCATATTTGTTGTGCTGTATCAATGTGCTAATCTCTAACTAGGTTTTTATCTCTTTTTTGTTCTTGTCAACCCAATCAATGGCACAGGCACTCCTGCTACTTGTTCACAGTCACTGCACACACATGCACACAAACCCTTTAAAAGAGAACCACAAACATGTTGTGTAGTATATATTCAGTTTGCCTTTGTGCACCTGATGATACCAAACCTGTTTTCCAAGATTGATATTCTGGTCTGACCTCACTGAGTATTTGGTTCACATTTCTTACCAATGCGTTGTTAAGCCTGACCAGTCCAGTCATGAACAGGGTCTGTTCCGTGCTCACAAATGGGGAGTCTCTTTTTCATCAGATTTTTCACTGTGAGTTGTATTGCAACACTTGGATATGCTCTCTATGTTGGCAGAGACAGTTGAGTCAGGGTTGGTGGGGAACTTTGTTGATCAGGCCCCAACGAGTTGCCTCAACATCTTCACTCAGCCTTTGCTGCATCCACAGAGAGTGGATGGTACGTGGATGCACGGAATGTTTTAACTCACACTGTATCCCATTCAATAGTTCTATTACAAGGGGGCAGATCTAGTAACCATCTGGCTTTCGGAGAATTATCTGTATTAAGATTAAAGAAGCAAAGGTAAAAATAAGACTCTATTCCTGTGCTTGGTGTGTTGTGATTCCAATTTTGGACAAGTTTGAAGATTTGCACCCCTTATGGGCTTTTAACATGGCACATAGTTTAAAATGCAAAAATAGTGTTATGAGAAATCTTTCAAATATCTCTCAAAAATCCAGAATTGATTTCTCTCTGTTTTATGTCATTTATCCTTAGAATACCTTTTATAGCCCAAGATGGCTGCACAAAGGGCTGTCCACCAAAAAGTAAATTCAAATTGTTCCAAACAGAAGTATGCATATGCCCCATATATTTAAAGGACAAAAAGGATTCTATCTTCTTAAATATCTAGAGATTATAGGAATGTATAGGTCCATAATATAACAAGCTCTTCCTGTGTGGGAGGCCAGAAAATAAAAAAAATCTTGCAAAACAAATTGGTGAAATTAACTCTTTTTCTATTTGTTTCCACAGAGACTGTGAGCAAGAATCAAACCTTTTCATGACTGAGAGCAGGATGAAAGACCTTTGAAATATTGACCACTTAATGTGTTTTCTGTTTCAAATATATTTTATCAGTAAAGAATCTAGCTTTTTCAAATAATGTACTAGTGGGGGAGAGCTAGCATCGCGCTGATAAAATTTATGCCAGGTAGGATATAAATTTTTATTGTTTGGCAGACATATCCATATTTGTATATCTAATTCAACTTTAGTATAAACTAAAATATAATTAACTTTGGAAATATGGGGTGTGTATCAGCTCGATCCCTAAATATTTGACATGTTGATGATATCTGAATATTATTTGAAATAGTCAAATTTAAACTATCTGAACTGAGAGGCATCGAAATAGTTTTAGAATAATTAATTTTTAAATCCAGATAGTGTGCCATATTAATCTATGATTTTGAGGACATTAGAAAGTGAGTGTTGCAGATCAGATAGAAACAATAAAGTATCATCTGCAAATAGAGAAATAGAGTGGATTGATGAGCTTAACTGAAGTGGAATAATAAGTTCCCACTGCCGCCTAACAAATTAATCACAAGGGGGAAAGTGTGCACCCCTGTCTTGTGCCTCTAAAAATGTTAAGAGAATCCGAGATAAGTCCAACAGTAGGTACCCTAAGTATGGGGTTAGTGTATAGAATTTGTTTCATCCTAATAAATTGAAATTCTTCAACAAATACCATAAATAGTTCAATTCCAAACTATCAAACCTATCAAAATCACTTTTTAGTGAAGGCCATTTCTCTGACTCGGCAACGCTATGTGACACCTAACAAACATTGTCTGAATGTCCCATAATAATCCTAATTGATCTGGGTAAATTAATTTATCACTAATTGTAGACTTGTATAACTTTAGCATAGATATTTGTATTGTCATTATTCAGGGAGATGGGTAATTAGAGCTGTTTTGTGGTGTTTGTGAAAGTGGCCTAATTTATAATACATAACCAAATGTGACCTAGTAGATCCACAGCACCAGATATAAATCTATTGGGAGGCCATCGATTCCTAGGGACTTTCCTTTATGTTAACATATTGTATTATGTATTATGCATTATGTAGTTCTAAGGTAATTTCAGGGTCAAGGTGGTCAGCTTCCTCCTTTGATAGTATGTTTAAGTTCAACTGATCAAAAAATCTTTTTAACTGGTCTGTACTGGATTGCACTTCTGACGTATATAAGTTCTCGAAAAATGACCTAAATGTTCTGTTGATGTCTATGGGATGCGATGGGAGAATCAATTTTTGATTGCCTGTATATTAAAATGTTGCTTATGTTTTTTTGATGTAAGTGCAAGGAGTCTGCTTGGTCTGCTTCCATCTAATATTTATGTTTTGTAATGTTTATGTTTTGTGCATAAATATTAATAAAATAATGTAATGTGTAATTAAATATTTTGCTCTTCTTTGAAACAGATCATTATGTGTAGCTCTTTCAACATTTAATGTCTGTTGTTTGTTATTGGAAAATTTTCAATCTAATTCCCTTTTTAGTTAATCTTCGCACCGTCACACCATCATCTTTTTTGCACTGTCTCATAACTGTAATAAGCATAGAATTTTAAACACCCTCCTCTGGCCAGAGTATGTTTTCTTTTCGGGCTTCTTTAATGATGGCTTGCCTTTCAGGATAGTGAAGGCAATGAAATATCAATGATCATGATTTAGATGACTTGGGGTTCGAGTATGTTTGATGATGTACCGTCATGTCCCAGGTCAGAACACCAGAGGGAGCCCTCGCGTGAGTTTTGCAAGCTTCCGGTTTGCAGCCCGGATATATAAGCAGAGCGCACCCCAGCTCCGATGTGAAGTATTGTTCTTTGTTGACTTTACCAAGCTGTGTTATTGATGTTTCTCTTTTGATTGCTTTTCTGTGTTTTGACCTCTGCTCGTTTTCTGTGTTTTGGATTATCCCTTTGATTGTTTGCCTGTCGGATTGCTTCACGGTTTTTGACCCTTTTTGCCTGCCTATTTGACCCTGCTTTTGTCTTCGCCTCATAAATCTGCATATGGATCTGAACGCTTCCGCCTCTGGATCTCAATCGCCACAGATGAGCTCTCTTGATCGGGCTTGTGTGTGCGCGCCGAAAGGTCGGAGATCCGTTTAGGTAGCATATTCTGTAAAACACTGAAAGGATCATCCCCTTCCATTCCTGCTGGCAGGTTAACAAGACGGATGTTGTTGAAATGTGATCTTGGTCTTTGAGGTCGGTCTGTGTACTTCTTGGTATTTGAAGTTTCTTTTTATAAACAAAAAAAAAAGAATAATATTTGATTTTTTTTTTATTTTAAAATCCATAAAAAATGAAGTAAAATCGTTTTTTAATTGAAAATGTCTTTTTTTTTTTTTTTTTTTTTTTTTTTTTTTTTTTTTTTTTTTAAATTAGACTTGATTTTCTTTCCTTATATATACTTTTAAATAGAGAAAGTTCTATAGCATAGAAATGGAAAAACAGCTGCATTTTCTTTGACTAAACCTGGAAGTATCTCTTCTGTCATTTGTGGCAACGTGCAGTCTTCAGCGCGGTAAAGTTTTAGGTTGGATATTCGCCTAGGCCGCTTTAGGGACCGTCCGCAAATTTACCTCTCAGTACAAAACTAAGTCCAATAATTAACACATTATGTTTACAAAGCCATAGTAAATGACTTGTGGGCAAACTGACATATTTAGTAAGTAGTACTGTGGTAAGTCAGTCTTTCTGTTTCCGTTTATAAAAAGAAACTTCAAATACCAAAAAGTACACAAACCGAGGTCGTTGCATCTGTTCTAGTTGAGACAGACACGGATTTCTTTTTTTGCTTTGCATAAATTGCTTTGGAGATAACCTACTACTGTGATTGCCATATTTTTACTTAAACTTATTTGCACTAATTCAACTGTTATGTGTTTGTAAACATATATTGTTTTATAGTTTCTTGAGTTTGTACATTTGTATTTTTTGTTGCACATGTTTTTGGTGCTATGTGTCCTGTACTGTCTTGTGGTGTTTGTACTTTTCTGTTTCATGTCTTGCACCTGGTTGCACACATTGCACTTTATGTAGCTAGGATAAACTTTTCTCTCTCTAGCTCTGTGTTGTTTTGTTTTGTAATTATGTTGTCTATGTAGCACCAGGATCCTGGAGAAATGTTTCATTTCACTATGTAATGCATCAGTTGTATATGGTTGAAATTACAATAAAGCTTCTTGACTTGATTTGACTTGACTTAGAGAATTCGTTTCTTCTTTCAGTGACTGAACAAGTTTTTTTTTTAATAAATCATTGAACCATTTCCTGCATAGTCTTCTGCTGTGCTTTGATTGCATGGCTAACAATTAAGGCCACATCAAGTGTTTGCTGTCTACAGGTGACCTCAAGTTTTTACTAGTTGCCATTATTGAAGTAGAGTAATCCAATGGAAGTCTCTCAGTAAGAGAGTTATTTGTACATAAAAAAATGAAGGCTAAAAAAAGACAAACGCATGCAAAATGTAATGCATCATGCCTCCTAATTTGGTCTGGCTACAGAACTTCATCACAAGTGATGTTCTCCCTGGCTAAAAAGTTGGGGGAAAAAATATCTTGAGTAAAGGATCTAGCTGCTTAAATCCCCACATCAACTTACATTATATTGGCAAAAGTTTTGGGATGTCTGTCTTTACATGCAAATGAACTTTAATGACATCCCAATCTTAATCTGTGGGGTTTAATGTGGAGTTGGCCCATGCTTTGCAACTATAACAGCTTCAACTCTTCTGGGAAGACTTTCCACTAGGTTTAGGAGTCTGTTTATGGGAATTTTTGACCACTCCCCTAGAAGCACTTTTGTGAGGTCAGGCACTGATGTTGGACAAAAAGGCCTGCCTCGCAGTCTCCGCTCTAATTCATCCCAAAGGTGTTCCACTGTTCTCCTGGAAACTGCTAAACCCAAACTCATCCATCACATTGCCATAAAGAGAAGTGTGATTTGCCAGTCCAGAGAACACATCTCCACTGCTCTAGAGTCCAGTGGCAGTGTGCTTTACACCATTGCATCCCATGCTTCGCGTTGCACTTTGTGATGTAAGGCTTGGATGCAGTGCTTGGCCATGAAAACATTTCATGAAGCTCTTTACAGACTGTTCTTGAGTGCCACACCAAAATTTGCAGGTCTGTAGCAATTGACTGCAAAAAGTTGGCGACTGTCAGCATGTGCTGACCCCACTCTGTGATTTTATGTGCTTCCATTTGTGGTTATAATACCACTAACAGTTGGAATTTTTAGTAGTGAGGAAATTTCATGAATGGACTTATGGCACAGGTGGCAACCTATCATGGTCCCAGGTTTGAATTCACTAAGCTCCTGAGAGCATGCCATTGTTTCACAAATGTTTGTAGAAGCAGTCTGCATGCCTAGGTGCTTGATTTTCTACATCTGTGGCCACGGAAGTGTTTGGAACACCTGAATTTGGAGGCATTTGGCAACCTTATCTAAAGCAAATTATATTTGGCAGTGGAATTTTTAACGAATTTAAGAAATTTTTAAGAATAAGGGACATGTGCAGACCTGCACTAACAACAGAGGGATAAAGTTAATCAGTCACACTGTCATGGTCTTACCCCGCATCTTTCCGTCATGCCTGGTGCTTGGCCATCTTTGATCATCCACTTCTGGGTTAACTGCCATTTTATACTCTTCAGCACTATTTAACGACATGGCCCACTCTCTCCCTCTGCCAGATGATCTTTCCAATAAGCCTTGCGCTCTGCGGTATCGTCCTGCCATCACCCTGTTGCATGTTTCCCAATGTTTCGGACTTTAATCCTTTTCTGCAATTCTGCCTTCGCGGTGAGTGTTCCTTTCCCAGTGCGTTTCGTTTCGCCGGCTTCCCTCCTCGTGGTTCTTCTTTTGTTTTTTTTTTGGGTTTTGATCTCTCCGAAATGTTTTTCCCATGGATTATTTCCTTTGTTTTTTGCCCTCGCCAGGACTGGACTCTTTTTTTCTGTGCATTATTTCTCTTTGTAACTGTGATTTTGGCCATGCCTGAAACTTTCCTGTGGATTATTTCATTGTGGTCCCTTTTATTTTTGCCATCACCAGATACCCTCTTGTTTTCCTTGTTCTTGTTATTTTTGTGGATATTAGACTTTTGTGCAAGTTGAGCTTTTACTCTGTTCTTCTTGGGGTTTATATCTTTGTGGGTTCATTGGTTGTTCTGCTGGGGACTGTCTTTGGGATTGTACCATTGCTTTTTGCTCTTTGGTATTATACGGCCGTCCTCTTCTCCCGCCGGCGTGGGGTTCTTCTTTGTGGAGAAGAAGGACAAGTCCTTGTGTCCCTACATCGACTACTGGGGACTGTCTCCGGGATTGTACCATTGCTTTTTTGAACTGTGTTTTTGAAAGCTTACCTTTTCCATTTTTCCCATCCGTGGATTATTATTTTTTCTCTGACTTTTGCCATATTGGTATTTGGGGCTTTGTATTAATAAATTTCCTTTCTCACTACCTGGCGTCCTGCATTTAGACATCCATCTAGAGTGCCTGACAGTATCATCTGGCCAGACATGGACCCAGCAGACGCTCAGAATTTTCAGGCCCAACTGGAGGCCTTGTCTCAGGCCTCTGCTACTCAGGAGCGCTATCTACAGGAATTATCTGGGGCTACGCAGGACCTTGTTCACAGAGTGAACCAGCTCTCCAGCTCTCAGGGCTCTCCAGCTCTCAGGGCTCTCCAGCCCCGCCAGCCACCCCTCCCCTAACTCGTGAGCCAAACTGGGAATGGGAACGGGAACGCCAGTCTGCTGTCTGCACCTCCTTTGATGCCTTCTTGCAAGAGCTCCGTAAGGTCTTCAACACCTCAAGCCCACAACGGGATGCTGCCTGGGCCCTGTTCGACACCTCGCAGGGGGCATGCCCGGTTTCTGAGTATGCTGTAAGTTTTCGCACGGCGGCTGCAGACTCCGGGTGAAATTCTTCGGCCCTCTATGATGCCTTCTTTCGGGGGCTCGCTGATGAGGTGAAGGATGAGCTTGCTGCCCGGGAACTCCCACCAGAGCTGGATGATTTGATCTCCATAGCAACCCGAATTGATTGTCGGATCAGAGAACGATGCAGCGAGAGGGGACTGCCGCTGCGTGGTGGTGGCAACCCAGACCGCAGTGTGCTCCACCGGACACCCCATCTTCACCAAGGCCCTTGGCAGCGCAATCTTCGACCTCACATGCTATTCAACTCCAACCCATGGAGATTGGACATCGCCGTTTGACAGACTCTGAGAAGGATAGACACAGAGCGAATGGACTTTGGCTCTACTGTGGTAACCTGGGTCATTTTGCAAGCTCCTGCCCAGCAAAAGGGCGGGCTCATCCCTGAGAGGGGAGCCAGCAGCGAGCCCACCAGTCCCAGCCTCCTCCAAACCCCTGCTTCAAGCCCACATCACTGTGAACTCCCATAACTACGATCTGGCCATCTTTTTGGGGCGGTTTATGAGAGTTTATGGATCAGGAACTGGCACGGCAACTAGGGCAACTAAGCCACTGCCATCTTCACTCCAAGTTCAGGCCCTGGATGGCCATGTTCTCCACAGTGTCCAGCACCGGACGAAGCCTCTACTGGTTACTATGACTGAGCACCACCAGGAGTGGCTGTCGTTTCTCATCATCTCTTCTCCCCAAGCCCCCATGATGTTCGGATTTCCTTAGCTAAGGAAACATAAACCCCACATTGACTGGACCAGCAGTTGAGTTCTCAGCTGGGGCACCTTCTGCTACTCCCACTGTCTCAGTCCTAGCCCACCCCATCCACCCCCGCACTCGACGAAACCCTTCTTGACCTCTGTACCGTACCTTCCATTTACCATGATATCGGGGCAGTGTTCTACAAGGCCAGGGTGTCTTCACTGTCTCCTCACCGGGCCTCCGACTGCGCCATAGACCTTCTGCCAGGCACCATGCCCCCCAGGGGGTGCCTTTACCACCTTTCAGGACCTGAGCAGGAGGCTATGAACACATACATCCAGGACTCCCTCGCCGCTGGTATTATACGGCCGTCCTCTTCTCCCGCCGGCGTGGGGTTCTTCTTTGTGGAGAAGAAGGACAAGTCCTTGTGTCCCTACATCGACTACTGGGGACTGTCTCTGGGATTGTACCATTGCTTTTTTGAACTGTGTTTTTGTAAGCTTACCTTTTCGGTTTTTCCCATCTGTGGATTATTATTTTTTCTCTGACTTCTTCCCTATTGGTATTTGGGGCTTTGCATTAATAAATTTTCTTTCTCACTACCTGGCGTCCTGCATTTGGGTCCATCTAGAGTGCCTGACACACATGAAGATATGAGAAAGAATAATGGAGGCTAGGCTAAGAGGTGAGGTGATGATCTGTGAGCAGCAATATGGTTTCATGCCGAGGAAGAGCACTGCAGATGCTATGTTTTCACTACAGATGCTATTAAATCAGACAGGACGCCCCATGGACCATGATGTTCGCAGATGACATTGTGATCTGTAGTAAGAGTAAAGAAGAGGTTGAGATGAGCCTGCGGAGGTGGAGGTCTGCACTAGAAAGGAGGGGAATGAAAGTCAGTAGGGACAAGAGTACATGCAGGTGAATGAGAGGGAGGGCAGCAGAATGGTGCAGTTGCAAGGAGTAGAGGTGAGGAAGGTAGGTGAGTTTAAATACTTCATATCTGTTCAGGGTAATGGAGAGTGTGGTAGAGAAGTGAAGAAGAGAGTACAGGCAGTTTGGAATGGGTGGAGAAGAGTGGCAGGAGTGATTGTGAAAGAAGGGTGTCTGCAAGAGTAAAAGGGTAAATTTAGAAATTAGAAATTAGTATATTAAAGGGACAGCGCAGGAGGGGCGGTTTGGGGACAAATTAAGAGAGGCAAGATTGAGATGGTTTGGGTATGTGCAAAGGAGGGATATGGATTATATTGGAAGAAAAATGCTGAGGATGGAACCACTGGGAAAGAGGAGAATAGGAAGTCCAAGGAGGAGGTTTATGGATGTGGTGAGGGAAGACATGCAGGGGATTGGTGTGACAGAGGGAGATGAGGAGGACAGATTGAAGGAGAAATATGATCTGCTTTGGCGAACCCTAAAGGGAGCAGCTGAAAGAAGAAGAAGATCTAAAGCAAATTATATTTATCTAATTTACATAACTAGGCAGGCACCCACACCCTGAGGAATTCCCTGAGGAGAAATCTGACCTTGAGTTTGACCATGAGCTGATCCAGGTGAGCCTCAAGCCTGTTAAACTGCCTCTGATTCTCAGGACCTGTTCATCTTCCTATCAACATTGGGAAAGATCTGCTGCATCAATTGTAAGTCTAGCTTTCTGCCACTTTATTGCAAAGGTGGATGCAAATGCAGAATTTATTACAATACTGTGTGAAAAGGAAAAAAAAAAACATGAAACAAAACCAAAGAGTCAAAACACTAATTAGTTTTGTTTCATGTTTTTCCCCCCTTAAACACTACTATGGCAAAAACCACAGGAATTAGAAAAGGCTATTAAAGAGAAACCAACATACAGTGAAATCAATGGAAGCTAGACAAAGACATGGTGATACAAGGGAGCATAATAAGGTGGCTAATGGCATAACATTAAACAGGTGAGCAAGATACTTGGGGGAAATGGACACAAACGCAACACAAACCACAACAGAAAAAGTTTGAAAATGTGTACAGGCTCGCCCTCTGGTGGTATGATGGAGGAAATGTCTAAGATTGTACAAAACCATGACCTCAAAATCATGTCCTGTAAATACTGTGGACATAAACAAGTCTGTGTACCCCTGGTAACATGGCAGGTTTTGTGATCTTTTCCCTTCAGGGGTCGCCACAGCAAATCATCTCTCTCCACCTATCCCTATCTTCTGCATCCTCAACACTTGCACCCATTAGATTCATATCCTCATTAATTCCATCCATATACCTCCTCTTTGGCCTTCCTCTTTGCCTCCTGCCTGGCAGCTCCATGTCCAACATTCTCCTACCAATATACTCACTCTCCCTCCTCTGAACATGTCCAAACCATATTAATCTGGTCTCCCTAACTTTGTCCCCCAAACGTCCAACATGAGCTGTCCCTCTGATGTACTCGTTCCTAATCCTGTCCAATCTTGTCACTCCCAAAGTGAAACTCAACATCTTCAGCTCTGCTACCTCTAGCTCTGACTCCTGTCTCTTCCTCAGTGACACTGTCTCTAAACCATATAGCATGGCCAATCTCACCACTGTCCTGTACACCTTCCCCTTGATTCTCGCTGATATTTTCCTATCACACACAACTCCGGACACCTTTCTCCACCCATTCCAACCTGCCTGCAATTGCTTCTTTACCTCTTTCCCACACTCTCCATTACTCTGGACTGTTGACCCCAAGTACTTAAACTCCTGTACCTTCTTCACCTCTTCACCCTGTAACCTTACTGTTCCACTTCCCTCCCTTTCATTAACACACACGTACTCAGTCTTACTACGACTGACTTTCATTCCTCTTCTTCTCTCCAGTGCAAACCTCCACCTCTCCAGGTTTTCCTCCACTTGCTCCCTGCTCTCACTACAGATCACAATGTCATCTGAAAACATCATTGTCCAAGGAGACTCCTGTCTGACCTCCTCTGACAACTGGTCCATCACCACAGCAAATAGGAAGGGGCTCAGAGCCGATCCTTGATGCAGTCCCACCTCCACTTTGAACTCCTCTGTCTGACCTACAGCACACCTCACCACTGTCCTGCTACTCTCATACATGTCCTGCACCACTCTGACATACTTCTCTGCTACTCCTGACTTCCTCATACAGTACCACAGCTCTTCTCTTGGCACCCTGTCATACACTTTCTCCAAGTCTACAAACACACAGTGCAACTCCCTCTGACCATCCCTATACTTCTCCATCAAAATTCTCAGAGCAAAAATCGCATCTGTTGTGAACTTTCTGGGCATGAAGCCATACTGCTGCTCACAAATTTCCACTACCTTCCTTAACCTAGCTTCCACTACTCTTTCCCATAGCTTCATTGTATGGCTCATCAACTTTATCCCCTTATAGTTGCTGCAAAGATCGGTACTAACACACTTCTCCATTCCTCAGGCATCCTCTCACTCTCTAAAACCCTGTTGAACAAACTAGTTAAAAATTCCACTGCTGCCTCTCCTAGACACTTCCAGACCTCCACCGGGATGTCGTCAGGACCAACTGCCTTTCCACTTTTTACCCTCTTCAAAGCCTTCCTGACTTCATCCTTTCTAATCTTATCTACTTTCTGTTCCACAGAGTTCACCCCTTCTACTCTTTTTTCCCTCTCATTTTCCTCATTCATCAGCTCCTCAAAGTACTCCTTCCATCTCCTCTGTACACTCTCCTCACTTGTGAGCACCCTTCCATCTCTATCCTTAATAATTCTAACTTGCTGCACATCCTTCCCATCTCGATCCCTCTGCCTAGCTAACCTGTACAAATCCTTCTCTCCTTCTCTAGTGTCTAACCTTGTGTACAACTCATCATACGCCTTCTGCTTGGCCTTAGACACCTCCCTCTTCACTTTGCGCTGTAACTCCTTGTATTCCTGTCTATTCTCTTCAGTCATGTCCATGTCCCACTTCTTCTTGGCTAACCTCTTCCTCTGGATACTATCCTGAACTTCCTCATTCCACCACCAAGTCTCCTTATCTTCTTTCCTCCTTCCAGATGACACACCCAGCACCTTTCTGCCTGTCTTCCTGATTACTTCTGCTGTAGTTTCCCAGTCATCTGGCACCACCCAGAGCCTGCCTCAACTTCTGTCTAAATTCCACACAACATTCCTCCTTTTTCAGCTTCCACCACTTGGTTTTCTTCTCTATCTTTGACCTCTTCGTCTTACAGACCATCAAAGTCATCCTACACACCATCATCCTATGCTGTCTGGCTACACTCTCTCCCACTACCACTTTACAGTCACTAATCTCTTTCAGATTGCCTCTTCTACATAGGATGTAGTCTACCTGTGTTCTCCTACCTCCACTCTTGTAAGTCACTCTATGCTCCTCCCTCTTCTGAAAATAAGTGTTAACCACAGCCATGTCCATCCTCTTAGCAAAGTCCACTACCATCTGTCCTTCAAGGTTCCTTTCCTTAACTCCAAACTTGCCCATCACCTCCTCATCACCTCTGTTCCACTCACCAACATGTCCATTAAAATCCGCTCCTACCACCACTCTCTCACCTGTGGGAATACTCTCCATCACCTCATCTAATTCACTCCAGAATCTCTCTTTCTCCTCTAACTCACAACCTACCTCTGGGGCATAACCACTAACAACATTCAACGTCACCCCTTCAATCTCTAACTTCAGACTCATCACCCTGTCTGACACTCTCTTCACCTCCAGGACATTCCTCACAAACTCCTCCTTCAGGACCACACCTACCCCATTTCTCTTTCAATTCACACCATAATAAAACAGCTTGAATCCTGCTCCTATTCTATGAGCCTTGCTACCCTACTACCTGGTCTCCTGTACACACAGTATATCCACCTTCCTTCTCTCCATCATATCAGCCAGCTCTCTACCTTTCCCTGTCACAGTACCAACATTCAGAGCTCCTATTCTCAGTCCTACACTCTTACCTTTCCTCTTCTCTCTCTGTCTGTGCACTCTCCTCCCTCCTCTACTTCTTCAACCAACAGTAGCCCAATTTCCACCGGCGCCCTGTTGGTCAACGGCACCGATGGCGGTCGTTGTTAACCCGGGCCTCGACCGATCCGGTATGAAATTCAGAGTACTGACGATCCGCATGGTTAAATTTGGCAATGATTTACGCTGGATGCCCTTCCTGACGCAACCCTCTCTATTTATTCGGGCTTGGGACCGGCACAGAAGTCACTGGACTGTGACCCCCATGGCTAGATTATAACCCTGGACAGGTGACTGTGGGGATGAAAACCCCTGCTCTTCGTCCAGAACTGAAACGGTCTGCAGTAGGTCCAAGGGTATAACATTGGCTGCTGCTGCCATGAGACCCAATAACCTCTGAGTCTGGAGGACAGACTGCTGGCCTAGCCTGATGCTATTCAGTGGTGAGGATTGAATTCACACTTGCAGAAGACAGTTGTGCTTCGATTGTGGTCAACTCTCAATTTACCCCAAGAGCCCTAAGCACCTGATATGGGCAAGCATCTCAGTGTTTCACTGCCAGTTCTTTCAATGGGGTTAAAATGACCCCACTGGTGATATAATTGAGTACACAGATGCCATGGAGTCACACAGGAGCCAGGGCTGCATCCATGCACTTTGTTAGACAAAGCTAGACAAAAAGGATGGGAGGATGGAGGGAGATGAGTGCAAGACAGTGTTTAGACACCACCTCTGGCCACTTCAAATATTGTGTGATGTCATAACTATCCTGCCATCTTTTAGTACCCGGTCAACAGCATGCTGCTACAAATGCTGAGACAACCACATCCTATGGTAGTCTTCCTACATAATAGGACCAAAGGGGGTGCTCATGGACCAAGACAAAGGTAAAACAAAAAAAAAGTACAGGAAGATGCTTACTGGGACAAGCTCCATTATAAATTTGCTAAAATAATGAACACTTTCAAAATCGCATTAATTGTATAATAAAATAAAACTTTAAGAAGTCTGGCAGATTTAAAATAAAAAAGTTCACTTAAAAAGTAAAATGTAAAACTAATGCACAAGCAATGTGGAAACACATCAAATTTATTTAATGCTAAAGAATACATAGGTGTTTGATGAATGATAAATAGTTTCATATGAAATTAATACAATATTCCATATTTTAAAAAATAGTTTTGTCAAAATATAAAGAGTAACACCATGTTCAAATGACATGGATTAAACTTTTAATGGACAAAGTACCAATAAACTTACATGACCTGACCAAAAAGATCAGCCTACTTTAAAAAAATTCTCTGAGCCAGCAGAGGTGCTTAAAAATGGAAAATAAAATAAATTTACAAGGAAATTCTAAAAAGATCAGTTTAAATAAGATTGTATGTGTAAGTTTTATACAATCCTATCCAAAAGTATTGTAATGGCAAGGCCACTTATATTGATTTTTTATATACTCTGAAGATATTTGTGTTTGAGATCAGAAGATGAATATAGGAAGGTAGATCAGAATTTCATCTTTAATTTCCTGACATTTACATCTAGATGTGTTAAACAACTTAGCACCTTTTGGTTGACCCATGACTGAAATATTGAAACATGTGACTGATGGGTGTTTAGATGTTTATTGTTACCCAGGTGTGTGATGTTAGGCTGATTGTTTAAACAATTAATAGCCCTTAATTCTATTCATTGGCTTGAGGTATTTGTTTTGCCTGTGAAGACTGCATTTGTTATTTAAAAGAAAAAAACAACTGTTAATGACAAACATTGTGAAAGCTGTGAAGAAAATCCAAAAGCATCTGGGTTTTCTTCTGGATGAATAAATTTTGGGTAAATATTGTATTGCATTTTAACATGAATATAATAATTTTCATCTGGGTAAATAAATTATGCCCAGATTATCATTCTTGATGACTTTCCTCCGCCTCCCTAGCAACCATTTCATCAATTCCTCTTTGAGAATCCAATTAAAGCCTTAGCATCAAGGGATATGCAACTAAATATTATGTGCTATTTTCTTTCATTTACTTTAAGAATATCTGTTCCAAATCTGTTCATTTTGTGCATATGAAAATTGTTTGGTCTGCCACCAAAGGTACCATGTACTTTAACACAGATATCTGTGAAATGAAAGCTGGAAATCTAATCTCATCTTGTCTTAAACCTCTTGATCTCAAAAGTTTTCAACATATAGCAAAAACAAAAGAATTGGTTTTGACATTCAGATATTTTGTGGTGGGACTGTATGCACTAGAAAGCTAATAGGCAACCCATATGATACCTGTGTACAAACAGACTTTTATTTTACAATATAAATTCAAATAAAATAATATTTATATGGGAACATATATATAAAATATATAAAGCCCAATGTCCAATATCGATGTTCTCTTCACCCAACAATCTCATCATATTGACCTAACATTAAGTAAGTATGAAACAAAAACAGACTCTGTTTTACAATCTGCAAAATGGACAGAAATTGTGTCTTCACACGATAAAGATAATGGGAGTTAGGCACTTAGGTTACATTCACATTAACCTGTACATATATCATGATACAGTGTGAATACAGTTTTAAAATTTTAATGATTTATATTTTTAAATGTAGATTTTTAATGGCTAGACTTGAGATCATAATAATATACACATATACTGTATTTCTGTACATGTCTACATTTGTGTACATGTTCTACCAATATCACTATTTGAGTGCACCTATTTGAGCTTATCATATGGTAATAAATGTGGACAATAAATCTAGAACTAGAGTGGTGAATAAGTTATGCTAGGATTATTTTTCTTATTTGAGAATCTAATTAGAGCCTTAGATGATTTCGAATTACTTTTAGCCACTGGATCTTAGGATTTGTGTATTAGTTTGATCTCATCTTGCTGGAAATCCAGGTTGTGTATTTTGTAACTCGTGTGTAAACACCTGGAATGTCCTTCTTTCCACAACCATCCCCCCAACTGATCAAACCTATGAGGGTCATCTGGCTGTCCTTTTCACAAACCAAAGGACCACCTGAGTCACCCTACAAACAGAGAGAAAAATGAACAAAACATCTAATGATAACATGATTACAAGCTTCACTCATGCCAAACAGAAAACAGAGAAGTAAATATTTTTTGTTACAATATATTGAACACTAACATAGAGACATTCTGTTTTACAATAGCACTTATGCAGCACATACATGCATTTCAACAAAACAACCATTAGAGACAATGTGCCGATTAGGGATGATTAGTGGGGAATATACTCAAGTTCATTACCTTGCAGGCATCGTCCAGGCCACGTGTGTCTCCAGCACACAGCATGTTAGCCGTTATTTCACGCCCAGAGAGTTTCTCAGGCACACACTGCTCCTGGGGCCAGAGGCGCACATGACCCTGTTTTATTTGCTCAGAATAGAATGGAGAGACTGTGAAAGATAAATGCAACCTATTAGTCATCAGTTCATTGATCTTGTTTTATCTTTATGTTACAAAGGAAAAGGTTTAAACCTTACATTCGTTGTCTTTGCCATAACCAGAAATCTCACACTCCATCCAATCTGGGAAAAACATTCCAAGTTCTGGTAAACAGACAGGTAGCACCTCTGGAGTATTTATAGCACAAATGCCAGTTTCACTCTTCAGCTTTAACAGAGCTGTTAGACAGAGTAAAATGAAACTTAGTATTCAGTAAAAACAATTGTGACCATACCATCAGGCTCATGATATAAGACGTACATTTATGTACATGTATATGGGTTTTCATCCCTGCATCCACCTTTCATTAACAATACAAGTTCAAACCAGTGTAGGAAGCATGAGCAGAGATAATTCATGA
This sequence comes from Hemibagrus guttatus, assembly GCA_033459395.1. NCBI lineage: Eukaryota > Metazoa > Chordata > Actinopteri > Siluriformes > Bagridae > Hemibagrus > Hemibagrus guttatus. The sequence goes on from JAUCMX010000007.1 coordinate 12,136,814, forward strand.
TTCCAAGGACCCAGCTATAAACAAGAATTCTTATTGTTTGGCCACAGGGGTCATAAAAACCATGGACTCTTACTTATAGACACTGAGGAGCCAGTTAATTACTACTGGTTTGCACCTGCCTAATTTCAACTACTGTTAAGCTAAATCTGACCAAGGAACTTCTTTCACTCCATCCACACATTCCACAGAACCCATCTATGAAGATTTGCATCAAGTTATTTATAGGACCTAAAAGGACAACAGCTCATAATTATGCACAATGGTTTACAAATGCAAATGTATTTTTAATGTCCTGCCTTATACACAGATCAGCCATAACATTATGACCACCTGCCTAATAATGTGTTGCCCCCCCTTTTGCTGCGAAAACAGCCCTGACCCGATGAGGCATGGACTTTACTAGATCCCTGAAGGTGTTCTATGGAATCTGGCACCAAGATGTTAACAGCAGACCCTGTAAGGTGGGGCCTCCATGGATCGAACTTGTTTGTCTAGCACAGTGATTCTCAGCCTTTTGGAACTGAAGCCCCCTAAACCTGTCCCATTATGTGGCACCCCCTTTATAGATAGATAGATAGATAGATAGTCTTTTTTGGCTGTTTTTGATTTTTAAAATTTTTTTTTTACTTATATTTCTGGGGTTTTTTTTCTTTTAAAACATATACGAGGACAATTGTGGAACACACCCTTAATTTATCTAAAATGTTTCTAAACCATTGTTAATTTTGACAGCCATTTTTGATTTAGTCTTAGTCTTTAACTTCAGATGAAAATGGTTATTAGTCTTAGTCACATTTTAGTCATTTTTGTCTTAAATAGTTTTAGTCTAGTTTTAGTCGACAAAAAGTCATTGCATTTTTGTAAAGTTTTAGTCATTAGTTTTAGTCAAACTGCAGTTACCAGCTTTAATTTTGTTAATTTTCTATGTAGTATTTAGACAAAAATAGTTATAATTTTTCTCTCTTTAGACCAATTAAGCTTATGAGAGATTTGAATCAAGATAACAACCTATATTGACACTGCACTCCTGTATTCCGGGATGTAAATAGGGAAGAAATTGGGGGAAAATCATGTAGTGTATTCCAGCCTTAAGCATACGTACATGGCCAATAACTTCCAAATCCATCTGTCATTTTAGAAACAGCTTGCTATCTGCATGCTATTAAGTTAGTGAAAGAAATAGGCTATGGCCTAAATAATCTTGCTACAGCACGTGATACAGATTTCATTAGAAACAGAACTAAATGCCACAGAAAAGCCGAACTGTTGTACAATATATAATTAAGCATTTTACATTTATGAAAGGCTGGCTCAGAACTATGGAGTAAGGCTAGCTAACTGAGGTTAGTTAACACTGAGCTAACGTTAAGAAAGAGTACTTAAATAAGACTAAATAGTTGACTTTCCGTGACAGAAGCTGCATAAATAGTAGGGTGACACGCCTTCAGATGCCTCTTACGATTCGTGGTATTTTTACCAGATTGCAGATAATAGTTTCGTCTTAGTCTCGTCTCGTCTTAGTCACAGAAAAAATGGTCGTTAACAAATATTTTTCGTCATCGTCTTCGTTAACAAAATTAACACTGTTCTAAACAATATAAAACTAATTTGTTACATGTAATGTAATGTGATGTAATATGAAAACTGGAACTTGGATGCATTTCGCTAACCATGCTACTGTGAATTAGTGGGAAACCTGTGCTTGCTTATTTTTACAAAGAAGCGCGATGCGTGGTTCAATGTTGTACAGCGCAAGCCTGAGGTCATCCTCCGATTCTGCTATTTTTTATTGCCGTTAGTTTTGAAAATCCCGACTCGCACAAACAAGTTGATGCAAATGGAAGCAGTAATTTAACTGCTGCGTCAGACAGCTGAGGATATTCAGTCATTACAGTCAACCAAAACGAAGGCAGAGAGCAAGAGCTATGGAAATGTCTCAATCTGGTGTCACTCTTTAATTCAACTAACTGCTCCTTCATGTCAATTGATAGATCTTTTCCTGGGCAGCTAAAGGGGTCTCTGACCCAAGCAAATGAACTGAAATAATCACTGAAATAACGAACAAATTGTTTTTTCAGAAAATCAACATGCTGATCAACTATATTGATCAAAGAGGAGATATCTATTCTTGTCTCTTGCACACAGTCAGTGAAGTTGGGAAACATTTCAACATTTTTATTCATCAACCTTTCACGCCAAAGATCCAATTTGCCAACAAATGCACTGACTTTTTCTGAAAGAAGCAGAATGTTTGCATTTCTCCCATGCATCGACATGTTTAACACATTCAGCCTTTCAAAAATGTCTACAAGGTATGACAACAACTGCCTGCTTTAAAACAGTTTCAAGAGACTTGCTTTCAAGATTCGCGATGAATCATACAGTGGGTCCATTTGGCTAATGGGGCTAACTGCAGGACACGAGTGACCAAGCCGCTAACCCTCCCAGTCATGGAACGTGCCCTGTCTGTGCATATCCAAACATAACTACTCCATGATATGCCTGCAACCCGTATAAACTCATCTAAAACACCAAATAGTGTTTCGCCAGTTGTGTGCGCTGGAAGAGACCGACAGAAAAGAATGTCTTCGTTAATGTTGCCATTTTTAATATATCTGACATAGGTTAGCAACTGTGCTAGCCCTGAAACATCAGTTAATTAATTAATTCATTGAGCTGCAGTGCATAGTACTGGCTTTGCATGATGTTAGCAAGCAACTGTTCCTTAATGTCATTTGCCATGTCAGATATGCGGCGACTAACGGTGTCATTAGAAAGGGGGATGTTATCAATCTGTTGTGCGAAATTCTCACCAAACACGACCTGACAGGTATCTTTAGCAGCAGGTAAGATAAGGGCCTCAGCAATTGTGTGAGATTTTCCTAACCTAAAAACTCGTTGCGAGATGTAGTGGGATGCTTCTAGGCACTTGTTTGACACTGATGTGTGTTTGCTGATGGTGTGTTTCTGCTGTGTAAGGCAAGATAACTTTAATTTGAAAAAGTCTAAAAATTTGTCTTTAAGTTGTGGGTGTTTAGTTTGGCGCTTTAACTGGCATGGCTTCATGCTATCATTTGCCAGCAAATCTGTGCATATTACACATTGGGGTAGCGGTTCAGCATCTGTCCCAGCCACTGTAAAACCAAACTGAATATAACTCTCATCATATTTTCTTATTTTAGACTTTTTAGCTGAAGGTGCTGACGATAGACCATCGCCACAAGTCCTTTTAGCACGTGTGATGAACTTATCCATGTTAACTCGACTGATATCTCTGATCTTCTGACTTGTGTCTGCACTGCAAGCTATACGTAAAATGTGTGCTTATGCTCCGCCTCTCCAGCTCAAAAAGAAAATGCAAATGGAGAATCCCTGTAAACGTGCTTAAAAATATTTTTAATTATAATTATTTTATAATATTTTTTAATTCTATTTTTTAAATTTAATAAATTAAAAAATATAATTATTTTTTATAGGTTTTTCATTTTAAGCACATTATAATTGAAAAGCAATAAAATAAACTGAGTACCAAAATGAATACCTGACTTTGTGGTTTTCTCTTGGAAACGATTTGCGTTGCGTTGTTGTGCTCATCAAACCATTCCTGAACCATTTTTGCTTTGTGGCACAGTGAATTATCCTGCTGAAAGAGGCCACAGCCATCAGGGAATACTGTTTCCATGAAAGGGTCTACATGGTCTGCAACAATCCTTAGGTAAGGTGGTACATGTCAAAGTAACAACTACATGGATGGCAGAACCCAAGGATTCCCAGCAAAAAATTGCCCAAAGCATGACACTGCCTCTGCTGGCTTGCCTTCTTCCCATAGTGCATCCTGGTGCCATGTGTTCCCAGGGTAAGCGATGCACACACACCCGGCCATCCACGTGATGTAAAGAAAAAATGATTTATCAGGCCAGGCCACCTTCTTCCGTTGCTCCGTGGTCCAGTTCTGATGCAAATGTGCCCATTGTTGGCACTTTTGGTAGTGTACAGGGGTCAGCATAGGCACCCTGACTGGTCTACGGCTATGCACCCCCATATGCTACATACTGTGATGCACCTTTCTTTCAGAACCAGCATTAACTTTTTTAGCAATTTGAGCAACACTAGCTCATCTGTTGGATCGGACCACACGGGCCAGCCTTCGCTCCCCATATGCATTAATAAGCCTTGGCTGCTCATGACACTGTCGCCGGTTCACCAGTGCTCCTTCCTTGTACCACTTTTGATAGATACTGACCACTGCAGACCGGGAACACCCCACAAGAGCTGCAGTTTTGGAGATGCTCTTATCCAGATGTCTAGTCATCACAGTTTGTCCCTTGTCATACTTGCTCACACCTGCCCATTTTTTGTGCTTCTAACATCAATTTTGAGGACGAAAACCGTTCACTTGCTGCCTAATATATCCCACCTATTAACAGGTGTCATGATGAGGAGATGTTCAATGTTATTCACTTCACTGGTCAGTGGTCATAATGTTATGGCTGATCGGTGTATGTATCATGCATAAAATGGCAATGTCATTACTATTTGAGCTTTGGGCATTTAACATGTCATTAATGCTAAATGAGTGTGCTTTGAACAGCAAGTATGTGATGTTTTGTATGTGTGTGATCATTTAATTTCGAAAGAGTTGGGATAAAATAAAATAGAGTATGACATTATTACATACATTTGACAAAATCCATGCCAAAGTTCTAACTTTACCTGGTAGGGGGCAGAGGATCATCTGCATCAAGACTGATTCATGCAAATGATCAGACACTCGTTCACAACCTGCCTTTGAGATGCCACTTAGTATGCCCATTCAGTGACCTGATTTATCTACCAAGATGTCACTTCAGACTTGTTTTATTATGGTGTGGATAGTAAGAGAAATGGGGTAAGTGTGGTCCTGAAGGAGGACTTTGTGAGGAATGTTCTGGAGGTGAAGAGAGTGTCAGACAGGGTGATGAGTCAGAAGTTAGAGATTGAAGGGGTGATGTTGAATGTTGTCAGTGGTAATGCCACACAGGTGGATTGTGTGTTAGAGGAGAAAGAGAGATTGTGGAGTGAATTAGATGAGGTGATGGAGAGTATTCCCACGGGTGAGAGAGTGGTGATAAGAACAGATTTTAATGGACAGGTTGGTGAGGGGAACAGAGGTGATGAGGAGGTGATGGGCAAGGTTGGAGTTAAGGAAAGGAAGCTTGAAGGACAGATATTAGTGGACTTTGCTAAGAGGATGGACATGGCTTATTTTCAGAAGAGGAAGGAGCATAGAGTGACTTACAAGAGTGGAGGTAGGAGCACACAGGTAGACTACATGCCACGTACAAGAGGCAATCTGAAAGAGATTAGTGACTGTAAAGTGGTAGTGGGAGAGAGTGTAGCCAGACAGCATAGGATGGTGGTGTGTAGGATGACTTTGATGGTCTGTAAGAAGAAGAGGTCAAAGTTATAGAGAAGAAAACCAAGTGGTGGAAGCTGAAAAAGGAGAAATGTTGTGAGGAATTTAGACAGAAGTTGAAGCAGGCTTTGGGTGGTCAGGTAGTGCTGCCAGATGACTGGGAAACTACAGCAGAAGTGATCAGGGTGACATGAAGAAAGGCGATGGGTGTGTCATCTGGAAGGAGGAAAGAAGATAATGAGACTTGGTGGTGGAATGAGGAAGTTCAGGATAGTATCCAGAGGAAGAAGTTAGCCAAGAAGAAGTGGGACATGGACATGACTGAAGAGAATAGACAGGAATACAAGGAGTTACAGTGCAAAGTGAAGAGGGACGTGTCTAAGGCCAAGCAGAAGGCATATGACGAGTTGTACATTAGGTTAGACACTAGAGAAGGACAGAAGGACTTGTATAGGTTAGCTAGGCAGAGGGATTGAGATGGGAAGGATGTGCAGCAAGTTAGAGTTATTAAGGATAGAGATGGAAAGGTGCTCACAATTGAAGAGTGTGTACAGAGGAGATGGAAGGAGTACTTTGAAGAGCTGATGAATGAGGAAAATGAGAGGGAAAAAAAGAGTAGAACTTTTTTGTCCTGTGGAACAAAAAAGATTAAAAAGGATGAAGTCAGGAAGGCTGTAAAGTGTAAAGGCAGTTGGTTCTGACGACATCCCGGTGGAGGTCTGGAAGTGTCTAGGAGAGGTAGAAGTGGAATTTTTAACTAGTTTGTTTAACAGGGTTTTAGAGAGTGACAAGATGCCTGAGGAATGGAGAAGTGTATTAGTATCTTTAAGAATAAGGGTGACATGTATATTTTCAGCCACTATAGGGGGATAAAGTTGATGAGCCATACAATGAAGCTATGGCAAAGAGTAGTGGAAGCTGGGTTAAGGAAGGTAGTGGAAATTTGTGAGCAGCAGTATGGCTTCATGCCCAAAAAGAGCACAACAGATGCAATTTTTGCTCTGAGAATTTTGATGGAGAAGTATAGGGATGGTCAGTGGGAGGTGCACTGTGTGTTTGTAGACTTGGAGAAAGTGTATGACAGGGTGCCAAGAGAAGAGTTGTGGTACTGTATGAGGAAGTCAGGAGTAGCAGAGAAGTATGTCAGAGAGGTGCAGGACATGTATGAGAGGTGCAGGACAGTGGTGAGGTGTGCTGTAGGTCAGACAGAGGAGTTCAATGTGGAGGTGGGACTGCATCAGGGATCGGCTCTGAGCCCCTTCCTGTTTGCTATGGTGATGGACCAGTTATAAGAGGAGGTCAGACAGGAGTCTCCTTCGACAATGATGTTTGCAGATGACATTGTGATCTGTAGTGAGAGCAGGGAGCAGGTGGAGGAAAACCTGGAGAGGTGGAGGTTTGCACTGGAGAGAAGAAGAGGAATGAAAGTCAGTCGTAGTAAGATTGAGTACATGTGTGTGAATGAAAGGGAGGGAAGTGGAACAGAAAGATTACAGGGTGAAGAGGTGAAGAACATACAGGAGTTTAAGTACTTGAGGTCAACAGTCCAGAGTAATGGAGAGTGTGGGAAAAAGGTAAAGAAGCAAGTGCAGGCAGGTTGGAATGGGTGGAGAAAGGTGTCTGGAGTTCTGTGTGATAGAAAAATATCAGCTAGAATCAAGGGGAAGGTGTACAAGACAGTGGTGAGACCGGCCATGCTGTATAGTTTAGAGAAAGTGTCACTGAGGAAGAGACAGGAGTCAGAGCTAGAGGTAGCAGAGCTGAAGATGTTGACGTTCTCTTTGGGAGTGACAAGATTGGACAGGATTAGGAACGAGTACATCAGAGTGACAGCTCATGTTGGATGTTTGGTGGACAAAGTTAGGGAAGCCAGATTAAGATGGTTTGTACATGTTCAGAGGAAGAAGAGTGAGTATATTGGTAGGAGAATGTTGGACATGGAGCTGCCAGACAGGAGGCAAAGAGGAAGGCCAAAGAGGAGGTATATGGATTAAATTAATGAGGATATGAAGCTAGTGGGTGCAAGTTTGGAGGATGCAGAAGATAGGGATAGGTGGAGAGAGATGATTCGCTGTGGCGACCCCTGAAGGGAAAAGCCGAAAGGAGAAGAAGACAATAATGATTGAGAGAGAATGAGCGGATTGAGAAGGATCCATTTGCAGTTTAATAGAGGATAATCCAAAACAACACGCAGAAATTGTAGTCGATGGTTGAGAACAAGTAAGTAAAGTCCTATAAACCAGGAAGACAACCTGCGATGTAGGCAAATCTAAAAAAAGAAAACTCAGAAAACTTAAAACGCAAACAGAGTCAAAGCAGAAAGATGCTACAACTGTTACAAAAACAGTTTTATAAAAGCAAAAGGTGGTCCAACAAAATATTGGAGTGTGACTTTCTTTGGCCTGGCAGTATAGTAAATACTTAAACTACACATGGGATCTTGTTGAACAAAATTTGTTACAAAAAATGTAACTTGAAAATATGTACTTAGGTACATTGTGTAATTTGTTGAGAACAAAATGATGTGACAATAGTTAATGGAAACCAAAATTAACTATTAACTATGTCAGTTTTGCTACATGCACCCGGAAGTGAATATGATGTAAAAGAAAATGTGACTCATTAGACTAGGCTACCTTCTTCCATTGTTCCATTGTCCAGTTCTGATGTGCATGTGCCCATTGTAGGTGCTTTTGGCAGTGGATGTGGTCAGCATGGGTACTCTGATCGATCTGCGACTATGTAGTCCCACATGCAGCAAGCTGTGAAATATTGTTTGCTCTGACACCTTAACATTTCAGCAGTTTGGGTTACACTAGCTCTTCTATGTGATCAGACCAGATGGGCTAGCCTTCACTCCCCATGACAATGTCGCCAAAAAGTGGCCCTTGTCAAAGTTGCTCAGACACTTGCCCATTTTTCCTGCTTACAAATCATTAACTTCAAGAAATGACTGTTCACTTGCTGCATAATATATCTCACCCCTTAACAGGTAAGATGTTATTTACATCAACAGTCAGTGGTTTTAATGATATGGCTGAATAGTGTAGCAATATTATAGATAGATAGATAGATAGATAGATAGATAGATAGATAGATAGATAGATAGATAGATAGACTGAATTAAACACAGCTCAAAATTACCTATGTCATTATCGTAATTCACATCGTTGTATTGTTCATGAATCCAATACCTCTCCACATCAAATATCTGCTCACTGCTGGAATTCTGAAGCCTGATGGTTCGGCCAAGGATAACATGCATGCGATTTTCTGTAAATCTGTATATGTGCCCATAAGAGATGCCAGTGTTAATATGGTATATAAAATGCATAATAGTCTACATATGCACTGTTAACATTGCTGCTGTTTTGACTAGAAAAAAATTACATTTGATATATATATATATATATATATATATATATATATATATATATATATATATATAAACATTCATCTCAGAAAAAGAAATGACATAAATTATTCCATTTTTCAATAGGTTTAGGCTTATCTCTACTAGAAAAAAACGTATGCTCACCCCTCCTGGAAGCAGTGTGCTGCAGAAAGGAGCCAGCAGGAGTCAATCAGGACTCCACCACACAGAAAGTTGTTTGATTTGGTACGTGGTGAGTATACAGTGATGGCGGCTTGCCATGGCTGCTGTCTGATGTCACTAACCTGACCTCCATGTATTCTGAATATTGGCAGAGAACTAGATGGCCTTTCAGAACGCTGACCACAGGAAGCTGAAATAAAAAACAATGTTGATCTGTGTCAATCAAAATATTCAAAAAATAAAAATAAAAAATAGGTATATAGGCTGCTAAGCAAAGGCTATTTGTACCAGATTTGTTCCTGAGCTTTCTCACCTCCTCTGATGGAAGTTGTAGGGGCTCTTGGTCCAAGGTTTGTAATGGTAGATGGTTTTCTTGCTATGTAGAAAATATGCCTGATTGTTGACAACTGTTGTCCTGAGAACTAGCATGAACATTGACCATAATCTTTTTATTAGGGAAATTATGTGTACTTACAGCATTTGGGGATATCACAGAGTTCCCAAGTCAGCTGGGAGCCTTTATAAATGTAACACCAGGGACCAAGATCACTGTCTGGGTTCCTTAAGAGACAAATAAACATCTCATGTATATATAGTTATGTATGTTATTTTGTGGATTTAGTTTTGTAGATATAGAGCGAATTCAGTAATAGTTCCACAAGAATGTGTTTTTTGTTTTAAATTTGGGAATTGCTAATTGATGATCCTTGGGTTAAACACTGATGATCCTTGGCTTAAACACTGCATAACTGGCTGACTGGGGTTCTCCTCAATCTGCTAATATTTGGCTGCATAAAGTCTTTTTTCTTTATGATAGCAGGATTGAACACCATTCCAGGGAGAAGGAACTATGCATGAATTCGAATTATTTGGCCACAGAAACCAAAAACCATGGACCCTTGCCTGCCTAATTTCAGCCATCAGGCAAACAATAAGATGATTGTTTGTACAGCTCTGTGTACAAGGGAAGACCCTGTCAACCTAAGAAAATATTTGACAGATATATTGATTTAGGCCACTGGCTTAGAACAGATTGCAAGCACAAGTGATAGCACCCAAGATGTCTCACCCATAAATCTGATGATTAAGACCAAAATGGCACAGAAAGTTCCCCATGCCCCATTTATACATTCCACAAAAGCCCTCTTGTAACAACTGCATTAGAACACTCTAGATAGTCTAAAGGGAGAATGACTATAAAAAACCAAAACCTTAATTAGTGCAATTATTCATTTTCTTTCATTACTATGCTTTATTTTGTACCCATCATGGTTATATCCAGATTGGTGCAATTGTTATTTGATTATTTGGTATGTACTGTTATGGTTGTCATGTTTTCAGTGTATTAACAGCCACTATATGTCCTGTCTGTTCACTGAATGATTTCCTAGCAGATGAAAGCAAGGAAATTTGAGTACAATTTCATTTCTGTATGTTACAAAATTCATGACCAAAATTCTAACTTTACTCCATGAAAAGTGTGAAACTACATAACTCAGAGACTAGTATGCTAATTCGTCATAGGATATTATTAACATCAGAGAATATGACCCTCTGCTATAAGACAATGTTTGCTTGGAGGAAACATTTTGTTTGGACTAGCCAGAGATTTTTTGTGAGAGAGGTGGTAAAACCCTATGGCCACCTCTATCACAAAGATGATTTGTGTCAAGGCAAATCAAGGCATCAAATCAAGTGGGGAGATCTTCTGTAAGATTCCACAGCAGGATCATGCAGACCCAAGCCACCAACCACCTCTTCACCCAACAGGGATTTCTGCAACCCACCATGAGACTATGCTTGTAGTCCATTCCCCATCCATTATTTATTTTGGCCAATATATATTACAGCACAGCATGCTTTCTTTGCATATCCCAACTTTGGAAGTTGGTGTAGGAGTGATGTGGCAGTGGCAGTCTGGCAGTGTTGGAGCGTGAACCCTGACCTTTCGATCAACAACCCAGAGACTTAATTTTTGAGCCACCACTTGAATTAAAATGTCTTTATTGTCATTGTAGTATAGTCATATAGTCCTCCTCAATGTAAACTCCCAGGAAGCGGAAGTCAGCCACCCACTCCACACAGTACTCGCTGATGATTATTGATATGATATCTGTTTTCTTTTTCCTGTAATCTATTACCAGTTCCTTGGTCTATGAGGTGCTGAGGAGCAGATTATTCTCCCAGCACCACACTGTCAGCCGCTCCACCTCGTCCCTGTAGGTGGACTCATCCCCCGCAGAGAAGAGTCCCGCCACTGTGATGTTGTCCGCAAACTTGACGATGGTGTTGCTGTGGTGGGTGGGGGTGCAGTCGTGTGTTAAGAGGGTGTAGAGCAGGGGGCACAAGTTTCTGTGATCAACAGAATGCAGCTATCCTTAAAAATGGTCTCCTGATATGACCAGACCGCCAAATAGACATCCTTAGGAAACCACTGGACAAATAAAGCAACAAGGAATTCCCCATCCAAAGAGACCATACAGGGTGTACCCTGCCTTGTGCCCATAGTCTCCTGGGATATGCTCCAGGTTCCCTGTGACCCAGTAGTAGGATAAGCAGGTATAGAAGATGAAAGAATGAATGAAAATATAAAATTATAACATCTAATTATGTTAGATTTAATGTTTGAGAATGTTTTGCTGAAAACCTTTACATTATATTTAAACAAATTACATTTCCCATGAGCAGCTGAGCGAGAGACGAAGATGGAAGGAAAGTTTGGAATGGCTGTCTGTCCTATGCTCTATGCTTGTTTGCTATGAAGCGGGGAACAATTAGAGCTTCAACTACAAGGCGTTTAACACATAAAGAAGAACAGATCAACAAGGATGACGTGGATTGTGAGAAATTGCATGTATTGTCATTGTTGAGTACAAGAGTGGAAAGCTTATTGGAACTGATCAAGGAAATTGGCCAACAGATAAACTTGAGGTTGAAAGTTTGCAGGAATATCAAGACCATATTGTCTTATGGAAAAAGACATGTTACCATGCCGATACTTTAAAAGTGTATGGGGGCCACCATTGCTGCAAACCACAAACTTGCCCTTGGGGCCTCTTTGGGTAGGCACCCTCTGGTCTCTCATTTTCTGCACAATGCAAGCAGCTGATGCCATTCTGTAGACCATGCCCCACCTGTTTCCCCCCCAAGTTTCTGACTCTAAAGGCGGCTCTGCTCTTAGCCTAGGCCTTCCTTAAAAAGATAGGAGATCTGCAGGCTCCCCCGACAGTTTAGAATTTGCCCCTGGCATAACCAAGGCTATTTTGCACCCCACTCTGTGTGCACACAGAGCTTCAGACACAACTTACTCAATGAAGCATTCCCATAGCATCAGCCATGACACAGCATCTCGTTCACTTCTCACATCTATAACTTGGTGTAGTTATACACGAAAAGGAGGAAAAGTTGAAACTGGAGTTTCAGAGCAGAGAAAGAACACAGCTTACAAATACAAATGCATGCAAAGGGATGCTGTTCAGAAAACATTCAATAAAACAGTGTCAGGCAGTGAATCAAGACCCAAGGGACTGAGTTCAGGCACTGGATTGTACACAGCTTGATGTAAGGTTCCAACAAGCAGCACAACCCATAAGTCAGAGCATTGTCCCGATTATTCAGTAGTGGCACATAAGGAGGAATTGAAAAAACTGGACAGATGTTTTGTCTTGGCACAGACTCAGAGCAAAATTCTGTGAAACTAAGTGTAGCACATGACTGCTCTGCAGTTGTCACTGTCATCAGTCAGTGTGTGACCAGACTGAAGTAAAGCCAGAAGTTTCTAGCCTGAACACAAACACCTTTGTTTCATCTATATCAAGCATAGTAAATATCAAATCAAAAGAACCAAACACAGTTTTACTGCAGACAGCAAAAGCATGGACTGAGGGTCCAGGATGAAGAAAATTTGTACAGTGTTTGATAGATGGAGGCAATCAACAAAGTTTTGTTCATGAAAATCTAGTGAGAGTTTTACAAGAGAAATGGAACTTCTACACCTTCGGCTCTCCCAAATCTGCAATGACCAGTTACATGCAGTTTGGGAAATTTGAGATTTGTTCATGACAAAACACTTAATATAGAAGAAGGTGAAGCTTTAGATACCTTTGAACAGACAGTGAGCTTTAAAGATGGATGCTACTTAGTTGAGTTGCTATGGAAACATGGCAGAGACATATTATAGCTTAAAGACAACTGAAAGTTGCACGTTTTCAAGTTGTAAAGAAGAGATTTAGAACTGATGTGCTCTACAAGATATACAATTATTTGATTCAAGAATATCTGCAGCAAGATATATGTGAGGGGTTACAAGATATACCAACTGTAGAGCACAGTGAAATATTACATGCCATACCATCCAGTAATTTGAGACAATAAGGCAACAACCAGATTGATTATAGTGTTTGATGCATCTTCAAACATCCGGCGAGACCAATGTGGCAGTTTTACATCCCCTTTCCTGCTCCATTTCCCCAGGGTCACCTCTCCACTTCTGTTCCAGCTGGGGACACCACTTCACTTCATGGTCCCGTAGAGGATACCGCTTTTTGGCAGAAGGCAGGACCCTTTACATCTGTTTCCTATTGGAAATGTGGCCCTGCCACATTGTTAGCCGAGGACACCACTCCACTTCATGGTCCTCTGGAGAACGACGCTCGCCAAACAGTTGGAGGTCGCTTCCTCCCTTGGTTGCATGGTTGGTCAGGAGCCATGCCTTAAGGGGAGTTCTGTCAGGAACTTCTGGGACAATTGCCTACCAGACCACCAGAGAGGGTGCTGGCAGATGTTTTGCTTGTTTGAGATCATGTGTTCTCCCACCTGTTTTTCATTATTACTAATGTGCTGCTCTACTTATAACTGCCCTTTTGTATCTGTCTTTGTTCGTTATTGTTGAATGTCGCGGTTTGTTTCTGCATGGTCATGTCTTGTATTACCATGTGTTATGTTGTATCCTGTGGTATATGAATAAATGTACGGAGACTTATCCTGCATTTGGGGCTGACTCGCGATGTTCCCCTTTAAAGCGTGACACTGTTAATGTTATCACAGGTTACCATAAATGGCCTGTCCTTCAGTCAGCACTTGACTAAGAACCTGGTGTGTGTGTGTGTGTGTGTGTGTGTGTGTGGGTGTGTGTGTGTGTGTGTGGGTGTGTTTATAAGTGTGTTTACTTACCTGCAGTAGCCGTGGCTGCCAAGACCGAGCTCTCTGGCATCTGGCCTCCAGGCTGTATAAGACTTGTGATAGATTGCAGGTGAGTCCCATGGCAGACACTTAGCATTGCTCTTACTGACTGACTGAGCTCCTCTATAGGACTGACCTGAGCCCTGTACACACTCCAGTACTGGGTCTGACAGAAGAACAATACTGTGTTATACATGTGAACCAGATTTCTTGTTCTACTGCTACTCCTTTAAGATCTGTAATTCATTTACCTTACCATGGTTTTGTGTGCTCCTTTAGAGTGCTGTTTATATAATACCTGAGCTTTATTTAAATTATAAAACATCTGTTGAAACATCTTATTAATTATGTTTGTAAGCATACTGTAACTTCAAAATGTATATATCTTTCTTATTAGTCTTAGTGGGCAAAAAGTATGTAAGAACACTAAAAAATAAATTGCTATCTTGGTATTTACTGCATAGATTGGAGTTCGAGACACATCTTTGCAGGTTGATTTGTCTGCATTCTTATTTCATGTGTATTGCTTGGCTCCTCCAAACATATCAATGACACAGCACAATCCACATTACAAAATGTTATAATTAGGACATTTATTGAACATATAGGAAAAAAAATTTGTGCACAGCATCCAAAAAAGTCTACACACTCCTGTTAAAATTGCAGATTTTTGTGATGTAACTAAGAAAGCATGTAACTAAGATAAATAATGTATTTTTCCCAGCTTTAATGTGAAATAGCATCCAACAAATTCAAGTAAAAAAAGAAATATAGTGTAAATGTCCATCCTTCCATTTTTTCTACAGCTTACCTACAGAGGATCATGGGGAACCTGGAGACTCTTCTAGTGGGCTCAGGGCACAAGGCTGGGGACACTGTGGATGAAGTGCCAACCCATTGCCAAGCAACTCTGGATTGGGGGAGGAAACTGGTATACCCAAAGGAAACCCCCAAAACATGGGGAGACTATGCAAACTCCAGTGAGAATTGAACACTCAACCCTGGAGGTGTGAGGCAAACATAATAATCACTAAGTCACTGTTTCCCCTTAATGTAAACCTACTAGGGAAAAAACTTCAGCAATAAGTTGGTTGTACACATGTGCACACCCTTTTATAATTATGCATATGCTCAGAATTAATCACTTTCAAACTCTTGTTCAATACTAACTATAATACACCTGTCATTATGGAATTGATTCAGTTTGACCCATAATAAAGACCAGCTGATTCTCAGGATTTTCTTGATGTCTTCTTGTTTAACATCACTGCTGAAGTCTGTCAGGAACCACTGGGACAGTTCCCTGCCAGAACGCTGGAGGGGGTGCTGGCAGGTGAATCGGTGAAGCCTGCTTTGCGGTTTGTTTTCTCCATGCACTTTGTGCCACGGCCCTCCTTATTGTTCTGTGTTCCTGCCTTGTCACCTGTTCCCCATTTACCCTGATGTTTTGCCCTATATATATGAGCCCTTGTGTGCCTGTCTTTGCCAGTCATTGTTTGTTTTCTTGTTTGTTTGTTTGTGTACCTGTTTTCATGTTTGTCAGCCTGTATGATGGGCCGTTCATGTTTTGTTTTATTTGTTTAATGTCCAGGCTCTGTAATATGTGCTCATGTCATGTTTTTGTTTATTATGCTTAGTTTGTATTACATTTCATTTTAGTCTTATCTTACCCTCGTTAATAAAGCAGCACTTCGTTTAATCCTGTGCATGGGTCTGTTTCCATGGCGTGTAGGTGCATACGGTTTCCATGGACATTTGGCTTCGAGCCCTGCGGGAAGCGGGCGGTCCGGATGTTACAAAGCATATGCAGGATCTTAGTGTTGAAAGTCATTGATCAGGAGTGGGGTACAAAAGAATTTCCAAAATATTACATGTGCCACAAAACACCTTAAAAGGCTTTTTTCGAAAAGTGGAGAAAATGGACACCACAATGTATGTTAAAAAAACAGCTGGGTCTAGGGCTAAAGTCAACAAAAACTACTTTAACTCGGAGCGTGTAGACTTTTTATATCCACCATATATATATATATATATATATGTATGTATGTTGTGTGTGTGTGTGTGTGTGTGTGTGTGTGTGTGTGTGTGTGTGTGTGTGTGTGTGTGTGTGTGTGTGTGTGTGTGTGTGTGTGTGTGTGTGTGTGTGCCTCACCTGTTGTACAGTTTGGTATAGAACAGAATTCCCACACAATTTGAGACTTCTTATAAATGTAGCACCATGGTCTGGAGTCTCCATCTGGATTTCTTAAACAAACACAATTTTTTTTTATTTTAAATAATCAACAGGGATGTTATTTTTAGTTTTCATTCATTTTTTGTACCTGCAGTAATTGTGATTGCCCAGTCCGAGGATTCTTGTGTCTGGTTTCCTGGCTGTGAATTTTTTTTCTCTGAGTAACGTTGAGTTCCAGTTGATACACTCAGTTCCAGAGCTGGAGATGCTCCAAGTACCACGATAATCATAGCCCTGCCCGCTCACACATTTCTCATTCAAATCTAGAAAAAAAGGATGTGAATATCAAGTATACAGTGTTCAGGCTCCAAATAGGCTCCAACTGATATTTAATGCTTGTGTAAGTTTGTACTCAACTGATCTCACACTGTTGTCCAGCAAAACCTGTGGAACACAGGCATATGAAGTCACTTGAGAACACCGCCTCTTTACATGTACCACCACTGTAGCATCTGGATACATAACAAGCTAATTGAGAGAGAGAGAGAGAGAGAGAGAGAGAGAGAGAGAGAGAGAGAGAGAGAGAGAGAGAGAGAGAGAAACACACTGCACATTCAGATTATGAAAGAAAATGTTTCTCAAATAACTTACCTATGTATACCTATGAACATAATTATAAAGGGCATGTGGAGACAGGGGATGGAAAATGTCTAACATTTGCACTTACACCAAGCCCTCAAAAAAGGCACTCCACAGTCTTCATTTTCACTTTATGGCATTACGATTGTTGATGTCAGGAAAGAGACGGTGAGACAGTTGCAAGTGCAGGCAATTTATTGAGCACAGATCCAAATTGGCAGGCACACTCAATAATCAAAACAGCCACAGGTCAGGCAATTAGCAAACAATGTGAACTAGGACAGGCAAGAGCAAACAAGAAAACCAGAAACAGAATAAAAACCAGGAAGACAATCATAAAATACAAAGGTTTAGTAATGACTGGTAGGGACACACAAAACATATACTTCACAAAGTGTTTGTAATTGAAAATCTTTTAAAGAGACTGGAAAGCAGTAAAAATGATTGAGCACAGGTGTCTGCTTTCATTATTTTTATGCTGACTTGAATAGGGCAACACATTGTTCTTCTTAATCTTCCTATAATAGTAATAATAACTAGACATGTACATTGGTCATGTGACATCATCAGAATACTCATCAAGCAATTCTCCTTAATGAGTGTTTAGATATGTCACATGTATATGTTGTGGTAATTTTGTGATTCCAGTTATTTGTGGGTTAACATGCATGTGACGATGAAAATTCACATCACAATGTGCCACTCATTGTTCTGAGAATTTTGATATGTCACATGTCCATGTTGCAGTAATTTTGTGATTCCACATATTTTGGGTGTTCACATGGTGTATCACATGATGTCACGTAATGTCATCACAATACACTTAACACAGTTCTCCTCATTATGCTGAATGTTTGGATATGTCACATGATAGATAGATAGATAGAGAGAAAGAGAGAGAGAGAGAGAGAGAGAGAGAGAGAGAGAGAGAGAGAGAGTTGAGTGGATAGATAGGGTGCCAGTACAGTTAGAGCTGATTGTATAGCTATGGTAGAGTGAATGGGTAAATTAATTAAGAATCTCTTTTAAAGCCACTGTGCCTATGAGAGTAGGAGTGAAGAAGGCCCTAAGCCCTGTGCATGTACACGTGTGTGAGAGCTGAGCCAGATTCTGACCAAGTTCTGTCAATGTATTTCAATGGGAATTATTGGGGCATTCAATCGCACATATCAGGGAAAACTGTAATTCTCATCGCTTATAAAAGTATAGCACATCCTTCCTGAATATTTTAATTTGATACCTCACTCATGGGTCTATGACAAATGGTGCAGGACTAGTTACAGGACAAAATTTTGTACGGAATAAGAAGAAGACATGATGTACATAATTAGACATGTACAATTCCTGAAGAAAATGTGAGTGGTGCTTGCCGTGGCAAAACTCATTCCTGAGCGGAAAGACAGCGTGCCAATAATTTTGGATGCAAGGGGGTAGATAGGGTGCCAATACTATTAAAGGCATGTATACAGAGAGAGTGCACATCACGCACTTCACCTCATTGTGATGAGCGTTTTGATATATCACGTGTATGTTGCAGTAATTTGGTAATTCCGAATAATTTTGGGGTTGGCGCCCACATGACGTCACCAGAGCATACAGTGGTGTGAAAAAGTGTTGGCCCCCTTCCTGATTTCTTATTTTTTTGCATGTTTGTCACACTTTAATGTTTCAGATAATCAAACACATTTAAATATTAGTCAAAGATAACACAAGTAAACACATCATGCAGTTTTTAAATGAAGGTTTTTATTATTAAGGGAAAACAAAATCCAAAACTACATGGCCCTGTGTGAAAAAGTGTTTGCCCCCTAAGCCTAATAACTGGTTGGGCCACCCTTAGCAGCAACCTGCTATCACACCTTAGTTCAATTTCTCTAGCCATACCCAGGCCTGATTACTGCCATACCTGTTCGCAATCAAGAACTCACTTAAATAGGACCTGCCTGACAAAGTGAAGTAGACCAAAAGATCCTCAAAAGCTAGACATCATGCCGAGATCCAAAGAAATTCAAAAACAAAGGAGAAAGAAAGTAATTGAGATCTATCAGTCTGGAAAAGGTTATAATTCCATTTCTAAAGCTTTGGGACTGCCACAAACCACAGTGAGAGCCATTATCTACAAATGGCGAAAACATGGAACAGTGGAGAACTTGGAACAGTGGAGAACAGTGGAGTGGCCGGCCGACCAAAATTACCCCAAGAGCACAGCGACAACTCATCCAGGAGGTCACAAAAGACCCCACAACAACATCCAAAGAACTGCAGGCCTCACTTGCCTCAGTTAAGGGGAGTGTTCATGACTCCACCATAAGAAAGAGACTGGGCAAAAATGGTTTGCATGGCGAGTTCCAAGACGAAAACCGCTGCTGAGCAAAAAGAACATAAAGGCTTGTCTCAGTTTTGCCAGAAAACATCTTGATGATCCCCAAGACTTTTGGGAAAGTACTCTGTCGACTGACGAGACATAAATTTAACTTTTTGGAAGGTCTGTGTCCCATTACGTCTGGCGTAAAAGTAACACCGCATTTCAGAAAAAGAACATCATACCAACAGTAAAATATGGTGGTGGTAGTGTGATGGTCTGGGGCTGTTTTGCTGCTTCAGGATCTGGAAGACTTGCTGTGATAAATGGAACCATGAATTCTGCTGTCTACCAAAAAATCCTGAAGGACAATGTCCGGCCATCTGTTTCTGACCTCAGGCTGAAGCGAACTTGGGTTCTGCAGCAGGACAATGATCCAAAACACACCAGCAAGTCCACCTCTGAATGGCTGAAGAAAAACAAAATGAAGACTTTGGAGTGGCCTAGTCAAAGTGCTGACCTCAATCCAAATGAGATGCTGTGGCATGACCTTAAAAAGGTGGGTCATGCTCGAAAACCCTCCAGTGTGGCTGAATTACAACAATTCTGCAAAGATGAATGGGCCAAAATTCCTCCACAGTGCTGTAACAGACTCATTGCAAGTTATCGAAAACGCCTGATTGCAGTTGTTGCTGCTAAGGGTGGCACAACCAGTTATTAGGCTTAGGGGGCAAACACTTTTTCACACAGGGCCATGTAGTTTTGGATTTTGTTTTCCCTTAATAATAAAAACCTTCATTTAAAAACTGCATAATGTGTTTACTTGTGTTATCTTTGACTAATATTTAAATGTGTTTGATTATCTGAAACATTAAAGTGTGACAAACATGCCAAAAAATAAGAAATCAGGAAGGGGGCCAACACCTTTTCACACCACTGTACGTCACGCAGTTCTCCTCAATGTGCTGAGTGTTTTGATATGTTACATGTCCCTGTTGTGGTAATTTTGTGATTCCAGTTATTTGTGGGTTATCATGCAAATGACATCATCAAAATTCATGTCAGGAAGTTCTTCTCATTGTGCTGAGCATTTTGATATGTAACTTGTGCATGTTGGTGTAAATTTGTGATTCGACTTATTTTGAAGCTTGCCGTGATGTCATCAAAATTCATGTCTTGAAGTCATCCTCATTGTGCAGTGGTTTGATATATGACATGTCAGTGATGCAGTAATGTAATGATTCCACCTATTTTGGGTGGTCCCTACATGTGACATCACATGACATCACGTGATGTCATCACAATACACTTACCACAGTTCGCCTAATTGTGCTGAATGTTTGGATATGTCACATGTAAATACTGTAGAAATTTTTTGATTTCACATAAAATTGAATTTATAGATAGATAGCAGAGGTGGACAGTAACAAAGTACATTTACTTGAGTACTGTACTTAAGTACACTTTTTGAGTATCTGTACTTTACCTGAGTATTATTTTTTCTGGAAACTTGTTACTTTAACTTCACTAGATTTGAAAGACAAATATTGTACTTTTTACTCCACTACATTTCTGTCAAGGTCAGTGAGTAGAAAGTAGTTATGTTAATCAGAGGATGATTTTTTTTCCACTCTTGTAGTATCACGTGTTGTGAAGTTCAGTGGTTTTCCGTCTTTTTTTTTTTTAACTTACCACAATTAATTGGTGGTAAAATGGACGAAGACAGATCATCGGCGCAGTGCGCGCATCCATGGCCATACTTAGACAGTATGTTCCAGTTTTTAGAAAAGAGTCAAGATACTTTATGTTTTAAATGTTTGCTTGTTTACCGAAAACAAACCACATCACAGCCTACAAAAACTCCCCATCTAACCTGCGGAAGCATATTGAGGTACGTATACTTTTAATTTCTGGTACAAGCTTGAAATGGATATTTCCTGTGCCATCAAGTATGCATGTTAGGGCAAATGTTTCTTTTATGTATTTGTTTGCCTATTTGCCATAGCTTTGCATATACACCATCAATGCATTGGTAATGATGTTAGTTAACACGCTAAAACATATGCTGCATCCAAATTTGCATAATGTCTGTCCTAAAATGCGAATAGTAAATTATATTGGATAAATAAGAATGAATAAAATGAGAAATGCTTTGTTTATGATGAGTGTGAGTAGCTAGGTAACAACACTCGCTTCCGTTATATGACATCCTCATAGTATGTCCCAGAATGTGCATACTCTTTTGCTACACACTCAAAATCTCAATATATGGTTTGATCTTCAGCCCAAGAAGGGGAGCACAATTAATTCACATAACTTTGAGAACCAGCTTCTAAATAAGATGAACAAGGACGTTTTTAAGTTTGACTTATTTGACCATAGAATGATTTCTCTCTACTAGTGATCTGTGAGACATAGTATCGTTGTCATAACTAACGGTTTTAAATTTTTGTTTTGATGGCAAATAAGTCTTTCTGTTTTGCTCTTAAAGCAGTTAAAGCTCTGTTAAAGCAGTGTTGCTGTTGGACAGTTACACAGCTACAGTTGTGTAGCTGGGTTTTAAAGAAGGTTGGATATTTTTTCTGATCAGTCTGCATTTACAGACCACTTGATTCAAATGTGCATGAATGGATACACATAGATGTGTACTTCTTTGTTGAGGGTGGTAGGAGTGTTAAATAAAAAATTAAAATGATTATACCTGTCTTTTGTGTCAATTCAGTTTAATTTTTATAGGTTTTGTAACATTCTAAAAGCTCTTAATTCCACAAATACTACAAACTGGTCAGTATATTCAATAGGTTGCTACAAAAGGTACTGTAAGTATTGCATACAGCAATGCAACAATAATAAAACAATGCGTTGACGTTTACTTTTTACTTTTGATACTTAAGTACTTTTAAAAACAAGTACTTCTGTACTTGTTTTTACAACTGTTGTAAAAAATCTGTTTTTACAACTTTTACTTGTAATGAAGTAATGTTTGACCAGTATTATCTGTACGTTCACTCAAGTAAGGAAGTTGTGTACTTTCTCCACCTGTGAGTTGTCCACCAGCTGAGCCAGAGTCTAAAGTTCTGTCAATGTATTTCATTGGGAATTTATGGGACATTCATCACCCGTATCAGGAAAACCATAATTCTGATCAATCATCAAAGCACATCTTTCCTGAACAAACCGCACAATTTGTTACCTCATTCCTGGGTCTACGACAAATGGTGTGGGACTAGTTATGGGACAAAAGAAAAAGAAGAAGAAGAAGAAGTATGTGAGATAGTACTAGTGTGCTTTGCATAGCAAGCACCACTAATAAGTATGTGAGATAGTAATAGTGTGCTTTGCATAGCAAGCACCACTAATAATAATAATAATAATAATAATAATAAGAAAGTAAGATAGCAATAGTGCCACAAAAGCACCACTAACTAGACATGCACATTTTCTGAAGAAAATGTACGTGGTTCTTGTCCTCGAGTGGACAGACAGCGTGCCAATAGTTTTAGGGGCGAGGGGACATAGAGTTTCGGATGCAAGTGAACAGATAGGGTGCCAATACTATTAGGCATTTGTACAGACAGAGTGCCAATACTTTTGGGAGCGAGTGGATACGTGCAAGTTATGTCATCAGAATTCACATTACACAATTCTCTCTGTACTGAGTGTTTTGATGTCATGTCCATGCTGCAGAAATTTTGTGATTTCACTTTTGGTGAAACAATTTTGGTGTTTCCATGCACATGCTGTCATGTGACATCACGTGATATCAGACTACTCATCATGCAGTTCTCCTCAGTGTGCTGAGTGATATGCCAAATATGTTGTGGTAATTTTTTGATTCCAGATATTTTGTGGATTAACATGCATGTGACATCAAATTTCAGTTCATGAAGTTCTAATCATTCTGCTGACCGTTTTGATATGTCAAAAATGTGTATGTTGGGGTAAACTTGTGATTCCACTTATTATAAAGCGTGCTGTGCACGACTTCATGTGACATCATCACAATACACTTAAAACAGTTCTCCTCATTGTGCCGAACGTTTGGATATGTCACATTGCAGAAAATTTTGTGATTCCAATCAAACTAAACACTCACTTTTGCAGTGAATTTAAAACTGCATATCCAGGCTTTTAGTAATTGGTTGTTGCTTAGTATTCATTAGTTGGTTAGTCTACATGCTAAGCCTTAACCTAGAGGCATAATAGGCCAGTTGCACTGGGTGGACTCTATACTGTGTAAAATTACTGTGATGACATACTCCAATGCTCCAGTGTTTTGTGAAGCAAACTTATTTGTTGGTATGCTTTGAGCATTTGAACAAAGGCACAGAAAAAAAATATGCATATATCTAATATGCTGCAGTCATTGTTGAGGTTAAGGATTGCACTATAGCTCAGACCACTAAGTACCACTAAGCTAAATGTAGCTTAGTTTCTATCCAAGGACTTTTTTTGTAGAAAAAGGTTTAGCAAAGTATATGCAACATTTTTTTAAAGGATGACATCATGCATGCCATTTTATTGGTAAAATGCCAATTAGATGTAAAAAGTGTTTTCAGAACAGCAGATTTGCCAACAGTTGCTCGGTACCCTCTCACAAATACAAGTTGCTTTAGGATAAAAGCCAAATAAGATGAATCTAAAATGTACATGTAGTAAACATAAATAGTCTGAATGAATATCCAACATTAGTTGGAATATGTTTCAGTGGATTGTGTTTTTAAATGATGCCATATGTATCCATATGTAACCATATGTTAATAATGCCTGAGTATAATTAAGAATACTTGAGTGTGTTTGTGTGTATGTGTGTGTGTGTGTGTGTGTGTGTGTGTTGTTGTTTTACTCACTGGTGATAGGTATGTAGTGACAGCGTGCTCTTGCTCTTGATGCACAATGGCAATACTCAACCTTCTGACCTCTCCATCGAAGCCAAGTTTCCCCTATCTCTCTGACTGCAGCTGTGTCTGAGTCTACACAGCGGTCTGAGACACACACAAATAGCCAGACATATACATACGACCAACCACACAAAGAACACAAAGGTGGATACATAGACAAAACTGTGGCTGACCTACATTTATTACATTGTTTTGCTTAATAAACAAATTAATTAAATTAAATTTAATTAATTAAAAACAAATGCTAAAAAAAACATGACAGATTTTGGTGGATGGGAAAGACACAAGAAAGACAAAAATGGGTGGGGTCAGTAAAAAGAATTACAAAAATAAAATAAAAAGTTGTTAGCTATAATTATGCAGCATATTCACTGAATGATTACCAGCACTGTTATTTATCTAGTATGTGTACAAACCCGATTCCAAAAAAGTTGGGACACTACAAATTGTGAATAAAAACAGAATGCAATGATGTGGAAGTTTCAAATTTCAATATTTTATTCAGAATACAACATAGATGACATATCAAATGTTTAAACTGAGAAAATGTATCATTTGAAGGGAAAAATAAGTTGATTTTTAATTTCATGGCATCAACACATCTCAAAAAAGTTGGGACAAGGCCATGTTTACCACTGTGTGGCATCCCCTCTTCTTTTTATAGCAGTCTGCAAACGTCTGGGGACTGAGGAGACAAGTTGCTCAAGTTTAGGAATAGGAATGTTGTCCCATTCTTGTCTAATACAGGCTTCTAGTTGCTCAACTGTCTTAGGTCTTCTTTGTCGCATCTTCCTCTTTATGATGTGCCAAATGTTTTCTATGGGTGAAAGATCTGGACTGCAGGCTGGCCATTTCAGTACCCGGATCCTTCTTCTACGCAGCCATGATGTTGTAATTGATGCAGTATGTGGTCTGGCATTGTCATGTTGGAAAATGCAAGGTCTTCCCTGAAAGAGACGACGTCTGGATGGGAGCATATGTTGTTCTAGAACTTGGATATACCTTTCAGCATTGATGGTGCCTTTCCAGATGTGTAAGCTTTGCCTTTCCAGATGTGTCAGAGATGCAGGCTTCTGAACTGAGCACTGATAACAACTTGGGTTGTCCTTGTCCTCTTTAGTCCGGATGACATGGCGTCCCAGTTTTCCAAAAAGAACTTCAAATTTTGATTCGTCTGACCACAGAACAGTTTTCCACTTTGCCACAGTCCATTTTAAATGAGCCTTGGCGCAGAGAAAACGCCTGCGCTTCTGGATCATGTTTAGATATGGCTTCTTTTTTGACCTATAGAGTTTTAGCCGGCAATGGCGAATGGCACGGTGGATTGTGTTCACCGACAATGTTTTCTGGAAGTATTCCTGAGCCCATGTTGTGATTTCCATTACAGTAGCATTCCTGTATGTGATGCAGTGCCATCTAAGGGCCCGAAGATCACGGGCATCCAGTATGGTTTTCCGGCCTTGACCCTTACGCACAGAGATTGTTCCAGATTCTCTGAATCTTTGGATGATATTATGCACTGTAGATGATGATAACTTCAAACTCTTTGCAATTTTTCTCTGAGAAACTCCTTTCTGATATTACTCCACTATTTTTTGCCGCAGCATTGGGGGAATTGGTGATCCTCTGCCCATCTTGACTTCTGAGAGACACTGCCACTCTGAGAGGCTCTTTTTATACCCAATCATGTTGCCAATTGACCTAATAAGTTGCAAATTGGTCCTCCAGCTGTTCCTTATGTGTACATTTAACTTTTCCGGCCTCTTATTGCTACCTGTCCCAACTTTTTTGGAATGTGTAGCTCTCATGAAATCCAAAATGAGCCAATATTTGGCATGACATTTCAAAATGTCTCACTTTCAACATTTGATATGTTATCTATATTCTATTGTGAATAAAATATAAGTTTATGAGATTTGTAAATTATTGCATTCCTTTTTTATTCACAATTTGTACAGTGTCCCAACTTTTTTGGAATCAGGTTTGTATATAAAATGTACCTAGTATGTAAATAAAAAGTTTGATTTTACCCCCATCTAATTGCCAGACACAGTAAGACCTTCAGCAATGTCACACATTGTTGATTTGATTTATGTAGTATTAGCAATAGCAATTATCTGCAGACAGTGAATCTGTCGGTGACTATGTCACCATGGCCAGACCAATACTAGACATGATTAGAGTCAAGGGTGGTCAGGACTACCAATGAAATAAGAGTAGCAAACACTGCTGTACACTTCACTACAAAATAGGAAGGCCCTAGATATTATGTTGGCCAAAGAAAGTGGAGTGTGCTCCATGTTTAATAAAACTTGTTGCCCTTATATTCCAAAAGGTACAAGGTATGATTTTACAGCACCATGCCACCCCCTGGAACCCACAAGGATGGCTTGAATCCTGGCTAGGGGGAGAACAACACATTGCAATAATCTTCATCACTGTAATCTTAACTGTGCTCTTCATTCTGCATTCTTCATTGTTACCACACATATGGTCTTGTATCCAATCCCAGTTGATGACAGATGACACTTAAGTCATAGGAATATCCAGTGAAGGAGAAGATAGCAGAGACCCCCCAACTGCACGCTGCGGTGGAAGGTAAGGTGAGGATTTTTGCTAAATTGAGGCTTATAAGAAAATGGCAACCTGATATGAGATAAAAACTCCATTGCTATCAAATGGCCATAATTCCAGGGACTTAGAGAAGATCATATCAATATTGGAAGAAAAGTAAAACAAACAAATTCCATTGTCTAGGCAGGCTGCGGTAGGTTTGTCTTGACAGATTAACATGCAGGACTCACAGTTCACATGCAGCATCTTTAGGAAGCTCCTAGGCCAGCCAAATTTGGTGCAGTTATATTGGCTTTCTTCACATGTTTTGCTTAATAACATAAAGTGCAAATGGGTGATGTAAAGGGATGTGGCATCTAGTAATGGTTAAGAAGATAAATTAGAATTACCCAATTCTAATATGCAAATATAGGTGCATTTTTTAAAAAATTAGAATATCATGGAAAAGTTTAATATTTTTGGAAGTTACTTCAGAAAATGAAAAGTGTATATATTCCAGACTTATTACATGTACACTAAAATGTTCCAAGTGTTTTTTGATTTTATTTTTGATAATTGTGGCCGGCAGCACAGTGGATTAGTGGTTAGCATGTTCGCCTCACACCTCCATCATCCTGGGACTGAGTCTTGCTCCCGCTCACTCTGTGTGTGGAGTTTGCGTGTTCTCCCCATGCTTGATGGGTTTCCTCCGGGTGCTCTGGTTTCCTCCCACAGTCCAAAGACATGCTTCTAGGAATGTAATGTCATGATTTTTACGGAAACATGGCTTAATAACAACATTCCCAGCAGCGCCATTGAGCTAGAGGGACACAGGGACAAAGTGTTTTTCTGACAGATCAGCAGTGGACTCTGGTAAGTGCAAGGGTGGAGGTCTGTGTATTTATGTTAACAAATCATGGTGCACAAACTCAACTGCAATTGAAAATCATTGCTCAGCTCATCTGGAGTATTTGATGATTAAATGCAGACCCTTTTATTTACCAAGAGAATTCTCAGCCATTGTTGTGACTGCAGCTACATCCCTCCAGATGCTAATGCTAAGTCTGCTATGGAAGAACTGCATGCAGCTATCAGCAAGCAACAGGCCAAGCATCCCGGTGGAGCTATTATTGCTGCTGGGGACTTCAACCACTCCAAGTTAAGATCTGTACAAATTTCATCAGCATGTTTCCAGTGCTACTAGAGGGAACAACACACTGGACCATGTCTACACTAATATTGCTGAGGCATACAGGGCCATTTCCCTCCCCAACTTGGGTCAGTCTGATCACCTCTCTCACCTCTCTTATGCTACCCAAATACACACCACTCATCAAACTTGTGAAACCATCAGTGAAGACAGTGGAGGTATGGCCAGAGAGGGGCATTTCTTCACTACAGCAACAGCTACAAGACACTGACTGGAACATGTTTGCCTCACAGGCCACCTCAGGCGCACAGACAGACATTAACACCTATAAATCATCTGTACGGGAACATATCAACACGTGTACTGACAACATCACCACTCACAAACATCTGAAACACTTTCCAAGGTCCATCTCTTGTTGAAAGCAAGAGATGCTGCTTTTAAATCTGGCGACACAGAGGACTAAAGCAGAGCCAGGGCCAACTTGAAAAGAGGCATTAGGAAAGCCAAGCAGGCACATAAACTACACATCGAGGAGCACTTCCACAACAACTCTGACCCCAGACTCATGTGGAAAGGCATCCAGACCATCACTGACCACAAACCTTCAATACAGTTTCTACCAACCAGCAATGTCTTCCTCCCAGACAAGCTCAGCCACTTCTTTGCTCGCTTCGACAAAGGTGTCATGCACCACACCAGAAATGCTGACCCCTTCACGGCTGTTCATCCAATATCACTCTCCACAACAGAGGTACACTCAGTACTAAGCAGAGTAGATCCACGTAAGTCAGCTGGTCCTGATGGCATACCCGGACGTGTGCTCAGGGCTTGTGCTGACCAACTGGCACACGTCTTCACTGACATTTTCAACGTGTCACTGGCCCAGGCCACTGTTCCCACATGTCTGAAGACTACAACCATTATACCAGTGCCCAAGCATTATTCTGCAGAGTGTCTGAATGATTTCCACCCTGTTGCACTCACCCCCATTGTTATGAAGTGCTTTGAAAAGCTGGTCCTAAGTGTCTCCCACCTACACTGGACCCACACCAGTTTGCTTACTGTCCGAAGGAGATCAACAGAGGACGCCATTTCCACTGCGGTTCATCTAGCTCTCACCCACCTGGACAATAACAATACATTCAAATGTTCATTGACTTCAGCTCTGCTTTTAATACAGTCGTCCCTAGTAAACTGACCACTAATCTCAGTGACCTAGGCATCTGCACATCCATATGCAATTGGATTATGGATTTCCTAACAAATACACCTCAGTCTGTAAGGTTGGGTAATCACTTATCCTCAACCCTCATCCTGAACACCGACGTCCCACAAGGCTGTATGCTTAGCCCACTGCTCTACTCCCTGTTCACCCATGACTGTGTTCCGTCGTATAACTCCAACATCTTCATTAAATATGCGGATGAGTCTCTTCATTGAGTCTCTTCACCACAGTAGATGTCTGCTCAGAGCACACAAAATTATCATGGACTCCTCCCACCCTAGTCACAAACTGTTCAACCTCCTTCCATGCAGGAAGAGATACAGGACCATCTGCACTAGAACCAGCAGGTTCAGGGCCAGTTTTTCCCCCACAACCATAAATCTTCTGAACTTTACACTACACCACTAGGACATGTCTCATGTCTCACTACACTTCACCACCTTGCAGTTCTGCTTCACCCTGTACATTCTGCCACATATTCTCTCTAATTCATAGATCTGTCTATCTATCTATCTATCTATCTATCTATCTATCTATCTATCTATCTATCTATATATATATATATATATATATATATATATATGTAATCTGTATATACACTGTATATTTATTCCTGTTACTGTTGTACATAAAATGTACATAATGCACACATTTTTGCACAATTATAAAATTACACTACACTTTATCTGTTCTAAATACAACTTGCACATACTTCCTCTATGCACATACTGATTGCCTTATTTATTGATGTACATATTTACATATTTATCCGAACTTGTTCATTTGCACAATTTCTGCTATTTGCACTTCTGGTAGATGCTAAACCACATTTTGTTGCTATGTACCTATACTTGCAATGACAATAAAGTTCTATCTATCTATCTATCTATCTCTCTCTCTCTCTCTCTCTCTCTATACTACTTGGAACTAGTTTGCTGACCTTGATATTACTGTGCTTCACTGGCCAACCAACTCACCTGACTTGAACGCTATAGAGAATCTATGAGGTATTGTCAAGAAGAGCTGAATACAGATGAGCTGAAGGCCACTATCAAAGCACCCTGGGCTTCCATTACACCTCAGCAGTACCACAGGCTGATCGGGAATGACCAAGAATACAGGGACATCATAAAGGACTTTGTTGACTGGTGTGAGTGTAACCATTTGTACCTGAACACCAATAAGACAAAGGAAATGGTGATTGACTTCCAGAGAAGTAGAACACCGCACCACACACCAGTGACCATCCAGGGCTTGGACGCTGAGTTTGTGGATAGGTTCAAGTACCTGGGTGTTCACCTAAACAATAGAATGGACTGGCTGGATATCACTGATGCTCTGTACAAGAAGGGCCAGAGTCACCTCCACCTGCTAAGGAGACCAGGGTCCTTTGGAGTGAGCAGGACATTATTAAGGACTTTTAATGATACTGTGGTGGCCTCTGCAATTCTCTACGTCATAGTCTGCTGGGTGGGTGGCAGTACAAAACGGGACAGGAAGAGACTGAATAAGCTGGTTAGGAGAACCAGCTCTGTCCTGGGCTGCCTACTGGATGTGGTGGAGGAGGTGGGTGAGAGGAGGATGTTAGCTAAGCTGAGATCTATTATGAACAACACCTCTCACCCCCTGTATGGGACTGTGTAGATCCTGTGTAGCTCCTTCAGCAGCAGACTGCTACACCCCCAGTGTAGGAAGGAGTGCTACCGCAGGTCATTCATACTAGTGGCTGTTAGACTTTACAACATTGCATTACAACATTGCTTATCCGATCTATTCTCGGGTCACGGGGAGCCTGTGCCTATCTCAGGCATCATTGGGCATCAAGGCAGGATACACCCTGGACAGGGGTGCCAACCCATCGCAGGGCACACACACACACACTCTCATTCACTCATGCAATCACACACTACGGACAATTTAGAGATGCCAATCAACCTACCATGCATGTCTTTGGACCGGGGGAGGAAACCAGAGTACCCGGAGGAAACCCCCAAGGCACGGGGAGAACATGCAAACTCCACACACACATGGCAGAGGCGGGGATCAAACCCCCAACCCTGTAGGTGTGAGGCAAACGTGCTAACCACTAAGCCACCGTGCCCCCCTAAATGTGCAATATTTTATTGTAAAATTTTATTGTAAAATTTTATATATTTGAATTTTATATATATTTTTTATATTTTATAACTTAATATAATCTTACTTTCTTTTACTATTTGTGTTGCTATTGGTGTATTACTATTTGTATTGTACAACATTTTTTAAAAATAATTTTACATAATTTTCTTTTCTCTTACTATTTTTAAATCTTTAGGCTAAACACCTGAACGTTAACTGTCTGTTGAACTGCTGTGACAATTGAATTTCCCCACTGTGGGATCAATAAAGTTTTATCTTATCTTATCTTATTATGCCATGTGGCACTGACACAGTAATTTGTGCAAAAGGAGCCCCAACCAAATAAGTGCATAAATGACCGTACTTTACTCAGTCATTTGACTTTTCTGTATTAGAAATCATTTCTTTGATTATCTTATGAAATATTCAAATATTTTGAGATACTGGATTTTTTTATTTTCATGAGAAAAAAGGCTTGAAATATTTCAGTTCATGTGTAATAAATCAAAAATATATGAAAGTTTCAATGTTTGAATTAAATTGTGGGGAAAAATGAATGTTCCCTTGATGTTCAAATCTTTTGAGATGCACCTGTATGTCCCGCCCTTGGGACTTTAAAGATCATGCACTATGGTCAACTTTTTAGTGTTTGCTCTAGAAACTGGTTACCTTTATTGTTCACTTTACCTATTTAATAAAATCTTTTTTCTGTCTTTGAGAAGCTTTGGCTTTCTTGAATATGCTTGAACCTACATTTAAAATGGAAAAAATTCTTCACAACAATAATACCTCATATAATCACTTTCAACTTTCAACTTAACAATTTATGCACTGGTCTGCTGTCACATGTTAACTGGATAACTGAATAAATGAGTACATGTACAGATGTAGTTTTTTTTTTTTGTCAAAGTGACCAGTGAGTAATTGTAAAGACACTGAGGTGGCATTAGCATCCATATGCAGATGTTTTAATGCAATCCACAGGAAACAAATCCAAATCAGTAGGCAATAGACGTAAACATAAGGCAGGCGAAGGTAGGTACACAATAAGGCAGTCCAATCCAAGCAACAAAACAATGGGTAATCCAAAAGGCAGAAACAGAGCAAACGGGCAACGGTCATACACAGGATAGCAAGATAAGGAATACGGAAACGCTCGGTAAGGCAGGTAAACTGGCAATACTTCGCGATGAGTGAGAGCATAGCCATGCTTAAATGTCTACCAAACAGGAAGTAACCCATGAAGCAGAGGGAGCGGCAGACAGTCAGTACTCGGGAGAGGGCTCCCTCTGCTGGCATGGCGCTACAGTAATCCTGTCGATCTGCTTTGTGCACTATGGTTTTGACTATGGTACAATAGGTACCTTTCTTCCAAATCTGCTCAAGGAATACTTTCATCAGCTATCCTTTATTCCAACATTCTGGCCTTTTCTGAAGAATGCTATAGAGCTCAGTTTGGCCTGCTAGTATCAAGGTGGTCTACCTCTTTAGCACTGGTAGATCTCTTTGGATCATTTTCATGCTGTTGTCTAGCAAGCTCTACTATTGTTTTGCTGTTTGCTCAGTAGATGTATACACTCTCACTCTTTTGCCATTGTTGCTTTTCCTTCAGCACCATTTCCTCTGAGCCTGTATGTCAAGTCTCGTATAGCTTGTGGGTTTCCCTCAATATACTATGCACTCTCTGTCCTAACCAAGTTGTATACTCTATTCACTAGTCCACCTAGCAATCACACACAAACAAGCAACACCTGGTTCCCTGAGAAGAGAACAAGATGCTGCATCATGGCTGATGCTATGGAAATGCTTCTTTGTGGAAATTGTGGCTGAAGCTCTATGTGCAAACTACCAATTTATTGGCTCGGGAAGGTTATGTGACAAAGCAATGCGTGCCAGCAAGACCATAAAAGGGCATCTATGTCACATTCCTCCAGTTTCTGTTTGTCTGAAGAAAGCGTGGTGTTGTGTCAAGGCTGTGGCAAGTAACACAGCGTCTTGGTCCCTTCTTAGGGAACCAGGTTATATACACAACCTGGTGATGTCCCTGTTCAAACTGCCACAATGCAGCTTCATCGCTGACGCAATGGAATATTGATACCAACGCTGCCACACACCAGGAGATGTCTGTCTTAGAGGCCATGAAAGGGCACAAGAGACCCGGGAACATAGCATCAACTAGTCCTGCAGGGACTAGGTTAGAAAAGCTAATAAGAGTGTGTGAAGGGGACCAACCAGCCACTTTGCTGTGGCCACCAAAGCAGATGAAGAGAGAAGAGGACTCGTGCCACAAGCTTGAGTGGTGGACATAAGTGCTCAGAGCCTGAACTGGGCATTGCAGGTGCAGCTTCTCCTGTTATACTGACTCAAGGATTGGAGGGCAAAAAGCCTAAAGAATGACCAGACGACTGGCTATCACGGACACTTTGGGAAGGTATCCTGCCCTGGGATGCAGAATAGCCTTGGCTATACCAGGAGAAAATGTCAGGCAGCAGGGGGTGACTGATAGAGCCTGCATATCTCCTATCCTTCATGAGGAAACAAAGGCTAAGAGTAGAGCCGTTTTTAGGGTCAGAAATTACTCAGAGGCTGACTCCATTGGCTCAAAGGTGGCTTCAAGCAACCCAAAACACGATGTGCAAAAAGCCCACAGCTGCCTGGCACTACACAGAAAGTGAGAGTCCAGAGTATGCCTTCCCAAGGAGGCCCCAAGAACAGGAATGTAATTCAAAGCAAAGAGCTGCCACATACACCTTCAATGTAGAGGTTGACAGGCCCTTGGAGAGGTGTGGATGCAGGAACTTCAGCATTGTACCAACAGGACAGTGTACTGCCTGGGCCAAAAATTTGCCATATGCGTGGAGGTGCCATTCCCTGGGCCTCAGCCCCTGCCTCAACAAGATGTCTGCTTCCTGATTTATGCACCCCAGAATGAAAATCACTCTTAGTACAAGAAAACAGGTCTCTGCCCAGAGCAAGATCTTCCTTGCCAACCTGTACAGAGCATACAAATTCAGACCACCCTGACAGTTGAAGTGGGAGACTACCGTCATGGTGTCGGAGCAGACCAACACATGGTAGCCCCTCAGCTGTGGGAGAAGGTATTTCAGTGCTAGGAAAATGGACCTTATCTCTAGGCAAGTGTCTTGGGTGGGATGTTCCTCTAGGATCCTTCCCCAGCCTGAGAGAGAGCCGTCTATTGACAGAGTTTTGCAATAATGACATGCAATAAGAGTGGGACACAAGGTGAGAAAATATTTTTTACTCACCAAATCATAATGAGGATCAACTATTTTTAGAAGTATCATAATGTCCTTTTTCACATATTTAGTGTTTTATCCTTTCTCATAAGTAAAGGCTTTAAAAAATTCACTTCTTATTGTTTGCATTTTTTTAGCTGCATCAATGTTGAACTCCTCTATGCTGCCGTGTTGAAGAAAATGAAAAACACATGAGCCTAATAACTGCTACTTCTTGATAATTATTGATGTCCTTGTGTGTCTTTCGGGGAGAGTGTAATGGGGACTAGCGAATAGAGTAACCTCTGGTTCATAAAATAACTTGTTTGAGCTGTTTCAGCTCAACTGACAAGACATGGTTAGTGCAGATTGTGGAGACATTTTAATCATCCACGATCTAATATCATCATATTGCCAATCCATGTTGAAGGTCAGGCCCTTGTTCTGCATTTTACCTTTTTCCAGACTTTACACTGTCTAGTGAATAATATGCTTGTGTCTAAGAACACTGTGGCTAAATGCTCTAGCACAATCGTCACTACAAAGCATCCTGAATACTTTCCAGATACATGGATTCATGGCTCAGCAAAAATAAATGATAGTAGAACTATGACAGGCCAGTGCAAAGCTAGGCAGAGCTTATCTTATAGACCAACAGAAAGTCTTCATTAGTATTCTGTCAATAACCATATCTGGGAGTTTTTTTTAAGGCTGATAATCAACCTGGAAAATTGGTTAGGAGCTCAGTGAAATAAAACCAAAAACGTAATAGGACGTTTCTGTGCATGTTGTTCCTGTTTGTGGGGGATTTCCTCTAGGATCTCAGGTGTCTACCCATGACCAAAAACATGCAGAGGTGGGTGCACTTTGATGAGAATGTTTAGTTACATATATAACTATGGTTTTATTAACACTGGATAACTACATTTATTCCTTGTCAATCAAACCCAGTGTAACATCGCTGGCATCAGGCTGCCAGAGGGAGCCCTCACCCAAGTTTTACTTCCACCAGCGAAGGAACACTTCCGGGTTCTAGAACTTTTAAGCAGCGTGCAAACAATGCGATAACGCGAAGTATCGTCTCGTCACGAGATACCAAGCCGTTGCTTATCGTTCTGCTGTTTGGATTACCCATGCTGTGACCTACTTGTTCGTTCCCATTTATCGTGTGTTGGATTTGTGTTTCGGACTGACGCTAGTGTATTGGATTTTCCGGTATTGGACTTGTGCGTGTTAGTTTCGGTTTCCGACTCGTGTCTGTGATTGTGGACTTATTCTCTGCACAAGGATCCTAACCAACCTGCCGCCGGAGAGGCGTTTCACCCAGGCCCGATTCGACAAAACGTTTATGAGAAGGTTTCAGGCAAAAAAAGGCTATATGATAGTGTTGTTTTGTGTAATATAATTCATTTTATTACCTGGCGGAAAGACCTCAGCATATGTCTTCATATTTACAAGAAGGTATTCAGTTGATTCTCACTGTACCTGGCAATTATATAAGGTTCATAAAGCTACATTTACATACATAACTGTTTCTTTCAGTGGCTTATCAGATCTAATTTCAGCAAAACATTTATAATATATGGCTGTTACAGTGACTCAAAAGGTGTAGTTGTTTAGCCATAAAGAATTCAAAGTTGAAAGATAAGATTGCGAATGACCTTTATAGTTGCGTGTTCCTCGTCTCACTCTGAGAAGTATTTCCTTGAAAACAATAAGTGCTACCATGGTTATTCTTTTATTATTTTTCTTTAAAAATTTAAACTGGACAGGTAATCTGGCTGATAGGAAACAATACATGCACTTACCGTGTCAGCTGAAAAACAAACGTAGAGAAGCAGCAGCAGCAACAACAATCTTGCAGTTGTATTCATACTGATATTACTACAGCCTTTAAATGAGCTGAAATACAAAAAACACACCATTTAAAGAATAGAATTATGTAGTACACAAGCAAACACTGTAGAAAGTCCCAGACACTAGTCTTGTCCTAGAGTTGTCCTAGAATTGCAGTTCACTGAGTAACTTTTCTATTTCATATACAGTCACCTCTGAAAGTATTGGGGGGAAAAAAGTCAAATTCGCTTGTTTTTGCTGTTCACTGAAGACACCTGGGTTTGAGATGAAAAGATATGATGATCAATCAGAATTTCAAATTTAATTTCCTGATATTTACATCTAGATGTGTTGAAAAAACTTAGAACACTGTACCTTTGCTGACAACATGCAATTTTTAGGTCAGCAAAAATATTGGAACAAATTTAACACTAATATTTAATATCATATTTTTAGAATTCTTCTTCTTCTTTCGGCTTTTCCCTTCAGGGGTCGCCACAGCGAATCATCTCTCTCCACCTATCCCCATCTTCTGCATCCTCAACACTTGCACCCACTAGCTTCATATCCTCATTAATTCCATCCATATACCTCCTCTTTGGCCTTCCTCTTTGCCTCCTGCCTGGCAGCTCCATGTCCAACATTCTCCTACCAATATACTCACTCTCCCTCCTCTGAACATGTCCAAACCATCTTAATCTGGCCTCCCTAACTTTGTCCCCCAAACGTCCAACATGAGCTGTCCCTCTGATGTACTCGTTATCATATTTTTAGAATTATATAACTAAAATAAGGCTGTGACCCACTGATCACCGAATTATTACATTCTTATTTTGTGATGCCTTTCTAAGCTTGTACTGCAGCTTTTTCAGTCGTTTCTTTTGAAATTTTTTCCCCCTTCAGTCCCCTCTTTAGGAGGTGTAATGCAAACTTAATAGGGTTAAAATCTAGTGACTGCTGGCCATGCAATCCACAATTTGGTCTCTCCTTTCGTTGTCTCATATTTATCTTTTGATCTCAAACCTAAATGTCTTAAAAATATAGCAAAAAACATTCTGAAACATTTGGCAGGGACTGTATGTGAGACAATATGTATCAAGCAAGGGGTATGCATGACATTTCAATAATACACATATTCAGACACACAAACTCCTCATACTCTGTCCATATTCAGGCATAAGAAATCAGCTTTTAACTTTACATTCATCTGAATAAAATAAGCATTCAACTATTAAATTTCCATGTACTTAGAAGAATATACACATGAGCACACCAACTTGTATGCAAATAAAAACATATTTATATAAAAGACTTTGCCTGTCATTCTTAACATGCCTTACATAACATACACATAAACAAACACAGATATTAAAATTACATTCTCATTGCACTTGGTGACTGCCCTTATGCAATATACATGAATACTTAAAATTTCAAATTGCAATAAACATTGTGACTTTTTAAAACCATTAAAAGCCATTCTAATTACTCTAACGCCATTAAAACAAAACAGTAAATATGTATAATAGTATGTTAAATGGCCAGTAGTATACTGCCTCAAGCCACAAAGCAAGTGCCCAGTCGGACAAGACAGTCCTGTAAATCCTGAGATGCCCCAATAAGTCCCTTATCCCCTGCAACTTGGTCATTCCTGGATCTCACCCACCAAACATGATCACCGCATGAGGGAGCAGTACTGCCCATACCTCAGCCAGCCTGGACACCTTCGCTCCTTCTGCCCTGAGATTTCAGGAAGCCCCCTTTCATTCACAGTTGGTGGGCACTGTGTTGGGAGTTATTCAATACTCCCTACCAGCCAGCCCAGGACTATACATCCCTGTGGAACTATCCTGGAATGACAATAATCACATGTGTCAGGCTTTGTTCAGGCCTTGAATTAGTTTGGTGTGATTATTGACTCATCTTTTATTTGAAGCTCATGTAGATAATGTCACTATGGTAGCCTTCTTTCATTTCAGAAATATTGCTAAGATACGAAATACAGTGGGGCAAAAAAGTATTTAGTCAGCCACCAATTGTGCAAGTTCTCCCACTTAAAAAGATGAGAGAGGCCTGTAATTTTCATCATAGGTACACTTCAACTATGAGAGACAGAATGAGAAAAAAAAAAATCCAGAAAATCACATTGTCTGATTTTTAAAGAATTTATTTGCAAGTTATGGTGGAAAATAAGTATTTGGTCAATAACAAAAGTTCATCTCAATACTTTGTTATATACCCTTTGTTGGCAATGACAGAGGTCAAGCGTTTTCTGTAAGTCGCCACAAGGTTTTTACACACTGTTGCTGGTAGTTTGGCCCATTCCTCCATGCAGATCTCCTCTAGAGCAGTGATGTTTTGGTGCTGTCGCTGGGCAACACGGATTTTCAACTCCCTCCAAAGATTTTCTATGGGGTTGAGATCTGGAGACTGGTTAGGCCACTCCAGGACCTTGAGATGCTTCTTACGAAGCCACTCCTTCGTTGCCCGGGCGGTGTGTTTGGGATCATTGTCATGCTGAAAGACCCAGCCACGTTTTGTCTTCAATGCCCTTGCTGATGGAAGGAGGTTTTTACTCAAAATCTCACGATACATGGCCCCATTCATTCTTTCCTTTACACGGATCAGTCGTCCTGGTCTCTTTGCAGAAAAACAGCCCCAAAGCATGATGTTTCCACCCCCATGCTTCACAGTAGGTATGTTGTTCTTTGGATGCATCTCAGCATTCTTTCTCCTCCAAACACGACAAGTTGAGTTTTTACCAAAAAGTTCTATTTTGGTTTCATCTGACCATATGACATTCTCCCAATCCTCTTCTGGATCATCCAAATGCTCTCTAGCAAACTTCAGACAGGCCCGGACATGTACTGGCTTAAGCAGGGGGACACGTCTGGCACTGCAGGATTTGAGTCCCTGGCGGCGTAGTGTGTTACTGATGGTAGCCTTTGTTACTTTGGTCCCAGCTCTCTGCAGGTCATTCACTAGGTCCCCCCGTGTGATTTTTTTTTTCTCATTCTGTCTCTCATAGTTGAAGTGTACCTATGATGAAAATTACAGGCCTCTCTCATCTTTTTAAGTGGGAGAACTTGCACAATTGGTGGCTGACTAAATACTTTTTTGCCCCACTGTATGAACGCATCACTCCAATCTTACCCACACTGCACTGGCTCCCAGTCCATTTTCACCAAACTGAACATGCACAATGTATACCAACTGGTGCATACAAGGCAAGGGGACAAGTGGAAGACAGCATTCAACACCCCCATGGGGCATTACTAGTACTAGGTCACGCCTTTTGGTTTCACTATTTTGCTCATGTCATCAGCCACAGTTATCCAGGCTCGTGCAGGAACAGGGTTCACATAGAAACATTCTTCAAACATTTTTGTTAATTCAATCTGCTCTCTTGTAAACATGCTAGGATGGATAAGGTTAAGCTTCCCTATCAATCAGATATTATAATTTTGCATTTCTGCAATCATCTTGACTAGATATGCAGGCTTGCTTCAATAAGTGTCCAAAGCACAAAGAAAAGGCTCACTACGATCAGGTAAAACAGTGCTGCTG
This sequence comes from Hemibagrus guttatus, assembly GCA_033459395.1. NCBI lineage: Eukaryota > Metazoa > Chordata > Actinopteri > Siluriformes > Bagridae > Hemibagrus > Hemibagrus guttatus. The sequence goes on from JAUCMX010000007.1 coordinate 12,176,649, forward strand.
GCCAATGTCAGAATAGCACATAACTGAGAAATGCATAACAAGTCTGTAGTTGCATCTAAGGTCTGAATATTGGCATACGCAATTCCAGAATTAAAACCTCTTTATGCATACAGACCTAAAACCTGGGATTTCATATGGAAAAGTATGGACGAAGCTTACAGGAGGCATTGGTGGTTCAGTGGTAGGTTTCTCACCTATCATGCGAAAGGCCTGGGTTCGATTCCAGCCAATGCCTCAACCCCAGCCACTGGATGCAGTGCCGGTCCCAAGCCCGGAAAAAATGGGAGGGTTGCGGCAGGAAGGGCATCCGGCGTAAAACCTGTGCCAAGTTGTTGTGCGGCCCAGTCGGTCCGCTGTGGCGACCCCGAACAGGGAGCAGCCGAAAGCATACACGTGAAAATCTCAAGAATGTCATAATTTCTTGCTTTATGTGGTACAATTAGGCTTTAGGTTTAGAGTCAGTTTAAGCATTACATTACTGGCTCAACATATTAATTAAAGTCAACACAAGCCCTTACCACAAAAGATGTTTATACATACGTACAGTACATACATTACACACACACACACACACACACACACACACACACACAAATTTGGAGGAACAAATTTGTGGGAAGCCAAGACTATCTTTGCCAGATCCCAAGCTCACTTACTCACATTTTGGTGGTTGCATATGAATTCTCTAGTGACAATTATTCTCATGTAGCTTGTTCATCTGCTGTTTATCTAGGTGCCAGTATGAAATGCTTCATGGAACAATGGCATCATAGTTTTCTGATTAGTTAGGGCTTTAAAATAATTTCATGCCTGTATTGGGGTGGAGGAACTTGACTGGCCTGCACAGAGTCCTGACCTCAACCCAATAGAATACCTTTTGGATGAATTATAGCAGAGACTGCAAGCCAGGCCAAAACTGGGACATCTGCCATTACATGCACATGAACGTATTATGGATTTGGCCCGCCCTTTGCAGTTATAACATCTTCAACTCTTCTGGGAAGGCTTTCCACAAGATTTAGGAGCATGTTTATGGGAACTTCTGACCATTCCTCTAGAAGTGAATTTGTGAGGTCAGGCACTGATGTTAGACAAGAAGGCTGTCTCCTCTTTAATTCATCCCACAGGTGTTCTATCGGGTTGAGTTCAGGACTGTGAAGTTCCTCCTCACCAACCTCGCTCATCCATGTCTTTATGGACCTTGCTTTGTGCACTGGTGTGCAGTCATGTTGGAACAGGAAGGGGTCATCTCCAAACTGTTCCCACAAAGTTGGAAGCATGAAATATAAAACATGAAGTATGCTGAAGCATTAAGAGTTCATTTCATTGGAACTAAGCTGCCAAGCCCAAGCCCTGAAAAATAACACCTGAATTCAATGATTTGGTGGGGTGTTCCAAAACCTTTGGTAATATAGTGTATATAGTAATTAGCAATATAGTAATTAGGAATATAGAAATTTGTTGGTACCAGATAGGCTGGTTTGAGTATTTTAAAAAGTAACTTTTAATACTAAATTCAACTGTGTGTACTCAGTAGCCACTATATGGTTTAATTTTAAATTATAAAATATATTTTACATTTAAACAGTAGAAAATTATATTCTGTAACTCTAAGCAATAAAGTTACCTTCTAGTTAAATTGACATGAAACTCACTGTACTTAACTGTAATAGAATTGATATTTAGTTTTCTACATTGTTATGGGTAATGTATGGGTTTGTTAATCCGGATTTACTTTAACAAAGGCTGAGATTTTCACGTGTATAAACAGTCTAAAGACATGAGGCTTGGGGGATACTAGTGATTCAGTGATTCTTATTCTTTTTATTCTTTCTGACTTTTTATTTTGAGGCGATTAAGTCTGGTAAAAACCTATTAATAATGAGACATGAAACTTGCTGTGCAAAGCCCCACACCACCCCAATAAAACAGAGTCTATTGCCACTCAACATGCCACTGTTTTACGTCATGTGCTATGGGCCAGTAACGAAGACACTTTTATTTTACACTCATGCGCTGACGCACTCACTCTAAAGCGTATGCATGCCAGCACTGAGAAACTGCTAAGATCAATTCACAACAGAGGCATATTGCAACACTTCTTGGTGAGGGTCAATCTTATAATACATTTCTCTATGTTTTTTTCTTAATGTATAATGATCCTGTAAGATAAGAATATACAATAAGAGGTCTCTCCCAAGATACCCAACCCTTGCTCCCCTTACGAACGATAAAGACAAATAGCAGCACACGATGGAGAGGAAAACCTTTACTGAGGTATCCACTCTACCAACAATTAATTCCACAATTTAACTTAATATCATGTTACATTGCATTTCACAGGTCAATACAGTCCAGCACTTTTGGTAATAAAATGTAGGGGCGAACGCGAATGCTACTTTATGAACCCTTTCACGGGACTTTCAGTACATTAAGTAGCTCGGAAACACTGTAAGTTTGTGTGCACATAATTTTTTTACACTTAGCTATATTGACATTTACATTAATTCTGTAACAAGGTTATGATTAAGCTTTACAAATCTTACAAAGTGGCACGCTGTAATAAACCCGATGCACTTACGTCTTCAATTCTAACGTCCCTCTTATGCCCTTCCACGAATTGTGTGTGTAAAAATCGGTGTAAATCCACATGTACTCACAGTCTTTCTTCCAGTTTATCCGTATGGTCCCAAGAAGCTCAGAGTGCTGATATACCCTACATACAGAGTATATATAGGCGAGTCCACGTCTTGCTTGGAAAAAAGGAGTAGGCTTTTCTAATGATGTTGCGTCCTGGGCGGAGCTAAGCATTATCCCCGGAGGCCCATTGTGTTTGGACCATTACACTTTTTACACAAGTTTAGGCTAGCACTGGGTTTGGGGTACTTTAGGAACATGTACATGAGGTGTTTAAGGAGCTTTTTGCACAGGGAATTACAGAGATGTAGTAGATAGCATCAGTTGTATGTAAAGCCACATTAAGCTAATATGTGATAGGGGACGATGATTATATTAGGTCCCAGAACACCCTGGCACTACATGAAGGGTGAAAGCATGATAGTAAGCCTGTCAGTAAAGTCACTGAGGTAGGCTACAACCTAGGGGAAAACTTTTACTAAGTTCTGCTTAAAGTTAATTAACAGAGAACGCATATCTGAATCACAGCACCTGCAACAAGTGTAAACACCACTTAAATTCAGATACACTCAAATTCCTCACATCTTCTATACACTGTGAACTGTAGTCTAAAATAAGGTTATGACTGTGCATAGCAAGGATTTTTAACAGCAATGGCAATCAGGGATTGTAAGAGAAAAGAGTAGTATAGTGCTGTGTGGTTACTATTAGGAAGTTTAATGCATTTCTTTAAAACAAAGTCATTAGTCAGATCACTGAACTCAAAAGTACTCAGTAAATTATATTCAACTATACCAAATTAACGACTCCTTCATATCATAAAGAACATATCAAAACTGTCAGGCTTATTAGGCTACTGTTTCCTAATATGATTGACCATTTTGAGTATTTTAATTCAACATTTATGAAATGCATATTTTATTGTAATATTTAATTTAATTTCATTTAAAATTCAAAACTGAATGCAGATAAATTTAATATTATTTTTAATTATACTACTATCATGGTTTATGTTCTTTTGCACTGGCCCCTCTAAGAGGTACGTTTTAAACAGCCCTTGTTAAAAATTGACTTAACATGCCCTTGGTTCTTTGTTTGGTACATACTGTTTCATAAGGACTGATTTTACAGTAAGGAATTAAGCTCTATATATTTGCCAAATTTCAGTTGCTTCAATTCTGCACAATTCATATGAAGTATATGTAGACATTTCATGCTAGCTGAGGCAAGTCTAAATACTGTGCCTGATTAGATTATTTTGCCTGTGAATGAGGGACCGCTTTCAGACTTTGTGTTAACTCAGGCTTGTTTACATTTTATTATAATTTGCACACTGCCTCCTCATTGTATCTTACTGAATGATACAAACTGAAATCTCATTTTAGCAAAACACTGCTTGATCTGTGTCATCAAAGTGTGACTAAACTTTTTTTTAAAACATCACACTTAAGTTATGTTTCATTATAAGTTAAGTGACAAAAGTTATGTTTAAGTGACCAAATGTTATATATATATAATTACTGAAGATTCATACATATTTGTTCATTTTTATGATACTTATAAAGGGGCATTGGTGGCTCAGTAGCAGGTTTCTTGCCTACCATGTGGAAGGCCCAGGTTCAATTTCCAGCCAATGCCCAACCCCAAGCCACTGGAGGCAGTGCTGGTCCCAAGCCTGGAAAAAATGGGAGGGTTGTGTCAGGAAGGGCATCCGGAGTAAAACCTGTGCCAAGTTGTTGTGTGTCCCAGTTGGTCTGCTGTGGTGACCCCAAACAGGGAGCAGCTGAAAGCAACTTACTTCTTCTTCTATACTTATAAACTAGAAATTTCAAAGAGTTGTCCTTAAACTATGAATTGAACAGCCAGGGTCAGCTTACACAACTGTAAGAGTGGAATCTGTCAGAATAGACATTGAACCAGAGTTCAGGACATTTACATTGGAATGTTACAAGATATGGACCCCTGAGGTTTCTTGTGAGTGAGCAAACATTAGATAGAAAATATACCAAAGCAGAGACATGCGTGTTAGATGTGTGCATATCTGTCTACGCCTAGGGTGTAACACCAGGAAACACTCACCACTACACAGGAAATGAACACATGGGCATAAGTAGTAGAGAAAGAATGGGTGGGGTTAAATTGCTTTGAGTATTCAACATGTAGCAGGAATTCACACTAAAGTTTTTTGCCTATTTCACATTTGTACATAACTCCCCAAATTGTTCCCTTTCAGGATAAAACAATTGCTGAAAATTAATTACATAAATACCAAAAATACCAACACTTATGGGGAAACCCTCAATGTGCTATAATATAAAAACAGTTATATTATAGCACAAAAAAAAAAAAAATAATAATAAATAAATATATATATATATATATATATATATATATATATATATATATATATATATATACATACACATTTGCCAAGTTGTTGTGCGGACCAGTTGGTCCGCTGTGGCGACCCCGAACAGGGAGCAGCCGAAAGCAACAATAATAATATAATTAATTAATATAATATTATAATATAATATATATAATATTAACAATAATAATAATAATAATAATAATAATAATAATAATAATAAACAGCTATATGCCATTGTTATACTTGTAATACTGTAGGATATTCGCTATTTATGAGTTATTTGCCAAGGTCGCATAACTATATTTGGCAATTTGTGGTGTTCTGTCACAAAATTCGAATAAAAAGATTGTTATATAATTGTGTATAAAATAGCGAAGTCAAAAAACAATATGTATTCACTCGTTTCATTCGCTTTTTCGTTGAGAAATTGTATGTGAAAGTTTATAAAAAAATTTAGTAATTCACTAAACCAGCCTCGGCTATGGATCATTCTTCCTGGTAGATTACAGAAGGCGTTATTCATTTACGGGAAGTGACTTTTCAGTTTTCAAAGTTTCAGGAAGTAGTGCGAAACACGATGTATAGTATATCGACAAAATCTTGAAAAAAAACAAAATTCAATAAAAAAAAGAAAATCGCAAAGAGTAGCGTGTTGAATACAGGTTCCTTTTCTAGCACTCGTGTAGAAAAACGTTGTGAAGGAAAGCGATTCAGTTGTGAAGGTAAACATCCACTTTTTGTTTGCTTGGTTGTTATATAAATACTTATCTTAAATATGCTAGTGGGGGTTTCATTTGTTGTCTTACCGAAAATATTACAGACTGGAAAATGATTACCATATTCAGTAGTTACCTAGCTTATTTACCTTATTACCTATACCTTAATACTGTATAATACTAATATCTGTTCAGGAAAAAACGTACTGATAGTCAATATAGCTAGCTGTAGCAAAGGACGAAAGTAATGATAGGACTCATTTTAATATCAGAATTACAAGAGAACGTTTAATAATAGCTTGTTTCTGATTAAGTAGAAAATAGCAGATACCAGAAAACGGCTTTTCTTTTATTATTATTATTATTATTAGTAGTAGTAGTATTAATGGACATGAAAAAAATATATTCAGCTCTAGTTTTCCTTTTTTTGTTTCTGGTTACAAATTCAAGTTTATTATTTCTTTTGGCACCTCTGGGTGGGTTTAAAATGCTGACGATATCTTATTGGTCACCGCCCACATTTCTTTTTGCGAACCGCTTAAAATAAGAGTCCCTCTGAATTCGCCATTTTGTTGATCAGCTAAGGATATTTCTTGTGACGAGAAAGTGTGTTACAGTCAAGCAAATACAGACTTAAACAGTACCAAATTTGAAATTAATAAGTCAAATAAACAGAGATAGTTGCCTAATAATAATAATAATAATAATAATAATAATAATAATAATAATGATAGCATTAATTATTAATTAATAAATTACTTAATCAACATTTGTAAATGACTGTGCATAACATTAGATGGCACTCACATTTTGGTTAAATTGGCTGGGTAACATCTGCTTTAATAGGAATACGTGTAGATCTGCTCATTTATACCATTATAGCTAATTGTGTGGCAGCAGCACAATGCACAGTTAATGATTACATCAATCATCTGAATGTGGAAAAATGTGATCTTTAAGACTTTTTTTAGTATTATATTTTTGTCAGAACAAGGTACATTGAAAGTGTTCAGTGACAAGGGCACTTTCAAAGGTATTGATTTTTTCACTTTTTCTACCCACAAATTCCATCTTAACAAAACAGACTAACAAACCAACCAAAAAAATGAAAAAAAGGGGGGTTAGAGGAGTATATTCTTCTCGATATAGATTATAAAAGGATCCCATGTTTTGTAAAATGTTCTGGTCGATCCTCTGAGAAAATACTTGATTTTTTCAGCTTTTAGAAAGAACATTCTAATCCTTGATGACATTTTAGGTGGCACTGGTGAATTCCACTCTAAAAGAATTCTTCTTCTAGCTAACATTGTTGCAACTGCCTTTCTTTATCTTTTCTTTTATCTTTAGTAATGTGGATGTCTTCATCTGTGAGTCCAAAAAAAGCCATTATTAGGTTAGGATGGATTCTTAGATAAAATGCCAAATTTAACATTTCTAATATTGAAAACCAAAATTGTCTAAGTTTAGAACATGACCAGAACATATGGGTTAGATCTGCCTTACATACACTGAAACAATCACATGTTTCATCCATATTTGAGTATAGTTTAGCCAGTTTAGCTTTACTGTAGTGAATACGGTAGAGAACTTTCATTTGAATTAGATTGAGTTGCACACAGGATGAAGTCCTATTTATTCGGTCCACAGCTTTATCCCAAGTGTCCTCGGGTATGTCAATTCCCAACTCTACTATCCATTCTGTTTTGATCTTCTCTAGTGATGTATTATGGAATGTCATAATTGAGTTATATAATTTGGAAATGAGGCCCTTGAGGTGTGTAGGGGTTCTAAGTCCAGTCCTGATTCCAAGGGCATTTGAGGAAAAAAGGGCAATGGGCCTGAATAAAGTGATGAACCTGAAGATATCGAAAAAAAATCTGACTTCTGAAGATTACATTTTTGAGCCAGATCATTGTAATTAGCAAAAATGTTATCAGTGAAAAAGTCACTACATTTAACTAATAAGTAATAAATTCATTTTAACACAATTGATTTTACCAGCTAAAGACAAATATGTAACACTCCACCGTTGAAAATCTGATTCAAGTTTTTTAAGTATGGACGATAATTTGCTTTAAACAAACCAACGTATGCATGGGTAATGTTTATTCCTAAGTATTTAAATCCTGATTTTGATATACAAAAGGGCAAGTCTGTATCTGTAATCTGATCTGCCATATTATTTATGGGTAAGCATATACTTTTAGAGAGGTTTAGTTTATAACCTGAAAAGTACCCAAATTCTTTTAATATTTTCACAATTCAGAGACACACGATAGTGAGTCAGTTATGTATGGTAATAAATCATGAGCATATAAAGAAACTTTAAACTCAACACCCATTCTTTTAATACCCTTAATAGACTGTGTTTATCTAAGTACTGATGATAATGGCTCTATAGCCAAAATAAGAGCTAAGGGGGCATCTTTTTCATGTACCTCTAGATAAGGAAAAATACTGTGATGTTATCTTATTTATAACTGCGACTGCCTTAGGTTGATGATAAAGCAGGTAAATCCAGGAAATGAATTTTGGGCCGAACCCAAATTTATCTAATACAGCAAATAAATAGTACTATTCGACTCTATCAAATGCCTTCTCTGCGTCTAGAGAAACAATCACTTCAGGACTGCTCTCTGACACAGAAGAATGTACAACATTAAGAAGCTTCTGAATATTAATGAAGGAGTGGCGTCCCTTTATGAAGCCTGTCTGGTCTTGTGACATAATATTTGGTATTATGTACTCTATTTTTGACAACGGCAGTTTTGATTGACCAAAAGAGTGATTGAACATATTAAGAAGCAAAGGAGACAGTTGTGAGGAGTATTTTTTATAAATCTTAATGGGAAATCTGTCCGGTCCTGGGGCTTTACCACTCTGCATGGTTCTAAATGAATCTTCTATTTCTTGAAGTTGTAGAGGTTTATCCAGATTATCCTTTTGGTCCTTTTTAACTGTGGGTAGGTTAATGTTAGCAAAGAATGTTGACATGAAAGATTCATCATGTGGAAATTCTGAAGTATAAAAATCTGAATAATATTTACGGAAAATAGAATGGATTTCATGGGGATCCATTGTAATTTCTTGTGATGATTTCCTAATCTTTGGAATAAGCCGAGATGCTGATTTACTTTTTCACTGTTGGGCAAGAAGACGACCTGCTTTTTCACAGTGTCTCCCATAATAGAGACGGTGATATAGAGTCTGCATTATTAGTTAATAGAAAATTGTCAATTGCATGGTATATGAATTGGCAGAAGTTTGCATCTGAGAGTAAAGCTGTGTTTAGCTTCCATGCTGGCTGTGTTGGGTAGTTATAAGAAAAACAAATATCAAGGATTACAGGGACGTGGTCTGATTCGACTATAGCAGAGTATTCTCTGCTATATATAGCAGAGTTTTTTATTGCCAGGATAAGCCTTTTATCAGTAAAGAAATAATCTATCCTTGAATTATTTCAAGGATGGACATGAGAAAAGCAAGATAATTCTTTTTTTATCAGAAAATAAAAACCCCATGTGTCCACACAGCCAATTTGAGTCAAATATCCAGCAAGGGTCTGAGCCATTTTTAAAAGAGGTACAGTTTAAGGGTTGGAACGATCCATAGCTGTATCCATCACACAATTCAAATTCTCACCAAATATAAGATGGTAAGTGTTTAAATCTAGTAACAAGGAAAATATTTTTTTCACAAAGTTAACTTCATCCCAGTTGGGTGCATACACACTGACCAGGAGCACTGGTGTGTTGAAAAGATGGCCAGATACAATAATACATTATCAATATATCACGATTTTATCAACAATTTTATCAATAATAATACGAACACGTAGCTGTGCTGCTTGAAGCAGCTGGAATTGCACATTTTTCTGATACAGCAGCTGTAACTCTTGGAATCTGTGAAAACTTATAACCAGTGGTCGGGGGGGGGGGGTCGACCTTCCTGTGGTTTTGGACCCAATGATCGGTCTTCTTGTTCTAGTTTGGGAGGCATTTCAAAAACTTCCTGACCCATGACTTCCATTAACATCTCGGACACGAACTTGACAGTAGACTGGCCTTTCTCACTATTCTCTGGAACATTTAAAATCCTGAGATTTGATCTCCGTGACCGGTTTTCCAAATCAACTCGATCCATAAGCGTCGCATTTTGCTCTTTCAGAGTTTTGATTGTTTTTTTGGCTGCAATTAGCACCGAGAAGTTAGCGCCGAGAAGTTATCGCTTGCGATTGTCTCTGTGGTGCACAGGCGGGACTGAAAACTTACCAACGTCTCTGTTAAAGCATTCACTGATGCCTGAAGTGGTACCATGGACTCTTGAATGAGAGCTGAGATGGCTGCTTTGTTAACTCCGTTACCTCCGTTACCAGCTGACTCATAGAGACGCCGTCATCAAATGCAGGGATTTCTTCAGATTTCCCTGCGCTAGCCATCGTAGCTAATTTGCTAGCTTTGCTGGTTCTCGTTGTTGGTGGGGCATTTACTACCAATTTGTTCTTGCTCATCTTGCTGTATCAGTGCGATTATACTAAACACCATTTTAACACTTATAAAAAACGTTTTAAATTACTTAAATGGTGCTATTAAAAAAATATATTTTCAGAAGCTATCGGGAGCTCTGTGAACACGCGTCCTCACCTCATTGCCAAACTGGAAATCTGATCTCTAAGACTCTAAATGTGCATTGGATGTTGGTGTCAGGAAACAGCTGATCTGGGATTTTCACAGACAGTAGCCTCTAGAGTTTACACAGAATGATGCGAAAAAAAAAACATCCTGTATTCAGAGGGCCTGCCGCTTAAACACCTTGTTGAGGAAAATGATTAGACGAGAATGACCAGAGCTGACAGGAAGTATTATGCTGCTGTAGCCCATCCACCTTGAGATTCAATGTTTTGTGCATGCTAAGATGCTTTTCTACTCACCATGCTTTAATGTGTGATTATTTGAGTTTTACTATCTTCCTGGCTATATGAATTGGCTATTTTCCTCTGTCCTCTTACCAAGAAGTTGTCTCCACCCACGGAACGCTCAATCAATCAGTGTTTTTTGTTTCACACAACAGTGTTTGACTCAAAGACTTTTTTTTAAATTAACTAAGTATAAGTATTGTGCTGATGCCATATAGCTGATCAGATAATATATTTAATAAGGTTCATAAACTTTGAGATTTTGAGGTTTTCAAACAGAAAACATCCCCCAAATGAGGACACTACCTCCTGTAAATTGGATGGATAGCTGTCCATGCTGTTTTTGTTGCATTTTTAAAAAGTTGTATTTGTCTGCACTTCTTTCTGCACAGCTGTTGTGAAGGTTTGGGGAAACAATGAACCGTGCCCCCCCTATGCAGCCCCAGAACTGTGGCCCCTGGGAACTTAAGGAAAGACTTGGAACCGGTGGCTTTGGCAATGTTACCCGATGGCAGAACAAGGTATTGTGCACTTTGTTTTTTCTTTCCTTTGGCATCAGCCACTAGCAGTGAACCTTGTCCTCTCACAGGACCCAGTTTCTAGGCCTAGTTGACTGAAATCACTTTACACAAAAACACACAGCTTCCTACTGTAGACACTACATACACCTCCAGGATTTCATACAATTCCAGGTGTTGTATAAAATAAACATTACACACAATGATTCAAAATTTATATGTAAAAAGTAGATCAATCTGCCTCTGACAAATTATTATTGTCAAATGAGTCTTGCATTAAAGGTTTCCTTTTTTTCCCCTCTGGGTCATAGAATATGCAAGTGTTTTAAATAGTATGGTTGGAGGAGAAATATATATATAAGGTCCCTGAAGGTGTTCTGTGGTATCTGGCACCAAGATGTTAGCAGCAGATCCTTTAAGTCCTCTAAGTTGCGAGGTGGGGCCTCCATGTATCGGACTGGTTTGTCCAGCACATCCCACAGATGCTCGATTGGATTGGAATCTGGGGAATTTGGAGGCCGAGTCAACACCTCTAACTCGTTGTGCTCATCAAACCAATCATGAAACATTTTTGCTTTGTGGCATGGCGTATTATCCTGCTGAAAGAGGCCACAGCCATCACGGAATACTGTTTCCATGAAAGGGTGTACATGGTTTGCAACAGTGCTTAGGTAGGTAATACGTGTCAAAGTAACAACCACATGGATGGCAGGACCCAAGGTTTCCCAGCAGAACATTGCCCAAAGCATGACACTGCCTCCACCGGCTTGTCTTCTTCCCATAGTGCATCCTGGTGCCATGTGTTCCCCAGGTTAGCTATGCACACACACCCGGGCATCCACGTGATTTAAAAGAAAATGTGATTCATCAGACCAGGCCATCTTCTTCCATTGCTGCGTGGTCTAGTTCTAATGCTCACATGCTCAGTGTTGGCGCTTTTGGTGGTTCACAGGGGTCAGCATGGGCACCCTGACTGGTCTGTGGCTATGCAGCCCCATACGCCACAAACTGCAAGACACTGCTTTCTGCCACCTTTCTGTCAGTACCAGTAATAATGTCTTCAGCAATTTGAGCAACAGTAGCTCGTCTGTTGGATCGGATCACACCGGCCAGCCTTTGCTCCCCACGTGCATCAGTGAGCCTTGGCCACCCATAACCTTGTCACCGGTTCACCACTGTTCATTCCTTGGACCACTTTTGAAAGATACTGACCACTGCAGACTGGGAACACCCCACAAGAGCTGCAGTTTTGGAGATGCTCTTATCCCGTCATCTAGCTATCACAATTTAGCCCTTGTCAAACTCACACAACTCCTTACTCTTGACCATTTTCCTGCTCCTAACACATCAACTTTGAGGACAAAATGTTCTTGCTGCCTAATATATCCCACCCATTAACAGGTGCCATGATGAGGAGATAATCAGTGTTATTCACTTCACCTGTTAATGATCATAATGTTATGCCTGATCGGTATATATATATATATATATATATATATATATATATATATATATATATATATACCGATCAGGCATAACATTATGATATATATATATATACAGTGGTGTGAAAAAGTGTTGGCCTGATTTCCTGATTTCTTATTTTTTTGCATGTTTGTCACACTTTAATGTTTCAGATAATCAAACACATTTAAATATTAGTCAAAGATAATACAAGTAAACACATCATACAGTTTTTAGGTGAAGGTTTTTATTATTAGGGGAAAACAAAATCCAAAACTACATGGCCCTGTGTGAAAAAGTGTTTGCCCCCTGTTAAAACATAACTTAACTGTGGTTTATCACATCTGAGTTCAATTTCTCTAGCCATACCCAGGCCTGATTACTGCCACACCTGTTCGCAATCAAGAACTCACTTAAATAGGACCTGCCTGACAAAGTGAAGTAGACCAAAAGATCCTCAAAAGCTAGACATCATGCCGAGGTCCAAAGAATTTCAAAAACAAATGAGAAAGAAAGTAATTGAGATCTATCAGTCTGGAAAAGGTTATAAAGCCATTTCTAAAGCTTTGGGACTGCCACGAACCACAGTGAGAGCCATTATCTACAAATGGCGAAAACATGGAACAGTGGAGAACCTTCCCAGGAGTGGCCAGCCGACCAAAATTACCCCAAGAGTGCAGCGATAACTCATCCAGGAGGTCACAAAAGACCCCACAACAACATCCAAAGAACTGCAGGCCTCACTTGCCTCAGTTAAGGTGAGTGTTCATGACTCCACCATAAGAAAGAGACTGGGCAAAAATGGTTTGCATGGCAGAGTTCCAAGACAAAAACCACTGCTGAGCAAAAAGCACATAAATACTCGTCTCAGTTTTGCCAGAAAACATCTTGATGATCCCCATGACTTTTGGGAAAATACTCTGTGGACTGATGAGACAAAAATTTTACTTTTTAAGGTCTGTGTCCCATTACGTCTGGCGTAAAAGTAACACCGCATTTCAGAAAAAGAACATCATACCAACAGTAAAATATGGTGGTGGTAGTGTGATGGTCTGGGGCTGTTTTGCTGCTTCAGGATCTGGAAGACTTGCTGTGATAAATGAAACCATGAATTCTGCTGTCTACCAAAAAATCCTGAAGGAGAATGTCCGGCCATCTGTTTGTGACCTCAAACTGAAGCGAACTTAGGTCCTGCAGCAGGACAATGATCCAAAACCCACCAGCAAGTCCACCTCTGAATAGCTGAAGAAAAACAAAATGAAGACTTTGGAGTGGCCTAGTCAAAGTCCTGACCTGAATCCGATTGAGATGCTGTGGCATGACCTTAAAAAGGTGGTTCATGCTCGAAAACCCTCCAATGTGGCTGAATTACAACAATTCTGCAAAGATGAGTGGGCCAAAATTCCTCCACAGCGCTGTAACAGACTCATTGCAAGTTATCGAAAACGCTTGATTGCAGTTGTTGCTGCTAAGGGTGGCCCAACCAGTTATTAGGCTTAGGGGGCAAATACTTTTTCACACAGGGCAATGTAGTTTTGGATTTTGATTTCCCTTGATAATAAAACCTTCATTTAAAAACTGCATGATGTGTTTACTTGTGTTATCTTTGACTAATATTTAAATGTGTTTGATTATCTGAAACATTAAAGTGTGACAAACATGCAAAAAAATAAGAAATCAGGAAGGGGGCCAACACTTTTTCACACCACTGTATATAGCGCTCAAAAAAACACATCAGATCTCAATGGGGAAAAATATCATGCTGGATATCTATACTGCTATGGACTGGGTAATGTGTTAGGAAGAAAAGGACGCCACATTGTTTGATTGAAATGAAAATTATCAACCTACAGAGGGCTGAATTCAGAGACACCCCAAAAATCAAAGTGAAAAAATGATGCAGTTTGACAAGTCCATTTTGCTGAAATTTTATTACAGCAATTCAAAAGGATACTCAGTAGTTTGTATGGTCCACACATGCTTGTATGCATGCATGACAAGGTCGGGGCATGCTCCTAATGAGATGACCGATCTTGTCCTGGGGTATTTCCTCCCAGATCTGGACCAGGACATCAATGAGCTCCTTGACAGTCTAAGGGGCAACCTGGAGGCATCGGAGGGACCTAGATGTCCCAGAGGTGTTGTAAAACTAGTGAAAATCAGTCAGAAAAGATGAGTATGGGAAAAAATGTCAGTGGCCTCCACCTATAAAAACCATTCCTGTTTTGGCGATCATCTCATTGATGCCCATCTAGTGCACCTGTTGTTAATTTCATTAACACCAAAGCAGCTGAGACCGATTAACAACCCCATCTGCTACTTTATTTACTTGATGCTATACTCTGGTTGAAAAGTGTTCCTTTTATTTTTTTGAGCAATATGCTTTATGTGAAATATATGTGAAAGTTATGTGAAAAAATTGGGAAACGTTCACATGTCCAAGATGTCTAATCTTGAAAGTGAAGATTAAAAGAAAGTGATTTAATTGCAGGTAAACAACAAAACTTTACCTTGTTTTACTCATTAAACAAAAGATATCAACAAAAATGCATATTCTAACTGAGGAAAAAGTTAGGACGCCCTACCCCCTAATAGCTAGTCTTACCCCCTTTGGCTGAAATAACTTCAGTGAGATGCTTTTGTAGCCATCTACCAGTCTCTGTCATCGGTCTGAGGAAAGACTGCCCCACTCCTCAATACAGAATTCTTTCAGCTGTGAGATGTTTGAGGAGATTCTTGCATGTACAGCCCATTTCAAGTCACCCCACAGCATCTCAATGGGATTAAGATCTGGGCTTTGACTCAGCCATTCCAGAACTCTCCATTTCTTAGTTTTCAGCCAGTCCTTGGTGAATTTACTGGGAGGTTTTGGGTCATTGTCATGTTACAGGGTCCAGTTCCGCTTCAGCTTTAATTTCTTTTAGAGATGGTCTCACATATTCCTCAAGCACCCTCTGATACATGGTAGAATTCATGGTGGATTCTATGATAGTGAGCTGGCCAGGTCCTGCTGCAGCAAAGCATCCCCAAACCAGGACACTTCCACCTCCATGTTTCACAGTTGGTATGAGGTTCTTTTCCTGGAATGC
Source organism: Hemibagrus guttatus (assembly GCA_033459395.1). Classification (NCBI taxonomy): domain Eukaryota; kingdom Metazoa; phylum Chordata; class Actinopteri; order Siluriformes; family Bagridae; genus Hemibagrus; species Hemibagrus guttatus. Next base: position 12,192,359 of record JAUCMX010000007.1, read on the forward strand.
TTTATTTGGCTTACGCCAAACATGTGCTCTGTTTTGGTATCCAAATGATTCAATTTTAGACTCATCTGTGCAAAAAACATTATTCCAGAAGTCCTGGTCTTTGTCTATGTTCTCTATGGCAAACTTCAGTCTGGCCTTTATGTTTTTCTTAGAGAGCAAAGTTTTTCTCCTTGCACACTTCCCATGAAAGTTAAACTTGTGTAGTCTCTTTCTGATTGTAGAGGCATGCACTTTCACATCAACACTAGCAAGAGCCTACTGTAGGTCCCGTGATGACATGTTATGGTTTTTGGTGACTTCTTTAAGCATCTTGTGGTCTACTCTCGGTGTGAACTTGCTTGGATGTCATCTAGCAGAATATCTTCTGAGGAGTTGGAACAGGGAACCTGCTTCTTACTCTTCAAAATTTCCGGCATTTGTTCGATGATATTCAAGTCAGGTGAATAAGTTGGCCAGCGCAGATGTAGAAGTTCATACTGGTGCTTCTCAAACCAAGACTAAACTGTTTTGGTAGTGGGTATGGGCACAGATTTGATAACAAGCAGGCAATCAGATTGGGCAGACAAATCCAAATAAAAAAAAAGCACAGGTCATACATAAAGAAACAAACATGAGAAAACATAGAACACGGCTTGGTGCATAATATAATACTAACAATACCAAACACTGGCTGTTTAAATGGCCCATAAAGCCAGGAGTGAGCTTGACCCAGAAGCCACTCAATATTCAGTGAGGGCTCCCTCCGGTGGTTTGAGAGGGGGTACTGCAGGATGTTACGTTACAGAGCCCCCCTCTTGAGACACTTCAGGTGTGCTATAGTGGGGCTGGCCATGAGGTCTTGGTGCAAGTCTGTTGGGGTGTGTGTGGTGAAATTTGTTGATGTTGAGAGGATGGGAGTTGCATTTAGAATTTTAAAGGGCCCAATGAAGTGAGGGCTTAGTTTACAGCTGGGGAGCTTGAGATGTAAATTCATCATGGAGAGCCAAACTCTGGCCAACTTGGAACAGGGGATGAGGGCGCATTTGATGGTCTGCTTGTAGGCACTGCTGATGAATCGCCCTCTGGAGGCACATGTGGGCACTTTCCCATACCGTTTGGCTCCTGCACTTCCAGTCTGCTGGGACATCCAATGGTTTCCCCAGGCAGGGGAATGGGGGGTTGATATCCCAGCACACACTGAAAAGGGGTCAGCCCAGTGGAGGAGTGTGTGAGGGAGTTTTGGTATAAGATAATTATTAGTTTTGATAATAGATAATTACCCAGTTCCTGATTCAGTTGCTCTGCTTGCCTGTTCAACTGCGAGTGACAGTTTGAAGCGAGGATAATGTTAATGCCTAGTTGTTCACCGAAAGCTCTCTAGACCTGCAAGGTAAGTTGGGAATCTCGATCTAGTACAACGTCCTCTGGGAGGCCATAGAACCGGAAGACATGGTTGAACAGGGCCATGGTGGTTTCCATCACCGTGAGTAGACCTTTGAGAGCTATGAGGTGGCATGCTTTAGAAAACCAATTAATGGCTTCTAGCACAGTGGTGTAGCCATTAGAGCTGGGGAGATCTGTGACAAAGTCAATGGCAATATGGGACCAGGGTCACTGGGGCAGTGGGAGAGTTTCTAAAAGTGGGTAGATGTTGGGAGGATTTTGACTGGTCGCAGACGTGGCAGGCATTGACGAGTTTTGATGTCTCAAACCAGTGTAAGCCAGCCAAAGGCATTCCGGACAAGAGTGGTTGTCTGCTGAATTCTCAATTCTGGTGGCTCAAACTACAGGTCTCCTGTATCCACTGGACTATGAACCTGGCTCGTAGGCTATTAGCGTTTATTGGGCAGGCACTCAGGAGGAGGTGCTTGTGACTGTTGAGCCCTTTGAATTTCCTGCATGATGTCCCAGTGTACAGGGGCTATACTAATTGCAGGGTGCAAGATAGGTTTGTGGTGTGGTGGCTGGTTAATGGGGTCATAGCACCATAAAAGAGCATCAGTTTTACTGTTTTTGGTTCCTGGTTGGTAGGTCACAGTAAACTGGAACTGTGAGAAGAATAGGGCCCACCTGGCCTGACGAGGGTTGAGCTGCTTGTCACTTTTTAGGTATTTGAGTTTCCTGTGATCCACGATTACTTGGAATGGGTGTTTCACCGGCTTTTTGCTAGCCTTGACTTTACCTAATACCTCTTTCAAGTCCTGGTACTGCTGTTGAAGGATGACCTAAGTGTGGGTTCAGGGCTTGACAGATACTAAATTTGGTTAAATAAATGCAGTGGTTAGACCAGTGGGTCAGCTGATGGTCAGGCCACAACAGAAAGTTGTTCCATTCGAGGAAGGCCCAGAATCATGAGGGTTGGGGTGAAATGTGGTGGAGTGCAGTATGAATGAATGAATGAATGAATGAATGTCTTTATTGTCATTGTAATATGTAACATGTACAATGAAATTAAAAATGCTACCCTGTCAGTGCATTATATTATAAAATTAAAAATAGGAGCATAAATAATAGATAAAAATAAATAGTGTTCACACATTAACCATACATTCAGTTATACGTCAGTTGCACTTTGTTTTTTACTAGCAGCATGTTATGTTTTTGTTCTAGTGAGTGTGGTTATTGCTGTGGGATTGAAGCTGTTCCTGAATCTATTTGTCCTTGTTTTTAATGATCTGTACCATCTACCTGACGGCAGAAGTTCAAATAGATGGTGTCCAGGGTGTGAGGTGTCCTGTATTATGTTCTGTGCTTTTTTGAGACAGCGGGAGCTGTGCAGCTCTTCCAGAGTGAGAAGAGGGCAGCCGATGATCTTCTGGGCCGTGTTAATGACCCTCTGCAGTGCTTTCCTCTGAGCCACTGTACAGCTGGTGTACCACACACATATACAATATGTTAGTAGGCTCTCTATGGAGCACTGATAAAAGGACACCAGCAGTCTCTGGGTGATGTTATTCTTCCTGAGCACCCTCAGGAAAGTGCAGTCTCTGCTGGGTCTTTTTCAGCAGCTCAGAGGTGTTCACGCTCCAGGTCAAGTCCTCCTCAATGTAGACTACCAGGAAGCGGAAGTCGGCCACCCTCTCTACACAGTCCCTGCTGATGATTAGTGGTATGATATCTGTTTTCCTTCTCCTGTAATCTATAACCAGTTCCTTGGCCTTCGAGGTGTTGAGGAGCAGGTTATTCGCCCTGCACCACACTGTCAGCTGCTCCACCTTGTCCCGGTAGGTGGACTCATCCCCCCCAGAGATGAGTCCTACCACTGTGATGTCGTCCGCAAACTTGACGATGGTGTTGCTGTGGTGGGCGGGGGTGCAGTCGTCCGTGAAGAGGCTGTAGAGTAGGGGGCTCAGTACATAGCCCTGTGGGGAGCCAGTACTGATGCTAAGAAATGTAGATGTGTGATGACCCACTCTAACTCTCTGGCTGTGATCAGTCAGGAAGCTATAGATCCACATGCAGGTGGAGTGTGGAAGTCCCAGGTCCCCCAGCTTGTCCATCAGTTTGTAGGGAAGGATGGTGTCGCGGAGCTGAAATCAACAAAGAGTATCCGCACATAATTTCCCTGCTGCTCCAGGTGGGACAGTGCAGCATGAAGGGCTGTGGCTACAGCATCCCCCCTAGACCTATTTGATCTATAAGCAAACTGGTGGGGGTCAAAACTCTGGGGCAGGAGTGACGTGATGTGACCCTGCACCAGTTTTTTAAAGCATTTCATCACCACCGGAATGAGTGCAACTGGCCGGTAGTCGTTGAGGCTGGAGATGTGGTGTTTCTTAGGCAGAGGGATTATGGTGGAGGACTTCAGACAGGGTGGGACAGTGGACTGGGCCAGAGACTGGTTGAATATCCTGGTGAAGACTGCTAGCTGAGTCTGGAATGGATGATTGAAGCCAAGTTTCTGTGATCAGCAAAATGCAGCTATCTTTAGTAATGTTGTTAGTCACAGTCTGTAGCCTCAGTTCATCCATTTTATTAGTGAGGGATCTGGTGTTTGTGAGAAAAAGGCTGGGGAGCGGTGGTCTGAGTGGCTGCTTCCGCAGCCTCGCTAGCGCGCCGGCCCTGCAGCCTCGCTTCTGTTTCCTCTCACAGCACCGCATTCACCTCCTCCACACGGGGATGATAATCTATGGAGAGTCGGGGCTCCTTGCTACGTCCACCGGAATGTTGTGTGAGTGGATAAACTCGGTTGTAACACTCCGCTTGTAACAAACTCCTATCTTAAAGAGATCATGCCGGCTGTGAATCTTGTTCGCCCAACAGGATATAGACAAGACAAGAAAAAACACGTACATGAACATGAAAAGAGGTAGAGGTGGTGTGCTGCAGTTAATGATGCCTCCGCTAATGGGGCCCTCATCATTGGTTTGGAACTTAAGAGGTCGGGGCAATGTGTCTGTGGGGTCTGCAGAATAGAACATAGTCTATTGTCAGTTGTGTTTATGTGGCAAAAAACATACCTACACCTACACCCAGAAGGTACACAAAATTACACGTCAATTATCTTCAACAGAGGGGCACGGTGGCTTAGTGGTTAGCATGTTTGCCTCACACCTCCAGGGTTGGGGGTTCGATTCCCGCCTCCGCCGTGTGTGTGGAGTTTGCATGTTCTCCCTGTGCTTCGGGGGTTTCCTCCGGGTACTCCAGTTTCCTCCCCCAGTCCAAAGACATGCATTGTAGGTTGATTGGCATCTCTAAATTGTCCGTAGTGTGTGATTTCGTGAGTGAATGAGAGTGTGTGTGTGTGTGCCCTGCGATGGGTTGGCACTCCGTCCAGGGTGTATCCTGCCTTGATGCCCAATGACGCCTGAGATGTAGATCGGATAAGCGGTAGACAATGAATGAATGAATTATCTTCAACAATTTTTTTTTTAAAGTTAGTGAGTTGTATTTGCAAATGTAAGTAAATTTAGCTGCAACTCATAGATTTACCTAAGCTTACATTGTATAAATTTAAGCAACATTACATTTGACATCATATTAATTGACCAGTAGATGGTGATTTTCTCCACAGTTAGATGTTTGGGTTTGCAGTTTTTCCTAGTATATGTTTTGGTATAGTTATATGTGAAACTTTAGTTGTAATATGTATTTAAAATGATTTAGATCCAGTTTATGATTTGTTCAAGTGTGGAATTGGTAAGTTTATGTTAAACTTGCAAATATATCTAGCAAACTACCGTATTCTCCGCACCATAAGGCGCACCGGATTATAAGGCGCAGTCTCAATTACGGGGTCTATTTCTGTACTTAACCCATACATAAGTATAGTATATTATAGCATAATATAAGTATATTATAAGGCGCATGCTAAAACATACGGTCTACAAAAAAAAGGTAACGGAAGCAAAACAGTGAGTTTAGTTGAACTTTATTCTACTTTTTAACAATACGCTCACATTATTTTTTAATCAATCTTCTCCCACAAATCCATCAAAGTCCTCATCTTCTGTGTCTGAATTGAACAGCTGGGCAATTTCGCCATCAAACATGCCGGGTTCCCTCTCATCATTGTCGGAGTCAGTCTCATCTACTAACTGTGGCCACCTCGCTTTGTTCCCGCAGAAACTCTGTTTCGTCTTCTTAACTTGGTGCAGTTCATTTTCTTGCTTCCTCCACTTCCGAACCATAGATTCATTGATGTTGAATTCTTTCGCAGCTGCTCTATTCCCATTTACAACCGCATAACTGATAGCCTGTAGTTTGAATTGTGCCTCATAAGCATGTCTCTTCACTGGTGCCATTTTCGGGTGTCCTTAGACAAACAAATGTTGTTTTGCAGCATACCTGTAGTATACCTACCGGAGGCTTGGCGGAGGTAAGCGTACGTACTGTACGTATTACGTAATGTTCTCTGGTTGATTTATCACTGCCAGCGTACGTAGTGTACGTATTACGTCCCTGTTTCAGCGGGAAATGGTTCGACAGTCAATCAAGCGGAGCACTTACCAAAGTCGCACAACAACATTTTTACAGATTTTGGAACTCAGTGCACACATAAGCCGCACCGGATTATCAGGCACACGGCTGATTTTTGAGAAAATTTAAGTCTCTTAGGTGCACCTTATAGTGCAGAAAATACGGTAATACAATCTAATATAACTGATTGAGCAAGAGCTTGCCGAAGATTAAGCTAAATACTTGATAAGTCATTGTCTTGTATTTATTGGAACAGAGAGCATATTTGACATTCATTATTGAAATTCTAAGAAAGAATTCCTTCATTCAAGCTGATTTTGTCCCATCTGTCCATAATCTGTTATTCCAGAACTGTACAGGCTTCTCAGAGATGTTTCTTGGCAAACTCTAATTTGGTTTTTGAGGCTTACTAGTGGTTTATCCTTTTTGTTTCTATCTGTAAACTTTCTGTATTTACTCTGATAAAGCCTTCTCTTGATTGCTGGCTTTGATTTAGAAGCACCATGGTTGTTTTCTGTGGTCTTCCAGGCCTTTTAGTTTTCCTGAGCTAACCAGGGTGTTCTTGCTTTTTAGGAATGTACCAAATAACTAATTTGGCCACAACTATGTGTTTGCCGTCGCTCTGATGGATTTGTTTTGGTTTTTCGAATATCTGTCCTTTGAATGTGAGACATTCAAATTAAGAGTTATGAAAGGGGACCAAATATAAAAAGTGCTGTAGTTTGTTCATCATTCATCTGATTTGGCTGTATAGGCTATGCCCTGTATTTAAAGCTGAAAGCCCATACAATATTAAACCTGACGAAATGAAAATGATTAGAAAATCTACACTCAAGATAAGTCTAGAATTATGATGTCTGATTTTTGCCCAAACAACTTAATTAAAGTAGCATTCTGTTTTATTCTTTGGGTGATCTGTTTTATTCTGTTATGTTGGTGGAAATGCCAAGTAAAGAGATGTCAGAAGAACGAGATGTCACTTTTTACAACCATAGTGAGCAACTTTCACTATGTCCTTGATTTAATCATTAATATTATAAATAGAAAAAATTCTAACTAAATAAAAGGTTTTTGAAAAGTTGTTTGATTATGAATTGCAATTATTTAAAATATCAACTCCATTGCATTGAATTAGTGTTTAAGTAATAAGAGCTTGTACTTGATCAGTTTTAGGAACATTACACATTTAGTTTAAACTACCCTTCTGTTACTTAATTGTGTCAAGTGATAGGAATAAACATTTTTCTTCCACTTCCATCTACTAATTAATTTAAGCAGTACACAATTAAAGCATCTAGTCTAAAATATTTTAAGACTGACAATGTGCATAAGAATGCTACCCTGTGAAGTAGCATGGACAATAGGTCGATTAGACGGTGACTGACTTCATTTGTCTTGGGGGAAGCACATGTTATCTGTCACCCTCCCCAGTTGATAGATGTCATATGGTAAGGGAGAGCTACCTCGAGGGTGGGAATTGGTAGCTGACCACAAAAATATGAAAAAAACTGATACATTGGCTTTTATTTTGGTGTTTAGTTGTGGTGTATAGTGTTGTGAAATGTATAAAAATAATCATTTTTGGTATTACATTTTTATTTAAATACATCACTAGTACAATTACTTGTAGAAACTTATTCTGAAATAAATTTAAATTTATTGTGCACTGAAATATATATCAAGCAAGTAATGCATATATGCCTTTTCAGAGTCCAAGCAACATCATGTTGCTGTTGGCAAAAAGATACAACAGTGATACTAATTAAAACTGTGCTTATATTATATATACACACAGTAAGTGGTAGTGCAGTGGTTAAGGCATGGGACTACTGAGTGGAAGGTTGTGAGTTCAAATCCCAGGGCACTAAGCTGCCACTGCTCGGCCCCTGAGGAAGGCCCTTAACTGCTCAGTTGTATAAAAGAAAGAAATGTTGCTCTGGATAAGGGAGTCTGCATTAAAATATATACACAGTGTCTTGACCTATAAATCTTTTGTATTTGGTTGGTGTATATTTTGTAACAAATTTCTTTGTTTCTCCTTGCTTCTGTGTATGTGTGTTTGTGCAGGACACATGTGAACAGATTGCTATAAAGCAGTGCCGCCAAGAACTTAGTGCTAAGAATAAGGAAAGATGGTGTTTGGAGATCCAGATTATGAAACGGTGAGAATATTTTTGTCTTCATGGATGTGTGCATGAATATGCTCTCACTTAGGACATGTTGTTACTTCTGACCCAACAGAAGGCATTTTAAATACACTTATCAATAATGTACAATAATAAAATGTTTTGTTTGTAACCTATTTTTTGGTAAAGCAAATCTATCTTTGTCATGTCAATGCCGTTTTTACTAATATATAATCACTATAAATATATCACATATCCAAGTGTTTCTGTATTTATGTTGAATATATAAATATCACCCTTAAATGAATTCTACTTTTGTAAACCCATTTAAAATTTTCAGTTACATATGCGATTTAAGGGGGGCACGGTGGTTTAGTGGTTAGCACGTTTGCCTCACACCTCCAGGGTTGGGGGTTCGATTCCTGCCTCTGCCATGTGTGTGTGGAGTTTGCATGTTCTCCCCATGCCTCGGGGGTTTCCTCCAGGTACTCTGGGTTTCCTCCCCCAATCCAAAGACATGCATTGTAGGTTGATTGGCATCTCTAAATTGTCCGTATTGTGTGAGTGAATGAGAGTGTGTGTGCGCCCTGTGATGGGTTGGCACTCTGTCCAGGGTGAATCCTGCCTTGATGCCTGATATAGGCACAGGCTCCCCGTGACCCGAGAATAGTTCGGATAAGCGGTAGACAATGAATGAATGTGCAATTTAGAAGCAGAAGCAGAGGGAAAGGGGAAAAATTTAGAGTATCTTATTTGCAGGCCCCACCACAGTTGAAAACACCCAACAAAGCTGGTTATGAATGTTGGAAGCCACCATATTCAGTATTCTATTAAGCTCATTATTTTGTTTTCTGACTAATCATAGAAGAAAACAAAATAGATTCAAGCTATATCTCTGATATAGCACCTGTGTCATATGGTTCTTTTGTATGTTTTCATTTTTAAATTTAATAAAAAAAACTATTATACTGAGGTTGGTTTGTTACTTCAGTACAAACAATTTTGTAGCTGTTTGCCCACAGAATTGATTAAAAACCACAAATTCAAAGTTACACCCACATACACAGAAATACAAGCACCAGTATAACCACAAGTTATTCAACAGCACATAAATGGACACACTAAATCCAAATATTTACACACATACACACACACACACACACACACACACACACATACACACACACACACACACACACACACACACACACATTTTCCCCCACATGCTTCTTTTCTAAGCAAAAACCTGAACAGAAAAAATGCAAGTTGCATAAGCAAACAATCAAATGCATTAAATATAAATGTTTATGTTGTTTACATATCAGTTAATATAAATATCAGCATTACTTTCATTAGTTTTTGTAACTAATAAAATGTGTGTTACTATAAAAAACTCTAAAAGATATTTTCCAATAAAACACCTTCCTTGTCAGTGAAGGAAGAACGTTCAAAACCTCAACTGAACATACTAGTGGAAACTGTTAGTGACATTGTAAAAGGGAGTTTTGGGAGCTTTACCTGTGCTTATGATGCATGTAGGCCTTGCATCTACAGCAGTGTTATAATAAAAGCATTAACATAAGTATCAGTCCTGAGTTATGGTTTTCCCAAAGGAGGTCCCTTTTTTAATTCCAGCAATTATTTCAGTGGTGCTTAAGGAATATTTTTAACAGATGATAAATTTAGCATGCCAATTGTTACAAAGCCAAGAACCAAAATGGTCATTTATACTCATATTTAGACTCATATGATACTCTTAGTGTGTTAGTTAAACCACTCTGATATGGGGTTTATTTTTTGCTAAATATTTTCAATTTGGTGTCCGTTAACCTTTCATTTTATTTGTCCCATTTTTGCTTTTGGATATTAATCAGGTCAGGGCCAGCCAATACTGCATATATTATGTTTACTAATACATGTATCAATATATACAAATGACAGTCTTAACCACTGAGGTTACCATGACCTTATTGTTAGGTACGGATGAAATCCCTATTACCAATTAATTGACTATTTTCTCAGGTTGAATCATGTAAACGTGGTAGCAGCAAGAGAGGTCCCCGAGGAGTTGCAGAAATTAGCCACGAATGACCTGCCTCTGTTGGCCATGGAGTACTGCCAAGGAGGAGACCTTCGCAAGGTGGATTAATGTGAAGTGTGCAGCGCAATATGTATGATTTTAAATGTCTGCCAGTTTAACCTTTTTTATGCATGTATAGTATCTCAACCTACTGGAGAACTGCTGTGGGATGAGAGAAGGCTCCGTTCTGATCCTGCTGCGAGATATATGTGGGTATACAGACAAAAAGACAAATACACATAATAAAACTGCTGATCAGTGACATACTGATACTGACAAGGAAACTGTCCATCAGTGACCAGTGTAATAACCAGAGCTGGTTAGTATAAACAAGATTGTACGGCTTAGCCCTCCCTCTATTAAAAACAAACAAACAAACAAATAATTACAAAGGTTTACCCTTGCCATCTACATTTTTATTTGATGTTATTGTTTGCTTAATTTCATACAACCAAAAAGATTAACGCCAGCAAACATAAAAATACTATAAAGTAGTAGCCAATCAGTGACAGTTGTATCAAGTTATTACATATTGTCAAACACACATTACATGTGTGTAATAGCACATGTCTTCAGCCACCAGTTTTAGTTGGCACTCACTCACACCCTGTAGATTGGTAACATAATGTAGCATCTGGCCAGGTATGCATGCACAAGGAGCCCAGGACAAGACCTATGGGCCTACACTCCCCTGTGCTCATGCTTGTAGTCCCACCTCTTCTTGGACTTTATCACCATTCCTCAAAGGGAGGTCATGTAACAGCCGAGCCAGGTGTCTTTGGCCACAAGAGGGAGGCAAACAAATTGTGCCACTCTGAGCAAAATTTTTGCTCATCTGTCTTGACAAAGACACAGTAATTTTTGGTATTTTAAAACTTGTACTATACTCTAATTTGTTAACCTACAGCAAACAAACAAAAAAAAAAACCTGATTTCCCTTGTTTATCTGTTTTCAGTTTCAATTTCAGTCCCTTTTGCAGTATAATGGTAATGCGCTCGCTTCCCACAGAGATTGCAAGTCTGCCTTATCTATAATCTGTGATTATTCAGATGTTCTGCTCTGCAAATGGGCTCTGCAAATCTCTTTGATAATGGTTGGTTGCTCGCCCCTTCTGTGCAGGTCTCCCATACATGGAGGCATGGGTTCAGTGTCAATGTAACTTGAGTCACTACATTGCAGAAAAATTAAGCCATCATCATGGACCAAGCATAGCAACCAAGTTACAAGTAAAATTTCCTTTAGATAGTCTTGCTACTGCCATTAGAAGGCATGAGCGTGCCTTACTACAAATATTGTTTCCGTTGCAAGGAATTACTATATCTCTGCAGGCCATGCAGAGGCACAGTTCCATGGCACAGTTGGCCCCTGACTGAAACCCCATGGTTTTTCCAAGCGGTCCCCTTGCATTGAACCCCACCTGCCTTGTCCAAAAAGATTTGGTGGAGACTCAGGGTGCTGTTGGAGCTTTAAGCACAAGTGCTTGTTCACTTTGTTCACTATGGATCTACTTTCGATAGCACAGCTTCACCTTCTTCACCTGTCTATGCATGTTGTAGGAAGCAGCCTTTTATTTGTTCATGTTGTAGGCAGCAGTGAGACCTCAGAGCATTGCAGATGGTTTTATCCGCTCACGGCTTCTGGTTAGGAAATGTTTTGATGAGAGTTTATGAACTACGTCACCTGCAAATTTCCCAATAAATTCAACAAGCTCTATTGGAGCCATTTTAACATTATCAGAGCTGCACTTGAACATGTCCTGTCCCAGTCTACGGCATATTGAGGATTGAGATTAATGGGTATGGGTGAGGTAAAAGACACATAGTATACTCCACGTCCAATAGCACACACATCCAATCAACTCCTATTCCCTTCCCCACACCACACATACACTCAATTTTTTATCACTGACATCAATATAGTCACTACAATTATTAGTCACTATGGATGATTAGTCATCGTCGTGTAATACCTCCTCCTGGTTGCACAGAAAAATGGATATGACACAGCTCTCAAATACACACATGCATTAGAGCATAAGTTTCTGTGCCAAGAACACAAAACAGTGACCTCACTATGACAGTTTGTATTACTGATTCCCCCATATGGACAGGAAAAATGAAACATGACTTTCACAGATTTTCAGAAAGTTTGGGAAGTTAAAAGTAACTATATGCTATATATATATAAAATATAGACATATAAGCTATATTTGAGGGACACGGTGGTTTAGTGGTTAGCATGTTTACCTCACATCTCCAGGGTTGGGGGTTCGATTCCCGCCTCCGCCTGTGTGTGTGTGTGTGTGTGTGTGTGTGTGTGTGGAGTTTGCATGTTCTCCCCGTGCCTCGGGGGTTTCCTCCCCTGGTCCAAAGACATGCATTGTAGGTTGATTGGCATCTCTAAATTGTCCGTAGTGTGTGAATGAGAGTGTGTGTGTGCCCTGCGATGGGTTGGCACTCTGTCCAGGGTGTATCCTGCCTTGATGCCCAATGACGCCTGAGATAGGCACAGGCTCCCCAAGAATAGTTCGGATAAGCGGTAGACAATGAATGAATGAATGAATATATTTGATACTATGGGAAATATGCTATATGAGCAGCTACCCCGACACAAGTTAAAAAAAAACATAAGTCGGTCAGAGTTATGGACTAGTACCACAGAGTCATTGGTCTTCCTGGCACACATGACAGCAGCAGTAGCATGATATGTTTTGTAATCCTGATGACCAGTAACATTCAAAAGTGAACCTTTAAAATTAAATCGTCTATCTTACAGTTTTTCAGTTGCTAACATGCATTGTTTAAAACTTAAGTCACATTGTCAAAACCCTTCACACAGTCAGTAAAACAGAAGTCTATCCAGACCAAACTGTGTATCATTTCACTGCTTTCACACAAAATGTATTCAAGACTACTTCTCTTAAAATCCATTAACTAATTTGTCATTTATACTCCACCACCTGCAAAACTATTTCAAGCATATTTTTTAAAGCATATTACTAAAACACTGCTTTCAGTGTGACACAAGTGTAAAAAAACACATTCACAGAACAGGATGATGACAAATTTCATGCAGTTTGGCAGTAACCATAATGAAATATCTAATATATCTTAGAAGAGTATTTAAAATAAAGTGAAATAATAATCATTACCAACACAGCTAATTGCAATTTCAGCTGAAGGATACACAAGCGTCTAGTTTTTTGTCTTGTTAATAAAAGGGGCTAGCTTCTGAATGATTTTGTTTGGAAATATGGATCAAGGTAGCCAGATTGCTGGAGAAAGTAGAGTGACAAATAGAGGGAGAATTATATATTACTCTAAAGATAAAGACAAAATAAGAGATAGGCAAGCAAATTGCATTTTTATCCATTCTTGTTATATTCATTCATTCATTTATTGTCTTCCGCTTATCCGGAGCCAGGTTGCGGGGGCAGCAGTCTAAGTAGGGATGCCCAGACCTCCCTCTCCCTAGCCACTTCCTCCAGCTCTTCCGGAGGGACCCCGAGGCGTTCCCAGGCCAGCCGAAAGACATGGTTTCTCCAGCGTGTCCTGGGTCTTCCCCGGGGCCTCTTCCCAGTGGGGCATGCCCGGAACACCTCTCCAGGGAGACGTCTCGGAGGCATCCGAAACAGATGCCCGAGCCACCTCAACTGCCCCCTTTCGATGTGGAGGAGCAGCGGCTCTACTCCGAGCTCCTCCCGGGTGACAGAGCTCCTTACCCTATCTCTAAGGGAGCGCCCTGCCACCCTACAGAGGAAGCTCATTTCGGCCGCTTGTATCCGGGATCTTACCCTTTCGGTCATGACCCAGAGCTCATGACCATAGGTGAGAGTAGGAACGTAGATTGACTGGTAAATCGAGAGCTTCGCCTTCTGGCTCAGCTCCTTCTTCACCACAACAGACCGATACATAGACCGCATTACTGCTGCCGCTGCACCGATCCGTCTGTCAATCTCACGATCCATCCTTCCCTCACTCGTGAACAGGACCCCGAGATACTTAAACTCCTCCACTTGAGGAAGGACCTCCCCTCCAACCTGAAGGGTGCAAGCCACCTTTTTCCGGTCGAGAACCATGGCCTCGGATTTGGAGGTGCTGACCCTCATCCCAGCCGCTTTACACTCAGCTGCAAAACGCCCCAGTGCATGCTGTAAGTCCAGGCCTGAAGAAGCCAACAGGACAACATCATCTGCAAAAATCAGCGATGAAATCCTGTGGTTCCCAAACCGGACTCCCTCCAGCCCCTGGCTGCGCCTAGAAATTCTGTCCATAAAAACAATGAACAGAACCGGTGACAAAGGACAGCCCTGTCGGAGCCCAACATGCACTGGGAACAGATCTGACTTACAGCTGGCAATGCGAACCAAGCTATAAGTTATATAGAGACCGAACAGCCCTTAGCAGAGGGCCACGGACCCCGTACTCCCAGAGCACCTCCCACAGAATGCCACGAGGGACACGGTCGAAAGCCTTCTCCAAGTCCACAAAACACATGTGGACTGGTTGGACAAACTCCCACGAACCCTCGAGCACCCTGTGGAGGGTATAGAGCTGGTCCAGTGTTCCACGACTAGGTCAAAAACCGCATTGCTCCTCCTGTATCCGAGGTTCGACTAACGTTCCGCCTCTCCTCTCCAGTACTCTGGAATAGACTTTCCCTGGGAGGCTGAGGAGTGTGATCCCCCTATAGTTGGAACACACCCTCTGGTCCCCCTTCTTAAAAAGAGGGACCACCACACCGGTCGCTCATTCCAGAGGCAGTGTCCCTGAACGCCACGCTATGTTGCAGAGACGTGTCAGCCAAGACAGCCCCACAACATCCAGAGACTTAAGGTACTCAGGGTGAATCTCATCCACCCCCGGTGCCTTGCCACCAAGGAGCTGCTGAACTACCTCAGTGACCTCAGCTTGGGTGATGAATGAATCTACCTCTGAGTCCTCGGCCTCTGGTTCCTCTACAGAAGGCATGTCAGTAGGGTTGAGGAGATCCTCGAAGTATTCCTTCCACCGTCCAACAATATCCCCAGTCGAGACCAGCAACTCTCCACCTCCACCATAAACAGTGTTGGCAGAGAGCTGCTTACCCCTTCTGAGGTGCCGAACGGTCTACCAGAATTTCCCCGAGGCCGTCCAATAGTTCTTCTCCATGGCCTCACCGAACTCCTCCCAGACCCGAGTTTTTGCTTCCGAGACTACCACGGCTGTAGTTCGCTTGGCCTGCCGGTATGCCCCAGCTGCCTCCGGAGTCCCCCGAGCCAACCAGGCTCGATAGGACTCCTTCTTCAGCTTGACGGCATCCCTTACTTCCAGTGTCCACCACTGTGTTCGGGGATTGCTGCCGCGACCGGCACCAGAGACCTTACGGCCATAGCTCCGGATGGCTGCGTCAACAATGGAGGTGGAGAACATGGTCCACTCAGACTCAATGTCCCCAACCTCCCTCGGGATCTGGTTGAAACTCCCCCGGAGGTGGGAGTTGAAGACCCCCCTAACAGAGGGATCAGCAAGACGTTCCCAACAGACCCTTACAATACGTTTGGGCCTGCCAAGTCTGTCCAGGTGGTGATCGGTTGACAGCTCTGCCCCTCTCTTCATCCGAGTGTCCAAGACATGCGGCCGAAGGTCAGATGACACGATCACAAGGTCAATCATTGATCTCCGGCCTAGGGTGTCCTGGTACCACGTGTACTGATGGACACCCTTATGCTTGAACATGGTGTTTGTTATGGACAGGCTGTGACTAGCACAGAAGTCCAGCAACAGGACACCACTCAAGTTCAGATCAGGGGGGCCGTTCCTCCCAATCACGCCCCTCCAGATATCACTGTCGTTGCCCACATGGGCGTTGAAGTCCCCCAGCAAAACTATGGAGTCCCCAGTCGGAGCACCTTCCAGCACCCCTCGCAGGGTCTCCAAGAAGGTTGGGTACTCCACACTGCCATTCGGCCCATAAGCCGAAACAACAGTGAGACACCTATACCCGGCCCGAAGGCGCAGGGAAACAACCCTCTCGTTTAACGGGGAAAACTCCAGCACATGGCGGCTGAGCTGGGGGGCTATAAGCAAGTCCACCCCAGCCCAACGCCTCTCACCATGGGGCACTCCAGAGAAGAAGAGAGTCCAACCCCTCTCAAGGAGTTGGGTTCCAGAGCCCAGGCTATGTGTGGAGGCAAGCCCGACTATCTCTAGCCGGTACCGCTCAACCTCCCTCACCAGCTCGGGCTCCTTCCCCCTCAGTGAGGTGACATTCCATGTCCCAAAAGCCAGATTCTTTGTCCAGGGTTTGGGTCGCCGGGGCCCCCGCCCATGGCCACTACCCAAAACACATTGCACTGGACCCTTATGCTCCTTCCTGCGGGTGGTGGGCCTACGGGAAGGTGGGCCTACGTCGTTTCTTCGGGCTGTGCCCGACCGAGTCCCGCAGGCAAAGACTCGGCCACCAGGCGCTCGCCTGCGTGCCCCAACCCCAGGCCTGGTTCCAGGGTGGGGCCCCGGTGACGCCAGTCTGGGCGACGTAACGGTCCTTGATTTTACTTCCATAAGAGTTTTGAACCGCTCTTAGTCTGACCCGTCACCTAGAACCCGTTTGCCTTGGGAGACCCTACCAGGAGCACTAGGCCCTGACAACATGGCTCCTAGATTCATTCGGGTACTCAAACCCCTCCACCACAATAAGGTGGCGGTTCAAGGAGGGGGCTTGTTATAGTACTTATATTTTAATACAGTCAGTAAAATAAAAAAAAAAAGTTGTTATTCTTATTATATAATGAAATATTAATGTATGTGAAAAATCATTAAAACTTACAAATAACTCATGAATTCATCATTTACATAAAACAGTTTGTGGGTGAATACATGTGCAGGCTTCTTATTAAATGTTTGATATTTCTTTTCAGCCTCTGCCCTTAAATACCTTCACATGAAGAGGATAATTCACAGAGATCTCAAACCAGAAAACATTGTGCTCCAACAGGGAGAGAAAAGGGTTAGTCTGTGTGTGTGGGTGTGTGTGTGTGCGCGTGCGCGCATGCATATGTTTGTATTTATTTGAGTTGAATTCAAGGATTTGAAGATCTGTTTTGATTAATTTATTTTTGATGTGTAAATGAAATCTAAATTTGTTTTTGTCATCTAAAGATTTCTCCCATCTTTTCTCTTTCAGTTAATTCATAAGATCATTGACTTGGGGTATGCTAAGGAGCTAGACCAGAGCAGTCTGTGCACATCATTTGTAGGGACTTTGCAGTATCTGGTGGGTATTTTTCCTTGTCATTCTGTTTTATTTTTAACATTAAATCAGAGCATAGATTAGAATGGAATTGAATAGTTTATGACTGTACTAACAATTATTTAAAGATTGTCTTAAAGCAGCCTTACAAGCATCAGTGCCTTAGCCTGCAGTAAGCAAGCCAACATTTTATATGAAATGAAAGATCATGGTTCATGATCAAGGCCATTAATAAATGACATTTTCTTAAATTGAATTTTACATGGCCTTAGATTTTAGGCTACAAACATTTTTGTAAAAAACCTTATACAAATGTGGTTGGAGAATAGCAAATGCTTTTGCTGGTTAAAACATGTGTTTAAAATTAGTTTACCCCTTCCTTAATTTTTTATTTTAAACCCTTGTGTGTTTTGTCATCTCCACAAAGTATTTGTGCAGTGTCTTTGTGTCCTGTCAGTAGCAAGCCATTTATTTTGTATTGTTTATCCTAGTTTTGACTATCTCATTCTTTGTTTGTGCCTCCGTCTGTTCTCTGAGATCCTGTCTGTAGATTACCTGACCTATGCCTGGTTTTTTGCTATTACTTAGCATTTTGATCGGCCTGCTATTCCTAATAAAATTCTCACCTTGTTCCTAATAATGCACTTGCATTCTCTCAGCTTTCATGGCATAACACAAGGCCTCAGATGTTCACTGCATTCCATATTTGTTAAGTATTCTTCAGTGGTGCGAGTTCTGTACAACTGATGTGCATTGTTAGTGTTTTAATCACAAAGTGAGGTAAATCTATTGTTATTATAAGGATTATTATTATTATTATTAATATTATTATTATTATTATTAATAATAATAATAATGTTTAAATTAATTTTATTCTGCCCTAAACTGGTCATGCTGACACAGTGGCACTACACTGACCAAAACAAATTAAATTACAAAATACGTCATAACTTTTAAACCAATTGCCAAGACTCGTTTATTATATCAGTGGAATTCTTGGCTTGAGGTGTACAATCTGTTGTGAAAAGATTTCGGCATTTTTGAAAAAAAAGAAAAAAAGAAAAATAATCATACTGAGGCAAATGATTTTGATGTTTGCCATTTTGAATTATATTGGAGTACTGCTTTATCATCCCCAACCCTGGAAGAACAGGAAACGTTTGGGGACAACGCAATATGTATAACAAAATATGCAATATGTTTTATGTAACGCAAAAAAATTCTACAAATTCTAATAAATGTGCATTTCTTTAGCATATTTTAATAAAACCAATCTGGTTAGAGTCCATGGATCATGACAAAATTGGTGATACCACAAGTTTATGCAAGTGTGAATTTTTTTGGAAACACCTACTTTTGCCGTCTCCTCCAGGAATGTCAAACAATGAAGACCAAAAATTATTCTTTTTAGATTATTTTATGAACCAAGGCATCAGTGTTAATTTTGACAGCCATTTTTGATTTAGTCTTAGTCTTTATCTTCAGATGAAAATGGTTATTAGTCTTTCATAGTTTTAGTCTAGTTTTAGTCGAATCTATCCATGGGGGTCACAGTCCAGTGACTTCTGTGCTTGGTTCCAAAGCCCGGATAAATAGGAATAGCATAATAGGAAGGGCATCCGGTGTAAAACATTGCAAAATTTAACCATGCGAATCATCAGTACTCTGAATTTCATACCGGATCGGTCAAGGCCTGGGTTAACAACGACCACCATTGGCACCGTTGACCTACAGGGCGCCGGTGGAAATTGGGCTACTGTTGGTTGAAGAAGTAGAGGAGGGAGGAGAGTGCGCAGACAGAGAGAGAAGAGGAAAGGTAAGAGTGTAGGACTGACAATAGGAACTCTGAATGTTGATACTATGACAGGGAAAGGTAGAGAGCTGGCTGATACGATGGAGAGAAGGAATTTGGATATAATGTGTGTACAGGAGACCAGGTGGAAGGGTAGCAAGGCTCATAGTATAGGAGCAGGATTTATTATTATTATTTATTTATCAAGCTGATTTATTATGGTGTGGATAGTAAGAGAAATGGTGTAGATGTGGTCCTGAAGGAGGACTTTGTGAGAAATGTTCTGGAGGTGAAGAGAGTGTCAGACAGGGTGATGAGTCTGAAGTTAGAGATTGAAGGGGTGATGTTGAATCTTGTCAGTGGTTATGCCCCACAGGTAGATTGAGTTAGATGAGAGAGAGAGATTCTGGAGTGAATTAGATGAGGTGATGGAGAGTATTCCCATGGGTGAGAGAGTGGTGATAGGAGCAGATTTTAATGGACATGTTGGTGAGGGGAACACAGGTGATGAGGAGGTGATTGGCAAGTTTGGAGTTAAGGAAACGAACCCTGAAAAACAGATGGTAGTGGACTTTGCTTATAGGATGGAAATGGCTGTGGTTAACACATGGCTGTGGTTAACAATTTTCAGAAGAGGGAGGAGCATATAGTGACTTACAAAAGTGGAGGTAGGAGCACACAGGTAGACTACCTAGTGACTGTAAAGTGGTAGTGGGAGAGAGTGTAGCCAGACAGCATAGGATGGTGGTGTGTAGGATGACTTTGATGGTCTGTAAGAAGAAAAGGTCAGAGATAGAGAAGAAAACCAAGCTGAAAAAGGAGGAATGTTGTGAGGAATTTAGACAGAAGTTGAGGAAGGCTCTGGGTGGTCAGGTAGTGCTGCCAGATGACTGGGAAACCACAGCAGAAGTTATCAGGATGACAAGAAGAAGGGTGCTGAGTGTGTCATTTGGAAGGAGGAAAGAAGATAAGGAGACTTGGTGGTGGAATGAGGAAGTTCAGGATAGTATCCAGAGGAAGAGGTTAGCCAAGAAGAAGTGGGACATGGACAGGACTTAAGAGAATAGCAGGAATACAAGGAGTTACAGTGCAGAGTGAAGAGGGAGGTGTCTAAGGCCAAGCAGAAGGCATATGATGAGTTGTACACTAGGTTAGACACTAGAGAAGGAGAAAAGGACTTGTATAGTTTAACTAGGCAGAGGGATCAAGATGGAAAGAATGTGCAGCAAGTTAGAGTTATTAAGGATAGAGATGGAAGGGTGCTCACAAGTGAGGAGAGTGTACAGAGGAGATGGAAGAAGTACTTTGAGGAGCTGATGAATGAGGAAAATGAGAGGGAAAAAGATGTGGCGGGGCTCCGCCAGAGGCGGAAGTGTCCGGATCCATATGCCGAGCCGGCAGTAGGGAAAACACAGTATTGGAAATCGGGGACAGGCAATAAATCGGCAACAGGTAATCCACAGTCCAAGCAATATAATTCGACAAGGGTAATCCAAAGGGGGAAACACGAAAACAGTCCAAAGTCCGAAAACCAAACAAATCAACATCCAAGAAAGAGCAAAAGAGTATCCAATACACAATCCAAGTCAAAGCCAGAAATCCATCAGGGTAAGCGCTGGGTATAGTCATAAAGAACTTTACTTTGCGTCGTGCAGGTAGTGCGCACCGTATTTAAATCCCCAGGTAATCTGGAAGTGAACTCAAAATACGGGCGAGGGCTCCCTCTCGCGGTCACCTCTAGTGCGAGTCGTGACAGAGCCCCCCCCTCTAGGAACAACTCCTGGGGTTCTACGCCTTGGGCGCCCCCTCGGGCGCGGAGCAGGCCTCTCCGGATGAGCGGGGTGGAAGTCCTCAATCAGCGACGGGTCAAGGATGTCCCCGGAGTCCATCCACGAGCGCTCCTCGGAGCCATACCCCTCCCAGTTTACCAGATACTGCAGACGGGACCGGACTCGCCTGGAGTTCAGGAGGGCCCGCACCTGGTACGCCGGAGACCCCTCAATGTCCAGGGGTGGCGGTGGCGCCACACTGGTCCTCGCCTCTCCGACCACAGGGTGCGCTGGCTTGAGCAGCGACACGTGGAAGGTCGGGCATATACGATAAGATGCTGGGAGCCGGAGACGGTAAGCCACTGGGTTGACCTGGCGAATGATTCCAAACGGGCCGATGAACTTGGGGCTAAGCCTTTTGCAGGGAAGACGAAGATGGAGGTTGCGGGTCGACAGCCAGACTTTCTGTCCCACCTGGTAGGACGGGTGCGGTCGGCAACGACGGTCCGCCTGAATCCTCTGCCTCCTCACAGCCCTTTGTAATCGAACATGAGAGCGCTCCCACACCTCTTGGCTCAGACGGTACCACTCCTCCACAGCCGGGACGTCGGAAGGTTCCCCGGACCAAGGGAACAATGGTGGCTGGTAGCCCAAGACGCACTGAAATGGCGTTAGTCCTGTGGAAGAGTGAATAAGGGAGTTCTGAGCGTACTCCGCCCACGGCAGGAATTCACTCCACCGATGCTGTTCCCTGCTACAGTAGGACCTGAGGAAGCGTCCAATTTCTTGGTTGAGCCGCTCCGCCTGCCCGTTAGATTGAGGGTGATAACCTGAGCTTAAGCTCACCCCGATGCCCAGATGGGCACACAGCGACCCCCACACCCGGGAGGTGAACTGCGAGCCCCAATCTGACACGATATCCTCGGTCAGGCCGAAGTTGTGGAACACATGCTGGAACATGGCGTCGGCCGACTGCATGGCCGTGGGCAGTCCTTTTAGTGGAATCAGCCGGCACCCCTTGGAAAACCGGTCCACCACCACCATAACGGTAGTAAATCCCCCCGAATCCGGCAGGTCGGTTAAAAAGTCCACCGACAGGTGCGACCAGGGGCGCCGGGGAATCGGAAGGGGCTCCAGCAGTCCCTCCGGGAGATGGCGGCTGGTCCGTGCCTGTGCACACGTCGGGCAAGCACGCACGTACTCCTCTACATCCGAGCCCAGGGAGGGCCACCAGAACCGGCGACGTGTGAGCTGCGTCAAACGGTGGATACCTGGATGGCCAGAACTGGGGGCCTCGTGCACCCACTGCATCATCTGCTGCCGGAATAGCTGGGGCACGAAGGTCCTGTCTGGTGGACAGCTGGCGGGTGGCGGCTCGTCGGCGTGAGCTCGCCGAATATCCTCCATGAGGTCCCAATGGTCCGGCGCCAGAAGAGCGGTGGCCGGCAGGATGAGCTCAGGTTTGCCAGGGTCACTGGCCGACTCGAACTGTCTGGAGAGAGCATCTGCCTTGCCGTTCTTGGACCCAGGGCGGTATGTCACCGTAAACACAAACCGGGTGAAGAATAGTGCCCACCGAGCCTGTCAAGGGTTCAGCCGCTTGGCTCCTCGGAGGTACTCCAGGTTACGGTGGTCGGTGAGTACTTGAAACAGATGACGGGCCCCCTCCAGCCAGTGGTGCCACTCCTCTAGCGCAGCCTTGATGGCCAGTAGCTCTCGGTTGCCGACGTCATAGTTCCTTTCCGCGGCCGTCAATTTCCTTGAGTAAAAGGCACAGGGATGGAGCTTCCTGGGCTCCCCATGCCGTTGGGAGAGCACCGCCCCTATGCCACTGCAGGAGGCGTCCACCTCCACCACAAACGGCAGCTCTGGGTCAGGGTGCCTTAGGATGGGTGCTGTGGTGAATCGCCCCTTCAACTGAAGGAAGGCTGTACGAGCCTGGTCCGTCCAGAACAGTTTTTTGGGCCTCCCCAATGACGTCAGGGGCCCGGCTACTGAGGTGTAGTTTCGTATGAATCGTCGGTAAAAGTTGGCAAAGCCCAGGAAACGCTGCAGCTCCCACACAGTAGGAGGTTCAGGCCACTCCGTAACTGCCTGGACCTTGACTGTATCCATCTCTACTCCTTGATGCGAGATCATGTATCCCAGAAACGTTACCACGGAACGGTGAAATTCGCACTTCTCCAACTTGACGTAGAGGTGGTGCTGCTGCAATCTGGTGAGTACCTCCCGAACATGAATCACATGTTCCTTCATGGAGTACACCAGGATGTCGTCGATGTAGGCGATGACCCCTCTTCCCAGCAGGTCCCGGAAAACCTCGTTGATAAGGGCCTGAAACACTGCTGGGGCATTGGTGAGACCGAAGGGCATCACGTAATACTCGTAATGTCCATGAGTCGTGTGAAACGCAGTTTTCCACTCGTCCCCCTCTCGGATGCGCACCATGTTGTAAGCGCTATGGAGGTCCAGTTTGGTGAACACCTGTGCCCCCCGCAGCTGCTCCAGAGCTGCAGACACCAATGGCAGCGTGTAGGGGTACCGAACGGTGACAGCGTTCAGTCCCCTGTAATCGATGCACGGCCGAAGACCTCCATCCTTCTTCCCCACAAAGAAGAACCCTGCGGCTGCTGGGGACATGGATGGTCGAATGTGGCCTGCTGCCAGTGACGATTCGATATACTCCTCCATGGCCTTGGACTCCGGAAGAGAGAGGGGGTAGATCCACCCCTTGGGGGGAGAGGCGCTAGGTACAGGTATGGCACAATCCCAGACCTGATGATGAGGTAGACGAGCCGCCCTCTCCTCGCTGAACACCATGTGGAAGTCCGTGTATTGGCTGGGAAGGTGACCGCCAGCCGCCTCGAGAGACCTCTCCACCTGGGAAGTCCTGCATGGTCTCGATATGGGGTCCCGTAGGCATCCCCTCAGACACATGGTGGACCAGCGCACTAGCTCCCCCGACCGCCAGGAAATATGTGGCTCGTGGCGCCTTAACCACGGGAACCCCAGAATCACGGGGTTAGCTGGTGATAAGGTGACATAAAACGCCAACCGTTCATAATGGAATAGTCCGACCTGGAAGCCTAGCAGCTCTGTCTGGTGTCTCAGATAGCCCTCCCCAATGGGCTGACTGTCGATGGCCGTAATCCTCAAAGCTGGTACGCAGGGGAAGATGGGGATCCCGAGTTCCTCCACCAAGCCCCGGTCTACGAAGTTCACGGCCGCTCCAGAGTCAAT
This sequence comes from Hemibagrus guttatus, assembly GCA_033459395.1. Lineage (NCBI taxonomy): Eukaryota > Metazoa > Chordata > Actinopteri > Siluriformes > Bagridae > Hemibagrus > Hemibagrus guttatus. The sequence continues at coordinate 12,216,495 of JAUCMX010000007.1, forward strand.
TAAGGCTGAAACAGGGAAGCAGCGGTCAGACATGTAATGAAGCTGGCACCATGAAGTTCAGAAACGAGGAAATATCACCCACCGGAGTCAATGGGGACCTCTCGGGGCACCAAGGGCTCAGATGTCCAGAGGCCCCGCAACGGTAGCACAACCTCATCTGACCTCGAGACCGGTGTCCCTGAGCTGCCAGACCAGATCTCCCCAGTTGCATGGGTTCAGGCTCCTCCTCACGATTTGAAGAGTAATCCATACGTCTCTGGGGACGAGCTGCGGAAGAAGCATGAGCCCCTGCTCGATGTTGGCGTCTCAGATTGTCCAGGCGAATGGCCGTAGCTACAAACTGCGACAGGGTGGTGGCCTCCTCATGACAAACGAGCTCGGACTGGAGGGCGGGGTGCAACCCGGCACGAAAGACGGCCCATAGAGCCGCGTCGTTCCAGCCTGATTGGGCTGCTAGCGTGCGGAACCGAATGGCGTAATCCGCTGCTGCCTCGGAGCCCTGGCGTAGCTCCATCAAGCGGACAGAGATGTCTTTGCCACCCACCGGGTACTCAAACACCTCCCTAATCATCCCCGAGAAATAGTCGTAGGAGGTTTTGATCTGGGGATCGGCGTCCCACACCGCCGATGCCCACTCTAAGGCTCTGTCCGTAAGTAGCGACATGAAAAAAGCGCATCTAGTCCCCTCTTCGCGGTACATTCCCGGCTGGTGCGAGAAAAACACCTCGCACTGTCTCAAAAACCCGCAACAACGATCAGCTGATCCATTGAATTTTTCTGGCAGCGCCAGCCGGGGTGACTCACCATGCGTAGGCGGCGGATCACGAGGAGAAGCGATCGCCACTCGGCTCAGCTGAGCCTGCATATCCGCCACCTGATCTTGATAGGAGCGAATAATCGCTCCTTGCCACATGATGATTTCGCGCAGCTCCGCTGAATCCATGATAGGCGAAGTAATCTGTGGCGGGGCTCCGCCAGAGGCGGAAGTGTCCGGATCCATATGCCGAGCCGGCAGTAGGGAAAACACATTACTTCGTGTCGTGCAGGTAGTGCGCACCGTATTTAAATCCCCAGGTAATCCGGAAGTGAACTCAAAATACGGGCGAGGGCTCCCTCTCGCAGTCACCTCTAGTGCGAGTCGTGACAAAAGAGTAGAAGGGGTGAACTCTGTGGAACAGAAAGTAGATAAGATTAGAAAGGATGAAGTCAGGAAGGCTTTGAAGAGGATGAAAAGTGGAAAGGCAGTTGGTCCTGATGACATCCTGGTGGAGGTCTGGAAGTGTTTGGAAGTGTTTGCCTGAGGAATGGAGAACAAGTGTATTAGTGCTGATCTTTAAGAATAAGGGTGACGTGCAGAGTTGCAGCAACTATAGGGGATAAAGTTGATGAGCCATACAATGAAGCTATGGGAAAGAGTAGTGGAAGCTAGGCTAAGGAAGGTAGTGGAAATTTGTGAGCAGCAGTATGGCTTCATGCCCAGGAAGAGCACAACTGATGTAATTTTTGCTCTGAGAATTTTGATGGAGAAGTATAGGGATGGTCAAGGGGGATGGGAGTTGCACTGTGTGTTTGTAGACTTGGAGAAAGTGTATGACAGGGTGCCAAGAGAAGAGCTGTGGTACTGTATGAGGAAGTCAGGAGTAGCAGAGAAGTATGTCAGAGTGGTGCAGGACATGTATGAGAGGAGCAGGACAGTGGTGAGGTGTGGTGTTGGTCAGACAGAGGAGTTCAAAGTTGAGGTGGGACTGCATCAGGGATCGGCTCTGATCCCCTTCCTGTTTGTTATAGTGATGGACCAGTTGTCAGAGGAGGTCAGACAGGAGTCTCCTTGGACAATGATGTTTTCAGATGACATTGTGATCTGTAGTGAGAGCAGGGAGCAAGTGGAGGAAAACCTGGAGAGGTGGAGGTTTGTGCTGGAGAGAAGAGGAATGAAAGTCAGTCGTAGAAAGACTGAGTACATGTGTGTAAATGAAAGGGAGGTGAAGAAGGTACAGGAGTTTAAGTACTTGGAGTCAACAGTTCAGAGTAATGGAGAGTGTGGGAAAGAGGTAAAGAAACAAGTCCAGACAGGTTGGAATGGGTGGAGAAAGGTGTCAGGAGTTCTGTGTGATAGGAAAATATCAGCGAGAATCAAGGGAAAGGTGTACAAGACAGTGGTGAGACCAGCCATGCTGTATGGTTTAGAGAAAGTGTCACTGAGGAAGAGACAGGAGTCAGAGCTAGAGGTAGCAGGGCTGAAGATGTTGAGGTTTTCTTTGGGAGTGACAAGGTTGGACAGGATTAGGAACGAGTACATCAGCTCATGTAGACATGGTTGGACAGCTCATGTTGGATGTTTGGGGGACAAAGTTAGGGAGGCCAGATTAAGATGGTTTAGACATGTTCAGAGGAGGGAGAGTGAGTATATTGGTAGGAGAATGTTGGACATGGAGCTGCCAGGCAGGAGGCAAAGAGGATGGCCAAAGAGGAGGTATATGGATGTAATAAATGAGGATATGAAGCTAGTGGGTGCAAGTGTTGAAGATGCAGAAGATAGGGATAGGTGGAGAGAGCTGATTTGCTGTGGCGACCCCTGAAGGGAAAAGTCGAAAGAAGAAGTCTAGTTTTAGTCGACGAAAAGTCATTGCATTTTTGTCAAGTTTTAGTCATTAGCTTTAGTGAAACTGCAGTTACCAGCTTTAATTCTGTTAATTTTCTATGTAGTATTTAGACAAAAATGGCTATTATAATTTTTCGCTCTTTAGACCAATTTAGCTTATGAGAAATTAGAATCAAGATAACAAGCTATATTGACACTGCACTCTTAGCACTTGTGTAACTCAGTTCAAGTATCAAGTAAAAACCAAAAATGTTTTCTTTAGCTGTTATGGAAAAACAGCATTTATTTTCTGAAACTTCAAATAAATGTGCAATAAACAGATATATGTTTAAAAGAAGCTGAACATATATTACTAAGATACTTTTGTCTGCCAACAGTATTTGCTGTATAATAACCATTAAGGGTACATTTGGAAGCAAAATAAAATCTTTTATGAAATCTGTCAACTCAGATATGGGAGCGTCAACTTATCCAGAATGTAAATAGGGGAAAAATCGGGGATAAAATCATGTAGTGTATTCCAGCCTTAAGCATACGTACATGGCCAATAACTTAAACAACTTCCAAATCCATGTTATTTTAGAAACAGCTTGCTATCTGCATGCTATTAAGTTAGTAATAAAATAGGTTATGGCCTAAATAATCTTGCTACGGCACATGATACAGATTTAATTAGAAACAGTACTGAATGCCGCAGAAAAGCCAAACTGTTGTACAATATATAATTAAGCATTTTACATTTATGAAAGTCTGGCTCCGAACTATGCAGTAAAGTTAGCTAACTGACATTATTTAACAGAAAGCTAAAATGTAAAAACATAAAACTTGCTAGCGAATTTACCTGTTGACACATCCAGTAACACTGACCTAACGTTAAGAAAAAGTACTTAAATAAGACTAAATAGTTGACTTTCCATGACAGAAGCTGCATAAACAGCAGGGTGACCCACCTTTTATCTGCCTCTTAAGATTCGTGGTATTCTTTCTGCCTATTTTAAAGCCACAGGGCTTCTCTACATTTTCTGTGAGCAGTTTCAGAACATCTGCTAGTCATAAGATTTCTATTTTTTCGCATAACTTCTGTATTATTTGTTCAATCATGGAAGTGGTATCCATAGATCCTATGAGCCATACTGATATGTATGATACATAGTTTTACTAAGTTGGCCGTTTTGAATTGTGTGTTAAGATGCGTCTTACAAATACACTGTTGCAAATGTCATTGTCTTATTTCCTTTCCACTTTAAGTGCTTAGACACTTACTAAGTAATAGAGTTATTAACCTCTGGATAGGTGAAACATTTTCTTTCACTCTCTTCTCAGGCACCTGAGTTATTGGAACAGCAGAAGTACACAGTGACCGTGGATTACTGGAGTTTTGGGACTCTAGTGTTTGAGTGCATCACTGGTTTCAGACCCTTTCTACCAACCTGGCAGCCTGTACCCTGGTACCATTTATTCCTGAATGCTTTAGCTAGTTTTATGCAATTTTTACCAGTTTGCTTCAGAGACTAAACTTTTAGCCTAAATTGGTCTTTGTACTGTGCTGTCATAATATTATTTAAGGGTTACGGTATTCATTTTAAAATAGTTTACAAACAGAAAGCATCCAAGGAAGCAAATGTTTATAATTGTGTATACTTTTATTGTGGCAGACATTTCTTGCTTGCATTGGATGGAGACTAGGCTGGGCTTTGACTGGGCCATTCTAATACCCAAGTTTCTTGCAGACTGGAACATCTTTTCTTCTAGAATGGCCCTCTATTTGACTCTAGCTTTGCCCTCACTCAGTTATCAGTCCCTGGTGATTGTAAAAAACACCATGCAAATACCACTGTTGGTTTTTGAATGTAGCATTTAGTTACATTTTTAAGGGCTCATCATTCCAGCAAAGCTTTCTACATATTTGCTGAATCTTCAGTGTGCCTCCAATCCAAATTGGAGCTTTCTTTTTTTAAATTCAAGATTTCTTCTTACCATTCTTCAATAAAGACTGTCTTTCTGGAATGTTAATTTCACTATTATCATTACCTTGAATCTTCTTTGCAAGGCTACGGTCATCCCTGTTGCTTGTGCATCTTTTCCTACCACACTTTGCCCTTCCAGTCAACTTTCTGTGAATATGCTTTGATACAGCACTCTGTGAACAGCCAGCCCTTTCAGCAATGATCTTCTTTGGCTTACCATCCTTATGGAGGGTGTCAGTGAGTGTCTTCTGGACAACTGTCAAGTCAGCAGTCTTCTTCATGTTTGTGGTAGTGTGTACTGAACCTTGAGTTTTTTTTCAGTTACAAAAAATACAAATACAATTTGATAGTATAATTATCAAAAATAAAATAAAAAAACATTTGGAACATTTTAGTGTACATGGAATTAGTCTCATATTCTGAGATAACTTACAAAAAATATTTAACTTTTCCATGATACTCCAATTTTTTGAGATGCACCTAATATACATATATATATATAGATATATATATAGATATATATATATATATCTTTTATATATATATATATATAAAAAGATATATATATAGATATATATATATATAGATATATATAATATATATATATATATATATATATATATATATATATATATATATATATATATATAAAATACACACACACACACACTACCGCTCAAAAGTTCGGGATCACTTGGATATTTCAGCTTGATTTCAGCTACGGAGGAAGACTCCATCGGCCAGTCCACCTTGTGGGAGATGCAGGAAGCATGGGGTGAAATCTAATCAGATTATCTTGCCAAATTGACAGCTAGAATGCCCAGGATGTAATTGCTGCAAAAGGTGCATTATTTCTAACTCTGACATGTCAGCATGTCCTGTTCTTTTGCAATATATATATATATATATATATATATATATATACACACACACAGCGCACAATACTGCTGAAAGAGGCCACAGCTATCAGGGTATACCATTTCGCTGAAAGGGTGTACATGGTCTGCAACAATGCTTAGGTAGGTGGTATATGTCAAAGTAACATGAACATGGATGGCAGGCCCTAGGCTTTCCCAGCAGAACATTGCCCCATTGCCGAAAGCATGACATTGCCTACACCAGCTTGCCTTCTTCCCATAATGCCTCCTGGTGCCATGTGCTCCCCTGGTAAGCTACACACATGCACTCGGCCATCCACGTGATTTAAAAGAAAATGTAATTCATCAGACCAGGCCACCTTCTTCCATTGCTCCGTGGTCCAGTTCTGATGCCCACGTGTGGCAGTGCACAGGGGGCAACATTGGCACCCTGACTGGTCTGCAGCTATGCAGCCCATATGCAACAAACTTCGATGCACTGTATATTCTGACACCTTTCTTTCAGAACCAGCATTCTTTTTCAGCATTGTGTTTTTCTTTCAGAACTTCTTCAGCAATTTGAGTAACAGTACCTCGTCTGTTGGATCGGATTACATGGGCCAGCCTTTGCTCCCCACATGCACCAATGAGCCTTGGCTGCCCATGAACCTGTTGCCAGTTCACCACTGTTCCTTCCTTGGACCACTTTTGATAGATACTGACCACTGCAGACCAGAAACACCTCACAAGAGCTGCAGTTTTGGAGATGCTCTAATCCAGTCATCTAGCCATCACAATTTGGCCCTTGTCAAACTTGCTCAAATCCTTACACTTGCCCTTTTTCCTGCTTCTATACATTAACTTTGAGGATAAAATGTTCACTTGCTGCCTAATATATCCCACCCACTAACAGGTGCCATGATGAGGAGATAATTAGTGTTATTCAATTCACCTGTCAGGGGTCATAATGTTATGGCTACCCACAAGATATATATATATACATACATATGTTTGTTTACAGGGAATTTTGTGAGTAGCCAGTTATTGTATGTGCAAAAGTAAGTGAAGCCTTTTATTTAGTAGCTTGTGGCACCTCCTTTTGCAGCCATTACTTCAACCAAACGTCTTCTGTAACCACTGACCAGTCTCTCACATCTGTCTTTGGGGATTTTTGCCCACACCTCCTTGCAGAACTCAGCCAGTTGAGAGAGGTTGGAAGGACATCTGGCATGTACCACCCGCTTCAGGTCTAGCCACAACATTTCAATTGGATTGAGATCCGGTCTCTGACTAGGCCAATCAAGAGTGTGAAACTTCTTTCTTTTAAGCCATTCCTTGGTGGATGTGCTTAAATGCTTAGGGTCGTTGCCTTGATGCATTACCCATTTTTGGCCCAGCTTCAGCTCTCTGACTGATGTCAGGAGATTCTCTTCAAGAATTTGATGATAGATCTGAGAATTCAAGTTTCCCTGGATAATATGGAGTCGCCCTGGCCCGGAGGCAGAAAAGCAGCCCCAGACCTTCACATTTCCACCACCATGCTTCACTGTTGGGAGGAGGTTCTTTTCCTGGAATTCAGTGTTGACTTTTCTCCAAACATGGAGGTTTTGATTAAGAGCAGATAAATCTATCTGTCCAAAGAATGGACTTCCAAAAGGCTTCTGGTTTGTCCAAATGCTTTCTGGCAAAGTTGAAACGGGCAGCTTTGTTCTTTTTTGAGAGCAGAGGCTTCTTTCTAGCAACCCTCCCATAAATGTCATGTCTGTTCAATTTTCCTCTGATTGTAGACGCATGTACATTTACCCCAGATGCTGCCAGAGAGGTCTGCAACTCTCTAGAGGTGATGTGTTGGTTGGCCTTTACCTCATTTATTAATTTTCTGGTGCTTCTTGATGATAGTTTTGATGGGCGTCCACTTCTAGGCAGAGTTGTGGTCATGTTGAATGCCCTCCATTTGTAGATAATTTGTCTTACAGTGGATGGATGTAGTTGGAATCTCTTGGAGATGGTCTTATAGCCTTCCCCAGACTGATGGGCTGTCATCACCTTCTTCCTGATGTCCCCGGATATCTCCTTTCCTCTTGGCATTGTTTGACTCCTTGGCACTACAGTGGTTTGGTTGGTTTCCTCTCTCTTTTAATCAGTGTTGCCCAACCACTTTCCTAAGGATGTCTAATTTGATTGGTCTGCTTAACTGAGTAATTAAGCACCCAAATGTGTTTCACCTGAATCTGTTACCCACTTGACTTTACCAATGCAGCTCAGGCTTCACTTACTTTGCACATATAATATTTCAATCTTTCATGTAGTTTTTTGGCTACTCGCGAAATTCCCTCTAAACAAACATATGCAATTGATCAACATACATCTGACATTTAATTTATAAAAAGCAGGTGATAATAAAATAAGAAAATCAAAGTAAAACAACAGAAAGGTCTGAACAGCTCAAGGGGTTCACAAACTTTCAAGCAGCACTGTATATGTATATATATATACATATAATATATAGCTAAAATAATGTAGCATGCATTTGCTGTTTAGGCACAATAAGCTGAAGCAGAAACATGAGAATGATGTTGTGGTCTATGAGGATCTAGCTGGTGAAGTGCACTTCTCTAAACACCTGCCACGACCACACAATCTCAACAAGTGAGTAGGAAGGCAGTTTTGCTGATATGCATACCATGTAAATTGAATGTATGTTTTACTTTAAACAAACTTATAATATTAACTTTTTATTATATTATTATTTATTATTATATATTAAAGTATACAAAAAACTTATTGCTTATCTTTCATTACAAAATACACTGAACTAACACTGTCTGTTACATTGCATGACATGCAAATTTGACTTTATGTAAAATTGCACATTAGCTTAATGTTTTGTGTGTGTGTGTGTGTGTGTGTGTATGTGTGTGCGTGTGTGTGTGTGGTTTAGTTTGTTAGCTGTCAGACTGGAGCAATGGCTGCAGTTAATGCTGAGGTGGTCTCCTCAAGACAGAGGAAAAGACACTAAGCAGATCACTAAAGAAAGTCTGGATGGGACAGTGTCTAAGGAGAAGAGCAAGAAATCTGAGGAAGGAGGTAGAGACCCACAGAGTGGATCTACCTACTGCTTTGAGGAATTAGACCGAATCCTAGACCTGAAGGTTGTCTTACCTGCTTGTCTTGTTCATGACTAAGACAACAAATATGTAGGCTATTATGGCAAATATTTAGGTTAATCTCATTTAATATGATGACTAAAAAGTGGTATTGTTTTTCATCACATATCTCTAGCTAGTCCATGTGCTGAATATGACCTCAGCAGAGATTAGTACATACACAGTACAGCATGGGGAGACTGTTGCCTCCCTGCAGAAACGAATTGCACAAGATGCACACATTCCTCCAGCCAGTCAGGAGCTGCTGTTGGAGGCTGGCCTTGCTCTGGAGCCTCATAATGAGATAATGCAATGTGCTGTAGATTATGCTGTGAGTATGAGGCCAATAACAATTAAAAAAAAAATCAAGAAAGCAACATACTCCATATATTTCTGGGATTTTATGTAAATTGTGGTACTTCTGGTTGTGTGCTTATTAGTCAGTCGATGGTCGTCGGGCTGATATGCCACTAGTCTTTCTGTTCAACCGTTCATACTGCAGCTACGAACCTCGGTTCAGCCCTCGAAACCTCCCTGAAAACATTAGATTCATTCGTAAGTCATCATTAAATACTTCTTTCTTTCTTCTTCAATTTTTGGAATTTAGTTTCTAATTGCTAAGTATATCAATAAATGCATAATGTGATGGGGGTTTATTTGTATTTTCGTCAATTAGAGACAGAGCCCAAGCGCATTTTGCCCTACAGTGCTCAAAGGCGCACATATGGGCAAGCCTGGCACACCATAAGAGCACTGAAGGAAGACTGGCTGAAGTTGCAGCAGGGTCAGAAGGCAGCCATGTAAGATGCAAGATTTTATGTAAGATTACTTCAAATCAAAGAGAGACCAAATATGCATGTTGAAATTTCACAAGCTCTTACCATTGTTTCATAGCATATACACTCACTGTTCACTTTAAAAGGAGCACCTGTGCACCTGCTTATCTAATCATCCAATCATTTGGCAGCAGCACAGTACAAAGAATCATTCAAATAGTCAAGAACTGCAGTTAATCACACATTAGAATGTGATCTCTGCACCTTTAACCTGTGGCATTGATGTTGATGCCAGATAGGTATAAGTTACGATAGATTTCCTGTCACCTCAGACCAGACTGGTCCTCTATCTGAGTTTCAGACTGCAGACCCTCTACACACATGATTTTTTGTTTTTCACATGATGGTTTTGTTTTTCGTGACATTCAGTGCAAACTCTGGAGGCTATTCGGTGGGAAAATCCCAGGAGATGAGCATATTCTGAAATACTCAAATCCAGCCATTCATGACACCAACAACCATGCAATGGTCCAAGTCACAGACATCATATGTTTTCCCCATTCTGATGTTTGATGTGAACATTACCCGAAGCTGTTATCCTGTATCTGTGTAATTTTATGCATTGTGCTTCTGCCACATGATTGGCTGATTGGATGACTGAAGAAATGAGAAGTGTGTGTAGCGGTGTCTATAAAAGTGGAAAGTGGAATTATTTGCCATAATTCCCTTTTGCTTAATGAGTAATTAGATGCATGTGTATGTGTTATGCTTTTTTGTTTGTATTTATATGATTTGTCTGTGTAAAATATCTATATTGCTGTCAGTGCATTTTTACTGGAATCTCTGTGTCACATGCACATAATAATTCTGTCTGCCTCAGTATGAGTCTGCTGAGGCATAATGGCTTGTTGTCCAAGCAGAAGAATGAGATGGTCTCTGTGCACCAAAGACTCAAAGCTACGCTTGAATTCTTCACTACTAGTCTGCACATCGACATGGACAAATACCAGGAGCAGAGAGCCACTGGCATTGGTAAAACCTACATATAAGCAGATATATTCACAATTGTGGTGTTCTGGTAAAAAATAAGGCTCAATATTTTTGTCAAACAAAGTTTCTATAACAGTAGTATCACCAAGGGTCAAAGTTTAAAAAAAAATGTCATAAAGCCTCATTGACAGTCATGTGACACTCATTTGACCATGTATAAGTGATTATACTTGGTCAAAAGTAATACACATGATCAAGAACGATTACTTTCAAATTTGATGCAAAAAATTAGAACAAATTGTGCTCACAAAGACTTAATTGTAAAGGTCTCATAATAGCCATTGCTGGTAAGCCTTTAGAAATAATCATGTTGTTACAGCTTCAGAGAAGTTACTAAATGTCTGGCGTGAGATGGAACAAACTGCACTCAGCCATGGCCAGGTGAGTGTTCTGTCATTTTACAGTATTATAGAGGAGCAACTATTACTATGCTAGATATTTGCTACCATATGCATGCATTTCTCTGTGTATCAGATAGATGATGTGACTACGTTGGAGGAAGAGATGATGAAATTACAGACTGATATTGTAGACCTTCAGAGACACCCTTGGAGAAGTGGAGAAGCTCTGGAGTCTCTGTGAGTACAAACACACAGACAACATATACTGACTGTCCACTTTAATGGGAGCACCTCTTCTCCTGCACATTCATGCAGTTATCCAATCAGCCAATCATGTGACAGCAGCACAATGCATAAAATCCTGCAGATACAAGTCAAGAGATTCAGTCATTGCTCCAAAAGTCTCTAGAGTTTATAGGGAATGGTGCAAAAATTAAGTGAAAACATTGAGTGAAACGAGTTGTATGTTGATGAGAGATATGAGAAGAATGACTATATTTTTTTGAGCTGTTAAAAAGTATAGCAACTCAAATGTGGTGAACAGAAAAGCATACCAGAATTCACATCAAACATTGAGGTGGATGCGCAACAAAAGAAGAACATATCAGGTTTCACTCCTGTCATTGCAAGAATCTGAGGCACAGACCTTGATCTTGGGAAGAAAAATGTTTGTAATCTTCAACTCTCCAGTTGTGTGTGAAAATCCCAGAGGATAGGCAGTTCCTGAAATACTGGCACAAACAACCATGCCACAATTAAATTCACAGAGATCACAGTTTTTCCATCACATTCTGATGTTTGATGTGAATAACTAAACTCCTGATCTTTTTCTGCATGATTGTATGCATTTTGCTGCTGCCACGAATGGATGGTTAGATAATTGCATAAATGAGCAGATGTACAGGTGTTTTTACTAAGTGGATTACTCATTACTGATCTTACATGTTGGTTTTATTTTTTCAGTGAGGGGAAGGCAATGGACTTATTCCGCAAGCTCAGAGAGAAACCAAGGGGTAAGAAAACTGAATCTTGCAGACATCTTGTAATGTTTCTTTTAAAGTAACATACATTTCTAATAATAAATGCTCTTTATGCACAATTGAATATAAGATAATACACTGCAGCATTTTAGATTCAACCATATTATGAAAGTCTTGCAACACAACCTGCTGCTTGTATATACAGATGCAGGTGTTTTGGTTGTAAGCCAGTTGCTGGACAGTTTATTTTGGGACACACCAAATGCACATGATTTTTCAGATAAAATGTATGTACTTGCATACCTATTTTACAAGGATTGTTACATATGATTCAGAAATCTATTGTGTATGTGTACACTATATGGTTAAAAGTATGTAGACACCTAACAAGTCATACCCTTTTGTGTTTGTTGAACATCTTATTCCAGTTTTAGTCCTCCTTGCTGTTCCTTCTTACCTTCATTCTTCAGTGAATGTTTTCCACTAGATTTTGGACTGTGGCTGAGGGATTTGCTCATTCACATTAGCTAAGTTGGCTATTGATGTTAGGCAAGGAGGCCTTGCAGGTAGTACATGACAATCACATATTGTCCTTATGTGTCTTGTATTGTGCACTGGGAATTGTCACACTGGAACAAGTTTGCTAGGCCGTTTAATTCCCATGACGGGAAATGATTATGCTATAGTATACAAAGCCATTCTAGACAATTCTGTGCTTTTCCTTTGTAGCAACAGTTTGGAGAAGGCTAACATATGGGTGTGATGCTCAGGTGTGCACATGCATTTGGCCATAGACAGATGTGGCCTTTAAGAATGCAGATATTTTAACAATTTGTCACAGTCATGCTTCTATAAATACTATTTAAATACATTTGTGGTGCTTCACACAATGTTCAGCAGTTGATGTGTGGAACAACATACTCAACACACAATAGCTAGGCCAGGTCAAACTGCTCTTGGAAACTTCACCTTAGCAAGGATCAGTCTTTGAATATGCCGACTCTTCTAGGTTATTACATTATATATTAAATATAGAATTAACATCATACTCTGATAGTGTCTGATAATTTGTTAACTGCAAGTGTAATTGTGTGATTTCTTATGAAATAAAAACACAAAATATCAACAATAAAATATGAATAAAAAAAATAAATAAAAGCCTAATACTGGACACAAATATTTAGTAATGTGGACAGTGGAAAATTCATTTACACACATGACTGCCGGAGTTTAATGCAGCATATCATTATTGTATCTCTCCCTCTCCCACAAATGTGCTCTCTGCAAGTATTTGCGAAAATAATGTGTACATAAATATTACTCAATTCAATATGCCGATTTTATATATTATTCATTTGAAAGTTAACACATTAACAGCTGAATGGAATGTATACCTTGCGGACTATACAAGACACATAATATAAATACAGGGTTTAAATGCCTACATAAATCAGAAAGTACAATGAAAATAGGTGAGGCCACAACAGTACAGGAGCAAAGACAGGACATGAACCAAAACAAAACACACATGGTAACGTAAACAAAAGGCAGCAGTGAGCCAAATTGCATCCACAAGATATCAAAATGAAGCAGAAAGTCTGTTGGAGGTTCCTCTTTTGAAATAGACCACCATCTGTGCTTCATTTGTGTATGTGCTACACCATCAGAAGACATCACAAAGAATGACATCATGCATATATAATCCTTGCAAAATAAATAATTTACCCACGTCATACAGTATAATGCTATCACAAATATAAATGTTACTACGATGGCATGTATTGGTTGTTCCTTCAGTAAATAAGTGTCAAATATTTATTTAATGTTTTGCCCTTGATTACTGGGACATTGTCACAGCCATAGGCAACATCACAATTCATAATCATGAACTGGTGAATGATTAAGTTTAGTGGAAAAACAGCTTTGGTATTACAATGGACTGGACATCCATGACCATTCAGTTCAGATGATCAGGCAAAAACTTAGGTGGAAGTACAGGAAAACTCGGAGTTTGCATGTTCTCCCCGTGCTTGGTGGGCTTCCTCCGGGTGCTCCAGTTTCCTCCCACAGTCCAAAGACATGCTTCTAAGCTGATTGGAGTCTCTAAATTGCCTGTAGTTGGTGATTGCGTGAGTGAATGAGTGTGTGTGTGCCCTGTGATAGGTTGGCACTCCGTCCAGGGTGTATCCTCCTTTGATGCCCAATAATGCCACAGGCTCCCTGTGACCCGAGAATACTCAAAATTGCCCCTTAACAAGCCTAATCATGGATCAGAACAAAATGAAAAAACAGCAGCTTTGGATCACTTTGGGAGAAACATGTCCAAACCACAGCTAAAACACCACCTGAAAGTTTACAAAACACAAGCTGCATCATTGCAGAGGGTATAAACTTCATAAAGACTCCACCAAAATGCCATTGAGATGGTGTGACATCCTTGCTGCCATAAGCTTTCAGTGGCATAACCAGTTTGTATGTAAGACACCCCAGAGGCAGAAGGAATCTATGTGCAGTTTAATAATCCACACAGCAATTCCAAAACTTAAATCAAATGTATAGTCAAAACACAAGTAGAATATAATCAATAAGAAAGTTAGCAAACAATCTGCAAACAAATCCAAAATACTAGGCAAAAATCAGAAAATCTAAAGAACAAATCTAGGTCACAATAATGGCAAACAATGGCAAATGAAACAGCTTGGTAAGGCACAAACGGAACTATACTTGGCACTGAATGTTGGCATGCATGCTGTTTAAATGTCAGTGAATACCGGGAGTGAACTGGAAGTGGTTCAGTATTAAGGTCTGTCTATATCTAGGTATATCTATCTATTTGTCTGTTTTAATCTATCTATCTATCTATCTATCTATCTATCTATCTATCTATCTATTCTATTATCAATTTAAAATGCTATAAATAATCATTAAATGCAGTTGCAATGCTTAAAATACATAAAAATGTTTATTTCTATGTTTATGTTTATATAGACTTGCTATCACTGTACTGAGCTGGAATTTTAATTTAATACTTTGTGCTCTCCTTTTAAATTATTATTTTAACCTCTGTTAAAGTAGATTTTTAATAGGATAACATGAGGGAAAAAAATCTTAATATAAAAATATTATTTTCGTCCTTGGATGACGGTTATAAATTGCATTAGATAGCTTGCAAATCAGTTCTGAGACAGTTTCACAGATTCGCACAAGCAGATCACTGGCTTCAGTTCAAGAAACAGCAATGTTTACTTGGAAAAAGAATGTTTGCTTTTTAGTGCATATGCTCTGGCTGTACTACTGTATCAACTAGCAAGCTGTGTTTGTTTGAATGAACATAACCCTTTTCCCCAGGAATCCATTTTCTTTGACACACACTCTCAATGGCCACATCTGTAGATTGTATGCAATATGTGACATTATCATTGCCTAAATTCAATTATATCTGCCTTTAGATCAGAGGGGTAATGGTGATTGTCAGGAGGTGGTGAAGCTGGTGGTCCAGGCAATTCAATTCTATGAGAAAAAACTTAAAGAGTTTTACACACACCTCAGGTCTGTTTTGTTTTGTGTTTGTTATAGTGTTTTACCTTTAGAAATTTTAATTTCATGGTTTCAAGATTAGTTGTGTGCTTTAACACCCTTGCGTTTTTTGCAGCAAAACAATGGTGTGCCGTCAGAGGGTGATGGAGCTGCTGCCTCGGGTGGAGGGCATGGTGAGCAGCATGGCTCAGTGTGAGCAGGAACTGCGCAGTATGCAAGAAAAAAGACAGAAGGAATTGTGGAATTTGCTTAAAGTGGCCTGTGTAAGCTCCTGCACAAACATTTATATGTATTAAATAATTTGGCAGATACATATCAAAAGAAGATACAGTCAAAATGTACAGCTAAAAAGTTCAGTTAAAGGTTCTGGTTCAGTCACACAATAGTGAATCCCTACACTCATCGCATTTGAACTTAAAAATCATTCAATCACTAACCCAGACATTTAACTAGCCCTACAATACAAACACTACCACATTCATCCAAATAATAGTAAGCATATCTAGTATCTACATTTATGTGATCCACTAAAGTATTTATGGGATTTCCAGAGCAAGGTTCGGAGTCCGGTGAGTGGGAGTCCTGATGAAGGGCGAACCCCACCTTCCTCTGGTCCTCCACTGTTACAGCACAGACCTCCTCATCCTAACAGCCTTCTTATGCACCACCAACCGTGAGTATGCAATGCAGATTTATGAGTTCAAGGTTTAATGATAAATAATGTGAATAAGTTCATATCTCCTCTCCTTTAACTAAAACCAACATTTTAAAGAGCTCAAGCTTGTGTAAACACACTATATTATATATATATATATATATATATATATATATATATATATATATATATATATATAATAGAGAGAGAGAGAGAGAGAGAGAGAGAGAGAGAGAGCGCACTCAGGCTGCGAGGGGGAGAGCACAGACACACACCACACACATGGTAGAAAGTGAGTGTGCAACAGTAATTCATTAATGAAGTGAAGTAGGTGCAGAGAAAACTTTGTTGCAAGAGTTTTTGAGGAGCACAAACAGCAGCCCATATATACACTGCCCTTCCAAAAAAAAGTCAATTCAATTCAATTTATTTGTATAGTTCCTTAGACACTGTCTCAAAGCAGCTGTACAAAAATACAGAAACAGAAAGTAGAGGGGAAAGAAAAAGAATCATTAAATTATTAAACTATTTTATCCCTATTTATCCCTAATGAGCAAGCCTGCAGTGACGGTGGCAAGGAAAAACTCCCTGTGATGATATGAGGAAGAAACCTTGAGAGGAACCAGACTCAGAAGGGAACCCATCCTCATTTGGGTGACACTGGACAGTAAATAATGTAAATGTAAATAGTGTCCTTTCTACAACAGCAACCAAAGGCCCATGAGGAACTATTAGGTCAATGTAGTTTCTGAGTTCATTATAGACACTAATTCCTTGCTTTCAAACCTGACAGATGTAACAGTAGATCTGTGATGGTGTTATAGTCCCAAAGTGGCTCTGTCCACGGCTATCTCCTGGTCACAGGCTTTCCACACAGATCCATCCACAGCATCAGTGAGCACCACCAAGCGATGAGACTCCGACCAGGGGTAGAGTGAGTGGTCACACTGGAAACTCTGAACACTGGGAGCTCGGGAGTGGGACATATAGCTCGTCAGAGAAAGACAGAGAGAGAGAGAGAGAGAGAGAGAGTAGAGAGAAAGATATTAAGTATGATTGTGATCATGTGATGTTTAAAGACATGTAGATTATGTGTAAAGTGCAGGCAGGGACTCCAACAGAACTAGCTATGACAGCATAACTGAAAGGGAGAGCCAGAAGGTCACAGACATGAAAGCTTCCCGCGACATAAAGCATCCAACCACTTCACAGTCAGCAAACCTGAGCGACTTGCAAGAGTGGTGAGGCGATAGCATCCAGACATCCCAGTATACCAAACACTCTATGCCCATGAACCTTCCAGATCTACTCCTTTACCTAAGAAAAGCTATACATTGAAGGCTTGACTAAACAAATGTGTCTTCAGCCTAGACTTAAACATTGAGACTGTGTCTGAATCCCGAACACTAATTGGAAGGCTATTCCATAACTGTGGGGCTTTGTACAAAAAAGATCTGCCCCTGCTGTAGACTTAGATACTTGAGGTACTACCAAATAACCTGCACCCTTTGATCTGAGTAGGCGTGGCGGATCATAAACAACCAAAAGGTCACTCAGGTACTGTGGCGCGAGACCATTTAGTGCTTTATAGGTCAGTAACAGTATTTTATAATCAATGTGAAATTTGACTGGGAGCCAGTGTAGTGAGGCTAAGATAGGAGTTATGTGTTCATATCTTCTGGTTCTAGTTAGGACTCTAGCTGCTGCATTCTGGACTAACTGGAGCTTATTCATGCTCCTACTGGAACATCCAGACAGTAAGGCATTACAATAATCCAACCTAGAGGTAACAAAAGCTTGAACTAATTTTTCTGCATCATGAATTGACATCATATTTCTTATCTTAGCAATATTTCTAAGATGAAAGAAGGCTACCCTAGTGATATTATCTAAATGAGCTTTAAACAAAAGACAAGAGTCAATAATCACACCAAGATCTTTTACTGCTTTATGGGATGAAACAGAAAGACCATCCACAGTTACTCTGTAATAAGAACACATACTTTTAGCTGCATGTGGTCCTAATACAAGCACCTCTGTCTTGTCAGAGTTAAGCAGGAGGAAGTTAGTAAGCATCCACTGTCTAATGTCCTTTATATTTTCTTCAATCTTAATAAGTTGGTGTCTCTCATCTGACTTAGCTGAAACATACAGCTGTGTGTCATCCACATAACAGTGGAAGCTAATACCATGTTTATGAATAATTGCACCAAGGGGTAGCATATATAAGGAGAAAAGCAGTGGGCCTAAGACAGAACCTTGTGGAACACCGAACATAACCTTAGTATGCATAGAGAAGTCACCATTTAGATCTACGAACTGATAACGATCCGTCAAATAAGACCTGAGCCAGGGCTGTTCCTTTAACACCAACAGCATGTTCTAACCTATCAAGTAGAATAGCATGGTCAGTGGTGTCAAAAGCTGCACTGAGATCGAGTAACACCAGTATGGAGACACAACCCTGATCAGAAGCCAGTAACAAGTCATTTACCACTTTAACCAGTGCTGTCTCTGTGCTATGATGAGGCCTAAATCCTGACTGATACATTTCATGAATGTTATTCCTATGTAGGTATGAACATATCTGCTGTGCTACAGCCTTTTCTAGGATCTTGGAGATAAAGGGCAGGTTTGATATTGGCCTATAGTTGGACAGCAGACAGGGGTCAGTGTCAGGTTTTTTAATCAGGGGTTTGATAACTGCTAGCTTAAATGACTTAGGCACATAGCCAGTGCTAAGGGAAGAATTTATAATTTTTAGAACGGGTTCGGTAGCTACTGGTAATATCTGTTTAAGGAAAGACGTGGGTAGAGGATCTAGAATGCAGGTTGAAAGTTTTGAAGATGAAATTAGTGACACTAGATCAGGCTCTTGAAGGGGAGTAAAGCATTCTAAGCTCTGATCAGAAATAGTTATATTATCTAAAGGATTACTTATCGAATAATTTGGTTTTAAATTAATAGTCTGAATTTTTTGCCTGATAATATCAATCTTTCCATTGAAAAAATTCATGAAGTCATTGCTGCTGCATAAAGGTGTGCGCTTTTCTACAGTGGTTTTACTCCTAGTTAGTTTTGCTATGGTACTAAATAAAAATTTAGGATTGTTTTTGCTATCTTCGATTAGGGCAGAGAAGTACGCTGATCTAGCAGTACTAAGAGCGTTCTTGTAGCTCAAAAGGCTTTTCTTCCACGCTAACTGAAATACTGCCAATTTAGTTTGACACCATTTACGTTCTAGTTTCCTAGCTGATTGTTTTAAAGCTCGTGTGTGGTCATTGTACCAGGGTGCTAGTTTCTTCTCTTAATTATTTTCCTTTTGATTGGAGCTGCATTATCTAACATGTTGCGAAACACCGACTACAGGTAATCAGTCGCCTGATCAAGTTCTGTGGGGTCAGATGGTGAACCAATCATGCGTGATAATTCTGGGAGACTATTGGTAAACCTCTCTGCAGTAGCAGACGTATAGGTACGCCTAATACGGGGAAGTGAGAATACGGGGACATGGCTGTCCTAACAGGCCAGCCTTGCCCTCAAACGAGCTCCAATTATCTATGAAGCCCACATTGTTTTTGTAGCACCACCTGGACATCCAGCAGTTCAGTGACCATAACCTGCTGTAAGCTAAATCGCCACGTCGCATTGGGATGGGGCCAGAGCATGCTACAGCATCGGACATCGCCATTGCTAATTTACACACCTCTACAATATTACTCTTAGTAACCTCCGACTGACGAAGGCGTATATCATTAGCTCCTACATGGAAAACTATCTTTGAGAACCTATGCTTGCCTAGGACCCTAAGATTACCTGCTATGTCCGGCACCCTGGCTCCCGGGATGCACCTGACCTGTGCTGCTGGAGCTCCTAAAGGCCTAGCTAATTTCACATGCCTCAAGATAGAGTCTCCTATAACCAGAGCTCTTTCAGGTTTCTCAGCGGGTGCTTCACTGAGGAGAACAAACCTGTTGGACATGTGAAGCGGAGAGGAGTGGTGCTCCCGTGGGCAAGCCTTAGCGTTAGCCTTGGATTTGCGACTGTGCCGTCACCCATTCGCCCCGCTGTGAGGGCTCTAATGCCGGAGTTGGGGGGTTACTAACTCCACCAAAGACATCCAGACTTTCCCCTACAGACACTACACTGCTCTCACTTTCGCTAACCTTCTCTATTGTCTGGATGCGCACCTCTAAAGCTAATATGTTCTCCGTCAGAGAGCTAACTAGCGTACACTTATCACAAGTAAAATTAACGCTAATGACGGAGGAAGAATTACTAAACATCCCGCGGCTCACACACTGTACAAGCTGAAAGTTAGCCATACTTTATGTTTACGTACCCTTTACGTGGATTTAACCTGGATATTGAAGAGCTCCGAAGTGGGTTTTCTCCAATTGCTGTTTGAAGACCGGAAAAACAGAAAAGCTTATTCTGAAAAAAAAAAGAACAGTTAACTGCAATAAAAATTTGAAAAAGAAACTTGACAGCCTAAAATATTCAGGCAAAAAAAAGAAAATTAAACGGTATAAACTAAGATTAAAACACCAAGACAGGCAAGAAACTCACGGTAAGCGCTTCAAACACCTGTCACCACCTGGATTTAACTAAGCAAATAGGTAAGAGCCTCTCATTGGATAATTACTGCATGGATGATTTATTTAACCCTAACTGATGCAAGGAGTAGCTTCTCATTTCTTAAACAACCATGTCGGAAGACACACCCTGTGGTCATAGAAAAGATGTTAATCTGTTTCAGAAGGGTCAAATTATTGGCATGCATCAAGCAAAGAAAACATCTAAGGAGATTGCTGAAACTACTAAAATTGGGTTAAGAACTATCCAACACATTATTAAAAACTGGAAGGATAGTGAGGAACCATCATCTTCGAGGAAGAAATCTTGAATGATTGTGATCGGCGATCACTTAAATGTTTGGTGAAATCAAATCATAAAAAAACAACAGTAGAACTCACGGTTATGTTTAATAGTGAAAGTAAGAGCATTTCCACATGCACAATGCGAAGGGATTGGGACTAAACAGCTGTGTAGCCTTAAGAAAACCACTTATCAGTGAGGCTAATTGGAAAAAAAGGCTTCAATTTGCTAGGGAGTATATAAATTGGACTCTGGAGCAGTGGAAGAAGGTCATGTGGCCTGATGAGTCCACATTTACCCTGTTCCAGAGTGATGGGCGCATCAGGGTAAGAAGAGAGGCGGATGAAGTGATGCACCCATCATGCCTAGTGCCTACCGTACAAGTCTGTGGGGGCAGTGCTATGATCTGGGGTTGCTGCAGTTGGTCAGGTCTAGGTTCAGAAACATTATGTGCCCAAAGAATGAGGTCAGCTGACTACCGGAATATACTGAATGACCAGGTTATTCCATCAATGAATTTTTTTCTTCCCTGATGGCACGGGCATATTCCAAGATCACAATGCCAGGATTCATTCATTAATTCATTGTCTACCGCTTATCCGATCTGTACTTGGGTCACGGGGAGCCTGTGTCTATCTCAGGCGTCATTGGGCATCAAGGCAGGATACACCCTGGACGGAGTGCCAACCCATCGCAGGGCACATGCCAGGATTCATCGGGCTCAAATTGTGAAATAGTGGTTCAGGGAGCATGAGACATCATTTTCACACATGGATTGGCCACCATAGAGTCCATAAAGACATAACCCCATTAAGAATCTTTGGGATGTGCTGGAGAAGACTTTGTGCAGTGGTCCAACTCTCCCATCATCAATACAAGATCTTGGCGAAAAATTTATGCAACTCTGGACGGGAATAAATGTTGTGACACTGCAGAAGCTTATCGAAATGATGCCACGGCGAATGCATGCTATAATCAAAGCTAAAGGCGGTCCGACGAAATATTAGTGTGTGACTTTTTTTTGGATGGGCAATGTATATTTACAGTATATATATATATATATATATATATATATATATATATATATATAAATATATATATATATGTCAACCCTGCAAAACAATCAATTCTTTCAGGTACACTTGCACACTGTTTTCGAAGGGCAGGTTGTTCTTGGAGAACTAACCATAGATCTTCTGTGGATGTAATCTGCCTCAAATCCTTCTGTCTCGTCATGTAATCCCAGACAGGCTCTATGATATTTAGATCATGGCTCATGGCTTTTTTAATCTTTCCCTGAGAGTGTCCATGCTGATACAGTAACTTGTGTCTTGTTGCTGTGCTCAGTGTTGTCATGTTGTATGACCTGTGACATGATGTGACAAGTTCTTCCAGAACCTCACCTTTGTAGCAGAGTTACAAAGCTCTGTTTCTTTCTGTTAATGAATCTGCATCAAATTTTGCATTATGTTTAAAACTCCTCTGTGGATGATTCAGAAGGCTTTTGGAACCATCTTTGAAGCACAAATGCTTCAAAGATGGTTGAAATTCTGTTGAAAGTGATCCACGTTCTAGAAGGCCAGCTATAAACAGTATACCTGAGAATGTTGAACGTGTATAGGGGTGCAATCAACAAAGTTTGGTGACTGACATTGTGAGAGCTAGAAGATCTGCTGATCCTAAAACTATGTGTCAGAGATTTTGATGCAGGATCTTGGCATGAAACTTAACTACTTTGAAGGGGACTGATGCGTCCTATGTCTTATGTCAAGGGTGTCCAATCTTATTTACAAAGGGCCAGTGTGAGTTCAGGTTTTCATTCCAATCAAGCAGGAGCCACACCTGATTCCACCTGTTTAATCAGTTGTTTTCTGCTTTCAGTAGACTGGTGTGGGTCTGCTTGGTTGGAATGAAAACCTGAGCCCACACCCACCCTTTGTGGATATGACCCCTGTCTTATGTACATGGCAGAGAGAAATCTAGTGTGGTGTAGGTAGGAATGGAATAGATGTCTGTCAAGACAAACCTCTGTAACAGGTTAAGGCAAACATATGTAAATTCTTGATGTCTTTAACTGTGACTCCCAGAAAACCTGCAATAAAAATAATACAATTAAAAAATAGTCATAACCATTTCAAAGTATCTCATCTTCTGACAAGTATATTTCCATAACTTTAACTTCTACAATACCTATAAACTCCTGCAAAGATTCTGAATATATTCTGCTTAGTTTAAAAGTCTTCTTTTGTTGAATCAACATCTCTTTGCTATTTATCTCTGGTGAACTAATTTTCAGAATGGGATCAAATTTTCAAGGACAGAATTAGATTTAAAAACCTTACAAAAAATCAATTATGCCATTATTTTGATCAATTCAATTACATTATATTTAATTTTATTCTTTTTTTTAATCAATGTTATTTTTAACAATGGACATTTTCACAGAGCAGCTTTGAGTAAAAGAGGAGACAACATGAGGAAAAAGAGCAAGGGCAAAATCCAGACAGAAGGAGATTTGATACTGATACTGATAGAGCCTGTATATTTCCTTCGGGCTGCTTGCACCATAGCCAGAATAGCCATTTCAGGACATACAGTTTCCTAGTGGAGGGAGTCTTAGCTTTTAATATGATATCTACAACATACACCGATCAGGCATAACATTATTTATTTGTAATATTATGACCACTGACAGGTGAAATGAATAACACTGATTATCTCCTCATCATGGCACCTATGACAAGGGCCAAATTGATGGCTAGACAACTGGATCAGAGCATCTCCAAAACTGCAGCTCTTGTGGGGTGTTCCTGGTCTGCGGTGGTCATTATTTATCAAAAGTGGTCCAAGGAAGAAACAGTGGTGAACTGGTGACAGGGTCATATGTAGCCAAGGCTCATTGATGCATGTGGTGAACGAGGACTGGCATGTGTGGTCCAATCCAGTATACAAGATACTGTTGCTCAAATTGCTCTAAAAGTTAATGCTCGTTCTGATAGAAAGGTGTCAGAATACACAGTGCATCACCAGGGCTGCAATAGCTGCAGACCAGGCAGGGTGCCAATGCTGACCATTGTGCACCGCTGAATGTGCCAAAAATTAGCACGAGCATCACACCCACAGGGCAATGGAAGAAGGTGGCCTGGTCTGATGAATCACGTTTTCTTTTACATCACCTGGATAGTCAGGTGTGTGTGTGTGTGTCGCTTACCTGGGGAACACATGGCATCAGGATGCACTATGGGGTGAAGGCAAGCCAGCGGAGACAGTGTCATGCTTTGGGCAATATTCTGCTGGGAAACCTTGGGTCCTGCCATCCATGTGGGTGTTACTTTGACATGTATCACCTACCTAAAAATTGCTATCAGCAGGATAATGCGACATGCCTCAAAACAAAAATGGTTCAGGAATGATTTGATAAGCACAACAATGAGTTTAGGGTGTTGAGGCCCCACCTTGCAACTGCTAACTTCTTGGTGCCAGATAGCACAGCACACCTCCAGGAATGTAGTAGAGTCCATGCCTCAACAGGTCAGGGCTGTTTTGGCAGCAGAAGAAGGACTAACACAATATTAGGCAGGTGGTCATAATGTTATGCCTGATAGTGTATATACTATTTGATTATGCACTGCATATTATCTGTTACTGTTGTACATTCAATGTATATAATGTACACAAATTGCATGAATATATAATTGTATATTTCTTCACACATTACGTGCTGTAAATACAACTTGCACATACTTTTCTAAGCAAATACTAACTGACAGCCTTATTTATTGATGTACATATTTATCTGCACTTGTTCATTTGCACAGTTTCTACTGTTTGCACTTCTGCTAGATGCTAAATAGCATTTCGTTGCTATGTACCTGTACTTGTACTTTGCAATGGCATTTATGTACTTTGCAATGGCATTAAAGTCGTATCTATCTATCGATCGATCGATAGATAGATAGATATAGCAAAGATGGACAAAAGGATAATACATGCCGAGGTCATTTAAGTAAAAATAATAAATATGTAAATACAGTTGTGACATGTGACATCTATCTATCTGTCTAATCCTTAATGATGACCAAAACATGTTGAGATTTGTAAACACATGTACAACACCTGTCAGTGTTTTAATGTTAAAGCTGATCTCTGTCTGTCTGTGTGTGTGTGTGTGTGTGTGTGTGTGTGTGTGCGTGCGTGTGTGTGTGCGCAAAGGGAAGAATCCATGATAGTGATTGAAGAAAGTAAAACATTTGAGAGTAGAATGCAGAGTTTGGTGCAGGAGACAATTAAGGAGACAGAAATCAACATGCAGGTAAACTCACAATCCAAGGTTGTGTGCATAATCCATAATAAATGCTGATAGTCTATTATTTTTTATCATGTCAATTGCCTTTTCAGGTGCTGCAGGAATGGACATGGTTGAACAGACGCCAGGACCTCTCCTGATATTATACATGAGCATCAGTCCCAGCAGTATATATGAATGTATGTGTAGTGAGAAGTAAAAAACTTTACTTGGTGCAGACAATGGCAGATTTTTGTAATTTCACTTAATATAATACATGATTATTATGTAAAAAGTACAAATTTAAGTTTAATATGCATATTCTGTAAACATTAGGTATAGGAATGTGGTACAACTGCTTTTAGTGGAACAATATGATTAATCACTGATAACTTTATCTGGCCTTATGTCCTAACACACTGTAGAGTCACCAGCTTTGTATCCCAGAGCAAAGCTATTCTAAGCCAGTTTGGACTTTGCAGTGTTGCAAGCCATCTGTTAGCCAACTAGCTAGCCCTCATAGAGAAGCACTATTGCAGCATCAATTGTGGACCCAGCAAGGTCAAAATCAATATCACAAACCACATTTGAATATTCATTTATATATCCTGTATTCAGTTAAGAACACTTTTACCTGTAGGAAAATAGAATAGTGTGTGTTGGTGAGGAGGTAAGATCAATAAAAAAAAAAAAACATTTAGACAGATTTAGACAGTACTTCAGTATT
The DNA here is from genome assembly GCA_033459395.1 of Hemibagrus guttatus. NCBI lineage: Eukaryota > Metazoa > Chordata > Actinopteri > Siluriformes > Bagridae > Hemibagrus > Hemibagrus guttatus. The sequence continues at coordinate 12,242,296 of JAUCMX010000007.1, forward strand.
AAATAGCCTAAATTGCATGGTAAAATGAAATGCCAGTCAGTTTAATCAGTGTTGGGCATAAAGGAGATATTCAAAGCCAACTTCAGTCCCTTTGCCACTTTCACAAAGACAAGCAAAAAATATACCATATGGAATAAACATTTACTCAAGTGCTATGTGTAGGCTGTGTATATTCACTGCTAAAAAATTACACTTAAATCATACAATGGGTCAAGGTGAATGAAATATTCAAGTTGAAAATCATTACATATGTACATTATGTAATTTGTTGAGAACAAAATGATGTGGCAATGGTCAGTGGAAACCAAAGTCATCGACCCATAAAGGGCTGGATTCTAAATCACACTGAAAATCAACATAAAAAATTAAAATTACAGACTGATCCACCTTGTATTAATTTCATCTCAGCTTAATCTAAGTCAATAGTGTGTATGGTCACCACAAACCTCTATGCAGTATATCAACAGGAGATATAACTGTAGATATACCAGATGGTGTCCTGGGGATTTCCTCTCAGGCTTGTGTCAGGGAATCATTGAGCTCTTAGACAGTCTGGAGTGCTACTTGGAGGCTTTGGAGGCTCTGATGCATAGTGTCCCAGAGATTCTTGTATGGGTTCAAGTCATTAATGCTTTCACACCTGTCATGTGTGATTAGTCTGATTCTGCTCTCATTCATGAATGAGAGTGATGTCAAATGCCAAATGAGCTGCACAGTGCTGGGCTGTGAACACAGGTCCCACTAGAGGATGGGGCCTCATGCTACCCATGTGGAGTCTATTTCTGACAGTTTGGTCAAAAACATGCATGGCAATAGTATGCTGGAGGCCATTTTGTAGGGCTCTGGCAGTGCTCGTTCTGTTCCACCTTGCACAAAGAAGCAGATTCTGGTCCTGTTGCTGGGTTGTTGCCCCCCTGTTCAGCTTTTCTAGTGTAATGGCCTATCTATATCTATTCCATTCTCTTGAAACTGTGTTGGGAGACACAACATATTGCCTTGTAATGGGACGATTGATATGCTCTCCTGGTGGAATTTGACTACCTGTGCAACCAGATTGGGATGCAAGTACTATCTCATGGTACAGTTAGTGAGAAGGAACCTAGTAAAACACAAAACTAGAGACAAATAAGTTGGGAAGGGTAAGGAAAGAGCAATTGTCTGTGGCCACCACCTGCAAAATCATTCCCTTTTTGGAAAATGTGTTGCTGTTGCCTCTTCAGTGCACCTGTTGTCACTTTCATTTCTACCAAGCCAGGTGAAACTGACTGACAATCACTTATGCTTCTGAACTGGACAAAAGTTTAATTGAATTGGTGTTTTACTGTGATGATTAAGTGCTCCCTTTTTTTTTGGATGGCAATAATTTATCAGTATTGTATGGAACCACCTTGTGTGGCCAGTACAGCATCAATTTGGCTTGGGAATGACAGATACAATACCTGCACAGTGGCCAGAGAAATTTTGAGCCATTTGTCTCACAGAACAGTGGACAGCTCACAATGTGATGCTGGTGGAGGAAAACTTTTCTTGAATCACTCCTCCAAAACCTTGAAGGACAGATGGTAGTGGACTTTGCTAAGAGGATGGACATGGCTGTGGTTAACACTTATTTCAGAAGACAGAGGCTAGGCAGAGGGATTGAGATGGATAGGATGTGCAGCAAGTTAGAGTTATTAAGGATAGAAATGTAAGGGTGCTCACAAGTGAGGAGAGTGTACAGAGGAGATGGAAGGAGTACTTTGAAGAGCTGATGAATGAGGAAAATGAGAGGGAAAAAAGAGTAGAAGGGGTGAACTCTGTGGAACAGAAAGTAGATAAGATTAGAAAGGATGAAGTCAGGAAGCCTTTGAAGAGGATGAAAAGTGGAAAGGCAGTTGGTCCTGATGACATCCCAGTGGAGGTCTGGAAGTGTCTAGGAGAGGCAGCAGTGGAATTTTTAACTAGTTTGTTTAACAGGGTTTTAGAGAGTGAGAAGATGTCTGAGGAATGGAGAAGTGTATTAGTGCCGATCTTTAAGAATAAGGGTGACGTGCAGAGTTGCAGCAACTATAGGGGGATAAAGTTGATGAGCCATACAATGAAGCTATGGGAAAGAGTAGTGGAAGCTAGGCTAAGGAAGGTAGTGGAAATTTGTGAGCAGCAGTATGGCTTCATGCCCAGGAAGAGCACAACTGATGCAATTTTTGCTCTGAGAATTTTGATGGAGAAGTATAGGGATGGTCAAAGGGAGTTGCACTGTGTATTTGTAGACTTGGAGAAAGCGTATGACAGGGTGCCAAGAGAAGAGCTGTGGTACTGTATGAGGAAGTCAGGAGTAGCAGAGAAGTATGTCAGAGTGGTGCAGGACATGTATGAGAGGAGCAGGACAGTGGTGAGGTGTGGTGTTGGTCAGACGGAGGAGTTCAAAGTTGAGGTGGGACTGCATAAGGGATCGGCTCTGAGCCCCTTCCTGTTTGCTATAGTGATGGACCAGTTGTCAGAGGAGGTCAGACAGGAGTCTCCTTGGACAATGATGTTTTCAGATGACATTGTGATCTGTAGTGAGAGCAGGGAGCAAGTGGAGGAAAACCTGGAGAGGTGGAGGTTTGCACTGGAGAGAAGAGGAATGAAAGTCAGTCGTAGAAAGACTGAGTACATGTGTGTAAATGAAAGGGAGGTGAAGAGGTGAAGAAGGTACAGGAGTTTAAGTACTTGGAGTCAACAGTTCAGAGTAATGGAGAGTATGGGAAAGAGGTAAAGAAACGAGTCCAGGCAGGTTGGAATGGGTGGAGAAAGGTGTCAGGAGTTCTGTGTGATAGGAAAATATCAGCGAGAATCAAGGGGAAGGTGTACAAGACAGTGGTGAGACCGGCCATGCTGTATGGTTTAGAGAAAGTGTCACTGAGGAAGAAACAGGAGTCAGAGCTAGAGGTAGCAGGGCTGAAGATGTTGAGGTTTTCTTTGGGAGTGACAAGGTTGGACAGGATTAGGAACGAGTACATCAGCTCATGTAGACATGGTTAGACAGCTCATGTTGGATGTTTGGGGGACAAAGTTAGGGAGGCCAGATTAAGATGGTTTGGGCATGTTCAGAGGAGGGAGAGTGAGTATATTGGTAGGAGAATGTTGGACATGGATCTGCCAGGCAGGAGGCAAAGAGGATGGCCAAAGAGGAGGTATATGGATGTAATAAATGAGGATATGAAGCTAGTGGGTGCAAGTTTTGAAGATGCAGAAGATAGGGATAGGTGGAGAGAGATGATTTGCTGTGGTGACCCCTGAAGGGGAAAGCTGAAAGAAGAAGAAGACCTAAACACCCTAAACTGACTTTACAATATCCAGATCTGGTGACTGTGCAGACCATGGGAGATTGGTGCATTATTATCCAGATACATCACAACACTTTAAATGTTCAATGTTTCAATCATTGGTTGCACATGATCCCTCCAGAATTGTCCCTGTTACTAACATGCCCAACTTGTAAGTTTATATTGCAGTCACTCTGGGCATGGAACAGCTTCTTTCTTTGGCCTACAAATAAATCCAAGAGTGAATTGACCAAGTGACCAAGCCCGTGCTGTGACATGTTTCCACTGCCTGACTCAAGCCAGGGAATCATCCCCAACCCCATATGAGTGTGACTGGTCAGTGGGCTGGTGACCATATGAATAAGTAGCCTATGGTAATAGCCGGCCAGGCACAGGAAATGCCTTCTCTCCTTTTTTCTCAGACAGGGCTTTTCATTTGCTCCCATCTTATCAATTTGTGGATGCACCTGCTCATCGCCCAAGCGGAAGCCCAGATTATGTACTTCTACCCATCCAATCACACATTTTTGGAGGTTTGCTGTCAGTTGACGACGCGGACCAGAGGCCTGGTCCCCACAGCAAGCTAAGATTGCATGGCTTCTCCAGCAGATTATTATGCAGGCACTATAGCAGTGTGATTGGAGACATGAACACTGGTTCATTGTCCATATGCCAATGCTTGCTGAAATTTGAGGGTTTTAAATTAATGAAGTCATCATCAAATTTCTTATCTAAACTATCAAGTTTACTTACAGGTTAGCACATACAATAAATGCAGCATACCAAAATAGAGCTCAAGTTTCTTGGAAAAAAAAAGCTCTCTTATCTTTTGCTCTGACCCATGTAAAAGACCACACCCACAAGGAAAGCATTCTGTTATCATCCAATTAAGTTTTCTTCCATAGTCCTCCAGGCCTTTTAGTGTTGTTGAGTTTGCCAGTACAATCTTTCTTTTTGAGAATGTACCAAATTTCTGCTATCTATCTGATAGTTTTTTCATTCTAATGATGGCTTCCATCACTTGCATCAACACCTCTTTGGACTGTATATTGAGAGTTCCCATCAACAGCTAATATATGCAAGTTCAATACTTGGCCATGAACCTGCTTATCAGTCAATTGTCCAATTACTTTTTAGCCTGTGGAAATGCAACTAAGCTACTTTAATAGAATCTGACCAAAGAGAAAGAATTTTATTTTAAATGTTATGTACTTTAATAGGGATTGCCACTCAAAGACAGGGAGTGCTATTTGGCTAAAGTAGCACTTTCAAATGGAGTAATTGTAGAAGAATCTTATAGTTTGGCATCCAGTCAGTGGGGCTAAATGATGCTAAGCAGTGGCCTAACCCACAGTGACCAAGCATATATTTAATGAAAGAAACAAACTTTTAAAATGTACACTGTCCTAAACACTATGATCTTATAATAACTAATAATAATTTATTAATTTGGCTAATAACTGCTTTGGGCTTGATGCATCATCCAGATAATGAACTTGAACCTACTCTATGATATAAGATTATGAGATGAAACAAAACTTTTGTTCAGATTGTTTAGGATGATAAGCAATGAGCGGCATGCAAATGACACCCATGCAGCAGGTATATGCAAATAGTCTACAGTGAGAATGCAATCCTATTACACAGTCATACTTATGTACATGTGTCCAAGCTGCGCAGCACAAGTTGTGAGTAGAAGGGCAAAGCACCAGGACCATGGTAATGTACAATTATTTTAAGATGTAAAATGATGAAATAACTGTAGCTTATGTGGTATATTATTGCATAGATGGTTTGTTAAAAATGAATTCAAACTGGTGCAATATTGCATTTGAATGCACCTCTTGAGTAAGGAATAACACAATATGGGCTGGGTTGTTTTATGCATATGGAAGTTAAAACCTTTAAAATAGAAATATTTTCCTACAACAGCATGTCCTGAATTGTGTTTTCCTGTTTATAGCATTAGTGATTTGGCATTCCTAGAAATTATATCAGCTTATTAATGAATGAAACATTGCTCTACATTGTGTAACCATTTTTATTTGCACTTAGTTGGAGAGTTTCAGAGAAACGTTCTTTTTATTGCTTACATTATAGCAGATATAAGTAGTCATTATTATACCGGGGGGGGGGGCATGGTGGCATAGTGGCTAGCATGTTTGCCTCACACCTCTAGGGTTGGGGGTTCAATTCCCGCCTCCGCCATGTGTGTGCGTGTGCGTGTGTGTGTGGGGTTTGCATGTTCTCCCCGTGCCTCGGGGGTTTCCTCCCCTGGTCCAAAGACATGCATTGTAGGTTGATTGGCATCTCTAAATTGTCCGTAGTGTGTGAATGAGAGTGTGTGTGTACTCTGCGATGGGTTAGCACTCCGTCCAGGGTGTATCCTGCCTTGATGCCCAATGACACCTGAGACACAGGCTCCCTGTGACCCGAGAATAGATCGGATAAGCGGTAAACAATGAATAAATGAATATTATACCAGGCTCTCTTTCTGTAAGTAATATGACACTTTTCATATTACTGAGATTAAATTAAGCAGCCTAAGTTTTCATAAAATATCATCCATATTAGTGTGACTGAACTGTTAGTATACAATCAATAATGTATTAGAATGACCACAGTACATTAAATGCTGTCATTTATGTAATGGCTGGAACTTGTGAGAGCCATACTAATCCAGAAAATTAACCACCAACTTCTGATTAGCAAATTCAACAGGACCTAATTGTAAAATTGTAAAACTTTATATATATATGTGTATATATATATATATATATATATATGTGTGTGTATATATATATATATATATATATATATATATATATATATATAAAGTTTATATATAAACTTTTCCTGGTTTATCATGTAGCAAGGGGCAAAGTGCAGCATACAATTTGTACAGAATAAAATGGCTCGTGAAAAAAAAAAAAAAAAAAAAAAAAAAAATTGTAAAACTTATATAAGTTTTACAATTTTTTTTTTTTTTTTTTTTTTTTTTTTTTTCACGAGCCATTTTATTCTGTACAAATTGTATGCTGCACTTTGCCCCTTGCTACATGATAAACCAGGAAAAGGCAAAACAAAAAAGGCTTTTCTCTTTTAAAATTGGTATCATTGATAGCAATTATTACAATTATATTTCATCTTAGATGTGATGCTTTTGTTTGTAATTTATATTTATGTACAAGTTACTTTTACAATTTTTGCATTCTCTTTTACATCATACAACAGTATTGGTAAGAGTAGTCAAGTCAAAGCCAAAGAAGATTTACTGTCACTTCAAACATATATAGCTGATGCTGATAATAGAATTGGTTGATGTTATTTGTCTAAAAAGATTTCAATTACATTGTGGGTATAGGGGATACAAGTTTATAGTTGGGATAGTGTGATAGCACTGTTGGCACAGTGGTTAATTATAATATAGTCAGATATTCCATTGCCAAAAATCCTTTGTGCTCTTCCTGCTTCCTCCTTATTTGTATATTTTCTGAGCCCTTGTACCAGGAAGAGGAGATGTGAGCACAAGCCTGTGTGAAGAATAAAGTCAGTGTTGGGAGAGAATCAAGTATCTCACAGTGGGGCAATAATAGCATGTAATGCATGATGGTTTTCACCTGTGTGTAATCTTAGTGAGGATACATATATAGTATCAGCACCTCCATCTGTATATGTTCCAGCTTGGCTGTGATTACTCACCTTCTGTACTCACTAATTAAACTTAGAAAATAAAAACTCTCAAAGAAAGATAAATAAAATATAAAAAGGTGCTAGCCCTCACTTATAGACATAGTTATAGACATAGATTGCACATGTTAACATAAGAAACTACAGGGGTTGTATGATGAAACTGAAACAATGGCCAATATAGTGCTGGTGGTTTCACACCTACATATGTGTGGCCTGGTGGCCAATCAATGATTTTACATTGCTATCGAGGCAAGAGTATGCTGTCTGAAAGGGATATTGTGTACTGACCTGGACTATATAAAAAATAAAGACACGCCTCCCAACTCACATTAAAATTAAATGCGCACCTCGACAAAGCATTGGTTTCAATGGAGCATTGGTTTCCTCATTTTGGACGCTCAGAGTGAAAGGAACTATGCTGCCTTGTGGGCTGTTTTCATGGAAGCACTTTATCCAATCCTATAGGCTGAAATAGCATTTGAGTTACTTACCCTGTCTTGGTTCATAAATCTGGCCCTATGCTTAATCTAATGTGCAACCAGCCATCCACTGCAGCCCCCCGAGCCTTCTCAACCTACAGAGAAGCCTCACACTCAGCACCACAAGTAACTGTGGAACCCATGCAGCTGGGAAAAACATGGGTCTCAGCTGAAAAGCGACAGTGATGTCTACCCCAACTGTGCTTTTATTGTGGACAACCAGAACATCGCTGCATGGCTTGCCCCAACAAGACTGCCAAGGCTGCCAAGGTCTTGCTGTGAGGACATGAGCCCAACCTCATGTCCTCACAGTTTCTGCTTAACCCTCTCTCTAAGCCATGCTTATCAGATTTGTCATGTCTCAGCCCTTGTAGATTGCAGCTCAGCCATCAACCTTATCCACCACTGATCCAGCACTGGAACAACTACAAGAGGCCAGATTATTCACCAAGCTAGACCTGAGAAGTGCCTATAACCTCATCCAGTTCAGAGAGGGAGACGAGTGGAAAACGGCTTTCATTACCACTAGGGAGCAATATGAATATCAAGTCATGCCGTATGGCCTGACCAAAGTACCAGTGGACTTTCAGTGCTTCAGCAACAAAATATTTAAAAATATTACCTACTCATTCAGTACATCATAGTTTATATTGATAACATACTTTACTCTAAATCCATAAAACAACAAGTGACCCATTTACAGACTGTCCTTCTATGCCTCTTGCAACACCATCTGTTTGTGAAAGCAGAAAAGTGTGAGTTCCACTGCTTTATAGCGTTGTTCTTGTGACATGTTATCAGCCACCAAGAAGGTGAAATGGACTAAAGCAAGGTACAAGCTGTGACAGAATAATCAAGACCCACCACGGTCAAGGAAGTACAATGATTTCTGGGGTTTGCAAACTTCTATTGGCGCTTCAGCCAAGATTACAGCATGGTAACTGTCTCTCACACCTCTCTGCTATGGAAAAGCCCAAGAAACTCAGTTGAAGTGATGCCATGCAGGCCACCTTCAAAGATCTCAAGAAAAGGTTCATGACTGCCAATGCCAGTTCCACATAGGTCTCCTTGACCCACTGCTGATGCCCCAATGTCCCTAATCACACAATAGATTTCATTATGGGCCTACCACATTTTCAGGGGTACACCACTATCCATGTTATCATAGGCTATCCATGTTATCCAAGGTATGCCTCACTGGTCTGACTCAGAGGTTTATCCACAGCCATGGGGACAGCCACTGCCTTTATCATTAAGCATTATATATATGGTCTTGAATGTGTCCTTTGCACATACACCTCAGTATAAAAGTCTGTTTTCAACTTCTTTTTATACTTTTGATCATCCAGGTAGGTTTACAGCAGTTCCTGGTGTTATTGCGAGGAACCTGTGCATAGAGGTTTACAACAGCCCACATGAACAAAATGCTGATTTATTAAAATATTTGTTTAAAACAGTAAATTTTTAGCTTATTGCTTCTTAGAATTAAATGGAACATTAGAAAATGTGTAGTATGCATGGTTAATATGTTTTATGCTTTGGCAATACAACACATCAGCATAATATGTTTCACTCTATTGTGCAATGTCTTCACTAACAGAAAACTGCTTAAACTTTCTGTTTGACAAGAAATAGTATAATTTTTTTTAAAAGCATTATATCCTATACATTTATTAATGCAGATGCCATCAGTTGCCACTTGTTTGTGGGTCCTTCTGCATTCAGTTTTGTCTTCAGTAAGTGACCAGCATTATCAATTTGGATGTGGTCAGGATAGTGACTCGGTGTTGGATGAACATTCTATTGTTTGAATTAAGAAGCTCTTGGGTTACTTTTACAATATGCTTCAGTACAGTCATTATCCATCTGTTCTGTGAAGTGCCATACTATCAGTAGTATGTAGCATTTGACTGAATCTGAGCAGAAATTATAGTTCTGCGAACACTTAAGAATTCATCCTGCTACTTCTATCAGCAGCCACATGACCAAAAAACACCAGCGACTACATTCTGTTGGCAGCTAGAAATGCCAATGTCATAACACTGCCTTTACAAAATGGTTTCATATTTCCAAACAATCTTTTTCCAGACTTGGGGAAAGTCTAATCTGTTTTGTATCTTATAGTAAACCCTCAGTTTTCACTATTATGAAGGCATTGTAGACTTTTATAATAATACACCTACCTCCTTGAGAATGTTCTTGACTAAGCTTGATGTTGTGATGGGTTTTTCTATACCAAGGAAAGCATTCTGTTATCATCCAATTAAGTTTTCTTCCATAGTCCTCCAGGCCTTTTAGTGTTGTTGAGTTTGCCAGTACAAGCTTTCTTTTTGAGAATGTACCAAATTTCTGCTATCTATCTGGTAGTTTTTTCATTCTAATGATGGCTTCCATCACTTGCATCAACGCCTCTTTGGACTGTATATTGAGAGTTCCCATCAACAGCTAATATATGCAAGTTCAATACTTGGCCATGAACCTGCTTATCAGTCAATTGTCCAATTACTTTTTAGCCTGTGGAAATGCAACTAAGCTACTTTAATAGAATCTGACCAAAGAGAAAGAATTTTATTTTAAATGTTATGTACTTTAATAGGGATTGCCACTCAAAGATGAATATGAGATGAAACAAAACTTTTGTTCAGATTGTTTAGGATGATATGCAATGAGTGGCATGCAAATTACACCCATGCAGCAGGTATATGCAAATAGTCTACAGTGAGAATGCAATCCTATTACACAGTCATACTTATGTACATGTTTCCAAGCTGCGCAGCACAAGTTGTGAGTAGAAGGGCAAAGCACCAGGACCATGGTAATGTAAAATTATTCTAAGATGTAAAATGATGAAATAACTGTAGCTTATGTGGTATATTATTGCATAGATGGTTTGTTAAAAATGAATTCAAACTGGTGCAATATTGCATTTGAATGCACCTCTTGAGTAAGGAATAACACAATATGGGCTGGGTTGTTTTATGCATATGAAAGTTAAAACCTTTAAAATATAGAAATATGTTCCTACAACAGCATGTCCTGAATTGTGTTTTCCTGTTTATAGCATTAGTGATTTGGCATTGCTAGAAATTATATTAGTTTATTAATGAATGAAACATTGCTCTACATTGTGTAACCATTTTTATTTGCACTTAGTTGGAGAGTTTCAGAGAAACGTTCTTGTTATTGCTTACATTATAGCAGATATAAGCAGTCATTATTAAACCCAGAGGAGGGTGGCATGGTGGCTTAGTGGTTAGCATGTTTGTCTCACACCTCCAGGGTTGGGGGTTTGATTACCGCCTCCGCCGTGTATGTGGCGTTTACATGTTCTCCCCATGCCTTGGGGGTTTCCTCCCCCGGTCCAAAGACATGCATTGTAGGTTGATTGGCATCTCTAAATTGTCCGTAGTGTGTGATTGCATGAGTGAATGAGAGTGTGTGTGTGCCCTGCGTTGGGTTAGCACTCCGTCCAGGGTGTAACCTGCCTTGATGCCCAATGATGCCTGAGATAGGCACAGGCTCACCGTGACCCGAGAACAGATCAGATAAGTGGTAGACAATGAATGAATGAATATTATAGCAGGCTATCTTTCTGTAAGTAATATGACACTTTTCATATTACTGAGATTAAATTAAGCAGCCTGAGTTTTCATAAAATATCATCCATATTAGTGTGACTGAACTGTTAGTATACAATCGATAATGTATTAGAATGACCACAGTACATTAAATGCTATCATTTATGTAATGGCTGGAACTTGTGAGAGCCATGCTATTCCAGAAAATGAACCACCAACTTCTGATTAGCAAATTCAACAGGACTTAGTTGTAAAATTGTAAAACTTTATATGTTTTTTTTTTTTGTTTTTTTTCTTTTTCACGAGCCATTTTATTCTGTACAAATTGTATGCTGCACTTTGCCCCTTGCTACATGATGAACCAGACAAAGGCAAAACAAAAAAGGCTTTTCTCTTTTAAAATTGGTATCATTAATAGCCATTATTACAATTATATTTCATCTTAGATGTGATGCTTTTGTTTGTGATTTATATTTATGTACAAGTTACTTTTACAATTTTTGCATTCTCTTTTACATCATACAACCGTATTGGTAAGAGTAGTCAAGTCAAAGCCAAAGAAGATTTACTGTCACTTCAAACATATATAGCTGATGCTGATAATAGAATTGGTTGATGTTATTTGTCTAAAAAGATTTCAATTACATTGTGGGTATAGGGGATACAAGTTTATAGTTGGGATAGTGTGATAGCACTGTTGGCACAGTGGTTAATTATAATATAGTCAGATATTCCATTGCCAAAAATCCTTTGTGCTCTTCCTGCTTCCTCCTTATTTGTATATTTTCTGAGCCCTTGTACCAGGAAGTGGAGCTGTGAGCACAAGCCTGTGTGAAGAATAAAGTCAGTGTTGGGAGAGAATCAAGTATCTCACAATGGGGCAATAATAGCATGTAATGCATGATGGTTTTCACCTGTGTGTAATCTTGGTGAGGATACATATATAGTATCAGCACCTCCATCTGTAGATGTTCCAGCTTGGCTGTGATTACTCACCTTCTGTACTCACTAATTAAACTTAGAAAATAAACACTCTCAAAGAAAGATAAATAAAATATAAAAAGGTGCTAGTCCTCACTTATAGACATAGTTATAGACATAGATTGCACATGTTAACATAAGAAACTACAGGGGTTATATGATGAAACTGAAACAATGGCCAATATAGTGCTGGTGGTTTCACACCTACATATGTGTGGCCTGGTGGCCAATCTTCAATGATTTTACATTGCTATCGAGGCAATAGTATGCTGTCTGAAAGGGATATTGTGTACTGACCTGGACTATATAAAAAATAAAGACACGCCTCCCAACTCACGATAAAATTAAATGCGCACCTCGACAAAGCATTGGTTTCAATGGAGCATTGGTTTCCAGACTTTGGACGCTCAGAGTGAAAGGAACTATGCTGCCTTGTGGGCTGTTTTCATGGAAGCACTTTATCCAATCCTATAGGCTGAAATAGCATTTGAGTTACTTACCCTGTCTTAGTTCATAAATCTGGCCCTATGCTTAATCTAATGTGCAACCAGCAATCCACTGCAGCCCCCCGAGCCTTCTCAACCTACAGAGAAGCCTCACACTCAGCACCACAAGTAACTGTGGAACCCATGCAGCTGGGAAAAAGACGGGTCTCAGCTGAAAAGCGACAGTGATGTCCACCCCAACTGTGCTTTTATTGTGGACAACCAGAACATCGCTGCATGGCTTGCCTCAACAAGACTGCCAAGGCTGCCAAGGTCTTGCTGTGAGGACATGAGCCCAACCTCATGTCCTCACAGTTTCTGCTTAACCCTCTCTCTAAGCCATGCTTATCAGATTTGTCATGTCTCAGCCCTTGTAGATTGCAGCTCAGCCATCAACCTTATCCACCACTGATCCAGCACTGGAACAGCTACAAGAGGCCAGATTATTCACCAAGCTAGACCTGAGAAGTGCCTATAACCTCATCCAGTTCAGAGAGGGAGACGAGTGAAAAACGGCTTTCATTACCACTAGGGAGCAATATGAATATCAAGTCATGCCGTATGGCCTGACCAAAGTACCAGTGGACTTTCAGTGCTTCAGCAACAAAATACTTAAAAATATTACCTACTCATTCAGTACATAATAGTTTATATTGATAACATACTTTACTCTAAATCCATAAAACAACAAGTGACCCATTTACAGACTGTCCTTCTATGCCTCTTGCAACACCATCTGTTTGTGAAAGCAGAAAAGTGTGAGTTCCACTGCTTTATAGCGTTGTTCTTGTGACATGTTATCAGCCACCAAGAAGGTGAAATGGACTAAAGCAAGGTACAAGCTGTGACGGAATAGTCAAGACCCACCACGGTCAAGGAAGTACAATGATTTCTGGGGTTTGCAAACTTCTATTGGCGCTTCAGCCAAGATTACAGCATGGTAACTGTCTCTCACACCTCTCTGCTATGGAAAAGCCCAAGAAACTCAGTTGAAGTGATGCCATGCAGGCCACCTTCAAAGATCTCAAGAAAAGGTTCATGACTGCCAATGCCAGTTCCACATAGGTCTCCTTGACCCACTGCTGATGCCCCAATGTCTCTAATCACACAATAGATTTCATTATGGGCCTACCAAATTTTCAGGGTTACACCACTATCCATGTTATCATAGGCTATCCATGTTATCATAGGCTATCCATGTTATCCAAGGTATGCCTCACTGGTCTGACTCAGAGGTTTATCCACAGCCATGGGGACAGCCACTGCCTTCATCACCACATGTTCTGGGTCTATGGCCTCCCCAAGGACAAATGTCAAATGTCCCTGCATAGAAGACTTGTTCCAGCACAGTGAGTGGGAGAGTTGTCAAGTGCAGCTGCAAAAGGTGATTTGACACCAGCATATGCAGGTTGACAGACAACATGTCAAACAAGATTTTAAGGCAGTTGAATCCAGTTACTTATATCTCAAACTCCCTCCTACCCACTGAATACCAATTTCCTTCCACACGTCCCTACTCAAGTCTGCCCATGGGACACTCAGCAGAGACACCCCTAGTACAGCGCCCCCTTTCCCACTGGATATTGAAGGCTCCCTGGCCTACCTGGTTAGGGAAATTTTAAACTCCAGATGAAGGAGGGGCTGTCTACAGTATCTAGTCGATTGGTAGGGTTACGGCACAGAAGAAAGCGGCCAGGGATATCTTCGACTGCTCACTGATCCAGGAATCACCCTTACCAACCCGCTTCATCTAAGTAGAAGAAACTTAAAGGTGTTCATGGGGGGGTGTTCTGTAATGACCTCTGCCAGACTTTCCCCTCTGCTCAACCAAAGGGAGCCCTTGTCTGAGTATTAGCACATCCGGGTCACTCAGACACTTCCGATATCTCAGACATATATACACACGTATGCCATAAGTTCTTTGCAAAGTATTGTCAGATACCTACATTACCAAGCCATCGTTTCATTACACTCATTTACTTACTGTGTTTTGACCAAGTTTTTTGTTTCTAGGTTTTGCGATTTTGGATTCTGTCTTAATGGATTTTGCCACACGGTTTGCTCCTCTAATTTATTGAACTCTGCCTGTTTCCCATTATTGATTTGTCTCACGTTCTGAGAAAACATTGTTTTCCTGTGTTCTCTCAATAAAACTCTGCATATGGATTTTACCTCATCTGATCCACCCCCTGCCTTACATGTGCACTGTCAAATTTGACTGCAGGGTCATATTTTTGGCCTGCATCAAGCAAAGAAAAGGACAAAACTGAAACTATTAAATTGCCTTAAAAACTGTGCAACACAATAGGAAAACTTGTCAAGATATATGGTGAACCATCATCTTCCAAAAAGAAATGTGTTTAGGAAAAAAATCGTATTGAGATGAACTTTTGTTATTGACCAAATACTTATTTTCCACCATAATTTGCAAATAAATTCTTTAAAAATCAGACAATGTGATTTTCTGGATTTTATTTTCTCATTCTGTCTCTCATAGTTGAAGTGTACCTATGATGAAAATTACAGGCCTCTCTCATCTTTTTAAGTGGGAGAACTTGCACAATTGGTGGCTGACTAAATACTTTTTTGCCCCACTGTAAATCTGTGGTACTATCTGTTATCATGGGGAATGTGAGGTCCTTGGAAAATAAGAGGAGAACTGTGTGCACTGATTCTGACTCAGAGGGAGGACCAGGATAGCAGTTTGATGTGCTTAATGGAAACTTGGCTGAATATGGACTTCCTAGATCACAGTACTTCTGCACCCGGCTTTATGCTCATTCGGGCGGATGCAACGCTCAGCGGTAAGAGGAAAGGTGGAGGGATTGCTGTTCTCTTAATTGAGAGGTGCTGCAATTCTTGACTTGTTACTGTGAAGAAATGTTTCTGTTCCCCAGACATTGAAAATTTTAGCTATGAGTATCCGCCCATATTATTTACCACGTGAATTCTCCTGCGCCATGATAATTAGATTATATTAGATTAGATTCAACTTTATTGTCATTGCACATGAGTACATGGCAACAAAATTGGTGCTTACATCCCGCCGTCAGCTGATCAGAAGCAGCACATGACGCCATACACAACACTGCTGCTAGCCTACAGTGTCACCATCTAGAGGCATTTGTGACTATAACCAAATTTTAACCATGTTAATCTTAATTCTACTCTCCCAACTTTTCACCAGTTTGTTGACTGTTTCACACAGGAAAATTGAACACTGGATCATCTGTATGCAAACGTCAAAGATGCTTACAGAGCCACTGCTATACCCCCAATTCAGATCACGCTCTCATTTTTTTAACACCTCAGTATGTT
This sequence comes from Hemibagrus guttatus, assembly GCA_033459395.1. Lineage (NCBI taxonomy): Eukaryota > Metazoa > Chordata > Actinopteri > Siluriformes > Bagridae > Hemibagrus > Hemibagrus guttatus. The sequence goes on from JAUCMX010000007.1 coordinate 12,258,117, forward strand.
CCTGGGGTTCAAAGGCAGGCTGTCTCCACAAAGTGGTGGACACAGGAAGCCAGTGAAACTCTGCAGGACTGCCTTGAGACAACAAATTGGAATGTACTCTGTGAATCACATGGGGATGACTTTATTAGTATCACAGACTGTGTCACAGACTATATTAACTCTTGCCATGACACCATTATCCCTACTAGAATCGTATAATGCTATCCGAACAATAAAAGTTGGATCACCAGTGACCTGAAAGATCTATTGAACAAGAAGAGGAATGCCTTCAGGTCTGGTGACAAGGAAGAATTTCAAAGGATACAGCGGCAACTGTAAAGACTCGTACCGGCAGAAGCTGGAGAGCAATCTTCAGCAAAATAACATCAAGGACGTGTGGATGGTCATGCAGCAGATCACAGGCTTCAACATGAAGGACCGTCAGCAGGGGTGCAGCTTGGACAGAACTAAACTGAAGAACTAAATGTGCTTTTTAACAGGTTTAGCACAGGATCCCTCTGCTGGGCCATCCCATACAGGAACAGTCTTCGCACTCTTGCAGACACCAAGCACACATTTACAGCAACACCACACAGGCTTGATGAGTATCCCTGACCAGAACCCCCAATGCCTACCTCCACTGGACCGACCACGGCCTCTTCCTTGACTGTGATGACCAACCAAGTGAGAAGACATGGCTGAAGCCCCTGATGGTATTAGTCCCAGGGTTCTTAAGTCCTGAGCTACTTAGCTGTCTGCTATTCTGAAGTACATCTACAACCTAAGTCTGATGCAGGAAAGGGTACCAGTGCTGTTGAAAACATCTTGTCTAAGAAAGCCACCCCATCTGGCCTTAGTGACTTCAGACTGGTTGAATAGACGTCACATGTCATGAAGGTGTTGGAGAGAAGCTGACTAGAGGTATCTGTCAGATAGACCCCAGTTTGTGTGATTGGGGGCCTCCCTGTCTGACACAGTGATCAGTAACAGAGGAGCACCTCAGTGGACTGTCCTTTCTCTATTTTTGTTCACTCTGTACACCTCAGACTTTCAGTATAACTCTGAATCATGCCACCTGCAGATGTTTTCTGACAACTCTGCAGTGATGTAGTGTATTAGGGATGGACAGGAGTCTGAATACAGGGGACTACTGGATAACTTTCTGGACTAGTGCACTATTAATTACTTGCTCCTAAATGTGATGAAGACCAAGGAGATGGTGGTGGACTTTAGGAGGACTAAAACTTTGATTAAGTCCATAACCATCCTGGGTGAGGAGGTTGGAATTGTTGACAACTACAAGTATTTGGGTGTACACTTAAACAACAGACTGGACTGGAGGACCCACACAGATGCTGTATATAAGAAGGGAATGAGCAGACTCTATTTTCTGAGGAAGCTCAGATCTTTCAATGCTTACAACAAGATGATGGAGATCTTCTATCAGTCTGTGATGGCGAGTGCCATTTACTGTGTTTTTGTCTGCTGGGGGGGCAGCATCCAGAGTGCCAGGGATGCCAGCAGGATTAACAAGCTAATTCACAAAGCTGGATCTATCATTGGACACAAACTGGTGATGTTTGAGTCAGTTAGGATCAGGAGGTCACTGAACAAACTGCTCTCAATCATGGACAATTTGTATCACCCACTCTACAATACACTACAACAGAGTCAGCAGAGCTCATTCTCCAAAAGACTCCTTCAGATTTGTTGTCACAGAGAACAGTAGTCATTCATACAATTTGCAATAACATTTAACATAGTTTACCTGTGTGTGACAGGTGATAACACATTCAGTTTGCACAGTTTGCACATTTTTACTGTGATGTAGATAGTAATGTAAATGTGATTAAAATCCACAACTGTATTTCATAACTGCACTACAATGTTTGTTATTGTATTCTATATTTGAGTTTTTCTTCTTAGTCTTATATTTTTGTGTGTATATACATGTACCTATATATATGGTGTATACAAGGTGTAGAAAGAAGTGAGCAGGTGGATCTGGAGCACAAGATAGAGCAATCATAAAAAAACACTAGAAAAATATCGTTAAAAGTGGAAAAAACATGTGTAGGCATGACCAGTTACTACACTGGAACCCAGCTATGAATTGCCTATGTTAATTGGCTAGTTGATGGAGACCGGGTGTGTTTAATAATTCCATCAAGGAGAGGTGCAAAGCACTACACCCCGACACACACATACACACCCGCACACAAAACTAAACAGGAGAGAATACAGGAACAAAAGGTAGAGATTTTTTCTATATAGGCACTAAGTAAATAAAGTGTTGGACTACTGTTGGACTACTGTGAGTTCCAATCCCAGGTCCATCAAGCTGCCACTGTTGGGCCCCTGAGTTGTATAAAATGAGTTAAAATGCAAGTCGCTCTGGTTAAGGATGTCTGCCAAATGTCATAAATGTAAATAATGAGGAAATAGTATGTAACATGAAGTTGGAGCAGTCAACTGCCTAATTAGTTTTTGTACCTTAAAAATGGGGATGACATATAAAAAGTGTAGTTCCTATAATTCATCCAATTTAGAAATACCCTCAGATAAAAGCTGAAAGCCTGCCCTTTGATCTCATATAATTATATTGCTCATATTATTTAGTTATTTGGAGTTTATATCAACTCCAGTATACTGTTGTAGAATAATAACTTTTTAAATGTCATAATATTTGCTTTTATGAAATTAGCAAAATTTTACTTGTTTTTAAATTTTATTCATAAATTATTCACATGCCCTTTTTCAGAGTTTCTTTGAAAAGCTGAAAAACTTGTAAGTATTTGAAAATTACATGCTTTCTTCAGGTACTATTTGATAATATTTTACTTCTGACAGTCTATATGCCATTTTGGAGAGTTGCTTTATTCTTAAATATCTCTCAGGCACTGTGGACCTCCTGCTCCACCCAAAAGAACAGGTACGTAATTATTAAAACCTCAGAAGTCAAACTTATTGGTTGTTGGTCCTTAACACATCTGACAGTCAAAATGTGAGGTATACAGTAGTTTGTCAAATTCAAATTTGACAAGAATTCGACAAGAATTTGTAGAATAGCAACGCATGTATGTGTATGTATGTATGTGTGTATATATATATATATATATATATATATATATATATATACATATATACACATTTGGTAGTTATGGATGTAAGTGTGTTTCTTTGAACGCCGGATAACCACCAGGGTTGGTGTTAATGCCTGAATATGCTTTTCACTGGTGTAAATACCATGCTGATATCTTCAACAGTCACAAAGTAACAGTGAACTAATATTTGCTCTATATATCTTCATACCATGTAACTTCTTTCATGAAAGTGTGACATAACCTTTTTATTCAATTAATGAATTGATGGTATTTCAATATGTTCTCCTTGCCTTATATTACATTTTGTATGAGGATATGAAACCTATGAAATCAGGAGGGGGCAAATATTGCTAGCATTCTATGTTTTCCTTCTAAACACCAGGGACTGACTGGAAAGCTGATGGCCTTGCATCTGGACAGGTAATACCCAGGTAGCTGCATCACAACTGTCCTGATGCCATTCACTACAAACCACATAATGGCATTTCACAGTAAGGACAGCAGCCTGTGTCCAGCCTGTTAATACTTGTGGTGATGACCTTTGTCACCCAATGGGCCAAACTCTGTTTGGTCAATGGAGAGGAGATTGATCTTGATAGAAGAACTGCTGCAATTTCAATAACCTGGTTCATAAATTTGAAATATTCTTTGGATGGTGCCCTGGATTTGGCCAAAAGTTCACTTCGGAATCAGTCTGCCACAAACTGATTGACAGCTAAGGTTGTCTTCAGTATCTACATATAGTCTAACTTGGGCTCAGTGAGTAGAGAAAAGATGACATGACATGAAGACATTTATAGCAAATACCATATCATTGTGATTTGATGACTCTGTTGAAGGTCTCAGTGATACAGGACAGACGCATGTTCTGTGTTACACTTGTGTTGCTTTATTTTCGTCTCCCCCTCATGTACATAACTCTCCCACACAAGGTTCTTAACTTGTTCACTTTGTCGAGCTCTATTAACAGCTTTCTCTAGCGTCAGTTCAGGGTTTCTTATAAGCCAACCACAAATCTGTCTCTCACCATTTCATCGTGCAGGGCACTCTAGCCACAGTATTCCGCCAGGTATTGTAGTGCTGTATGGAAGCTGTTGACCATCTCTCCCATCTCTTGCTGCCGTTGGTTGAACTTTGCTCATTCAAAAATAACATTTCTGCGAGCCACAAAGTGAACATCCAGCTTTTTCACTACGTCGTAGTCAACCGTTTCCTCTGGGCTTAGATGCAGTGAAACCAGTATGTCCTCTGCTTCCTCTCCCATTGAGTAGATAAGCGCATTTACCTGGTTTTCTTCTGATTGAGTTTCCAAACCAGAGGTGATGCAGAATCTTTCGAAGCACTTTTTCCACTTTGGCTAGTCATCCGCCTTAAACGTAAACTTTTCTGGCGGTGGAAATTGAAACTGACTCATGTCGGCGCGTCCTGGCTTAACTAACATTGGTTTGCTCTGCTTCAGTTGGAGCAAGGAAAAGAAAAACACAGCTCGACTCTCAGTTGCTAAACTAAAACTAGTCACCAGCCCTATCGCACTACTGACACAGAAGTACGGCTCTGTTAAGTTATATACCAAAAGGTTATCTTTTTAGGCTCAGTGATACAGGACAGACATGCATTCCGTGCTACACTACTTCATGTGTTGCTTTATTTTCGTTCCCCCATGCACATTACACTCCCACACAAGGTTCCTACTCCATAGAATCTCATCTGATACTACAGTTAGAAGGGGTGAAATAGAATTCTAATTAAAAACATCTAGATATTTTCATTTGGATTTTCATTGGATTTATACATATAGGACTGTTCATATAATTGCTATAGCATTTAGAGAAGAGTACATAATTATTAGTAGACAAGAGTACATAATTATTCCAGGATTTCTTGGATTATGAGCACATGCTGGAGAGTACATAACAATGATGAGCATGTCCATCTCTATTACTATGTTGTTGGTATTCACTTTTTTGGGGATTCACTTTTTTTTAGATACCATAGCAGCATGTGGTTGGTCTGAAGATGAATTAGTAAGTATAGTGAATACAAACACAAAGGCTTTTTTGCATTCATTTGTTGTCACAATGCAAGTCACTTAATTCTGTTTTTGGGGAGCAAGCACCAAGAGAGAGTAGAAACACTATTGTAATTGCATGATTTCTTGTTCTTCTTCTTTTTCTCTTATTAGGGGGCCATGTACATGCTTGAAACCCTATTGTGTTTGTAGATTTTCTAAACAGGCAAGAGAGATGAGTCTAATCAGCCTTATGGAGGTGCTATAGAGAATCATTGATATTTATCCTTTGGGATCTCTAAAACAAACAAACAAAAAATCTAGGCAGAGCTAAGGTTAAGTAAACATTTCTCATTTGTCTGATTAAGCTGAAATTTGTGTGCATCAATGTGGCTATCTGTAATTGGGTGTTACCTGTTTACCTAATTATTTAAAAAACATGCCTGCTTTAAGCCAATCAACTTCCAGCATGTTATACATTCCCCTTGAAACTGACCACTGCCTGAAAACATACTCAAACGTCTAAACAATATGGCCACCATACATCAATCAGTTCTGATGATCTGGAGTCTAATTTACTCAAACAGCTGTAATTCATGAGTTCATAAATAGATTTTCACGAAACATGAAAGCCATATACAGGACAGGATTCTGAGGTCACGTGCGAAGTCTGGGTCATAATCATGAAAAGAGGGTGGTGCTAAGGTCAGATGGCTCTTGTCAAGGTTCTTGTTCTCTGTCAAGAACCATAAGTCAGACTGAGCTGGAATTTCATCTAGGAGTCCATTACCACATTCCAATTAAGCTTAATAACAATAGTTCAATGTCAACCCATTAGTTTAAGGCTAATTGTTTTTTTTAGGTCAATAGTAAAAATAAACCTGCAGATAAGTACATAGATGCACACTTCCAAATTTCAGCTTGATTGGTCTCTTGACTGCTGAGAGAATTTTACCTACCATTCCCTCTGCACCCTTTGCTAAACCACATCCCAAAATTTGCATATAATCTCAGAATACTGTTCTATGTATGTAACAGAATTGAATTCAGTGGTCAGTTAGCTTCAAACAACTGTTTCTCAGGAACCAAAAGACTGTTTGGTGTGCTGCTTTGTCCTACTAATGTATAACTGGATTTTTAATTGTCCATAAAATTCAGCAGTGTCCATGGACTTTTTAATTTAGCTAACCTTCCAAGGAATTGGGGGGGGGGATCACAATGTTAAACCAAACACTTCAAAAGTAATGGGGAAAACACATTTTTCCTAATTAGAGTAAAGTTGGTGTGAAAATGTCAAAGCTTTGCTGAGATAGCAAATGGTGAATGTAAAGTGTTTGTATTGACCAAGACTGAGCATCATGTCAGAAATTAGATAAATTAAAAAATTATGAATATATTCCAAATGGTTCAGAAACTGTAAAAACCTTGCAATAAATTGTCTGCCAACCAGTTTTCTGCTTTCCTCTGTGCATGTTTCTGTAGGATGAGACAGAGGGTGATACATATGAAGCTCCCCCTTGTGAGCGTCCTACTATCAAAGTTCAGCATTGGCATGTAGAAGAGAATGTGTACCTAGGTACTTCTTGTTTTGTAATTGCATTACACATATTTTGTGAAGATCAGTTTTTTTCAAAGCACATATGCCAAAATGCCAAAGTCTCTTCTTAATAGGTGTTTTATAAATATACTTAAAAAATGTATGAATGTATTAAAACTATACCAGGTTATGTATGTAGCATCATCACATCACGTATGTAACCTGGTTCCCTGAGGAGGGAATGAGATGTTGCATCATGGCTGAGGCTATAGGAATGCTTCTTTGCGAAAGTTGTGTCTCAAGCTCTGTGTGCCAATTTAACGGCTCAGGTAGGTCATGTGATGAAGCGGAATGTGCCAGCAAGACCATAAAAGGGCATCTATGTGACATTACTCCAGCTTCCTAGGGATGGCAAGTGATGCAGTGTCTGGTGTAGTACCCTTTTGAGGGAACTCAACACTGCCAATATGCCAATACCAACGTAGTCACATGCCAGGAGATGTCTGTCCTAGAGGTCATGAAAGGGCATGAACAAGCCAGGAGAAGAGCAACATTAGCCCTGTAAGACTCATGACCCAGGAGTGGGGTCCAAGTCCAGGTTATAGAACCTGATATGGGTGTGTGGAGAGGACCAACCCGCTGCAGCACATATATCCTATAGGGGAATGCCCCTAGCTAGAGTGCTGGACAAGGTGATACACCTAGTGGAGTGTGCTGTAATCTCTAGAGCCAAAGCCACAGAGCACACCTCAAAGGCTGAGTAGATAGCTACCACTTCCCAGCACAAGGCGTTGCTTGGAGACCAGATTGCTTTTGTTGCAGCCACCATAGCAGACGAAATGCAAGAGGACTTACACCTGATGCTCGAGCAATGGGCTTTATTGCTGAGAACCTGAACTTGGCACAGCAGCTGCAGTCTCTCATGCTCTGCCAACGCAAGGGACAGAGGGCAGAAGACATGCAGAAAAACCGGACAACTGGATAATGGCAGTCATTTCTAGGGTCAGAAAATCCTCAGAGGCTGACTCCATTGGCTCAAACGGGGCTTTAAGAAGCCCCTCAAGGACCACTGAGGTTCCAAGAGGGGAGACACAGTCTCCAGGAAAGCCTCAGCTGCATGCGACTCGCAGCAATGGCTGTCATGTATATCTCAATGTAGAGTGTGAGAGACGTGTCTGCAGAAATTCTAATACTGTATTAACAGAGCAGTGAACTAGATCCCAATGACAGCGATTACACCAGAGGTAATCTTCACAACCTTGATTCTCTCTCAAAGCTCTTAGATAGGAGTCTAAGAGCTGGTCCCCCTAAGGGGTAATAGCAAGAAGTTCTTGAAAGCAGGATGTCGGCTTCTCAATTATACACTCTCAGAGTGTAAATCACTCTCAGCAAAAGAAATCTGGTCTCTACCTAGGGAAAGATCTGGTGTGCCAACCTGAACAGAGTGTGCAAACACAAACTGCCCTAATGATTGACGTAGGGGACCATCAAAGGTAGCCCCTGAGTTTCATGATGAAGCATTTCTACACTAGAAACCCGGCCTCCATTTTCAGGCAATCTATGTGCCACGAGATGCAGGAGTCTTCCCAAATGCTATGGGTGGGGTGGCCATCCTGAGCCAGTCATATGGATAATTGAGTACATAGATGCTCTGGGGTGCAATGATGCCAGAGCAGCCTTCTATGCACATTGGGAGAGTGAGTGTTAAGTCTAGGCCAAAAGGGAGAACCTGACACCGGTACACTTCACCCCCAAAAGCAAACCTGGGGAGTCTTGTGTGCTCTGGCAAGATGCCTATGTGATAGGCAACCTTTAAGATTATCTTTGCAAACCAGTCCAAACCTGAGCATTAACATCTCAAACTTGTATGTTTCAGCATACAATTCAGAACACCCAGGTCCAAAATTGGACATAGCCCCTGCCCTTCTTCCTTCTTTTTGGATTCCACCTGCCCCTAAGCACTTCAGCAGGCCAGGCTGGAGCCAGTGACTACTGGTTGATAGCCCTAGATCCTAGCTGTGGTTAGGGAAGAACAGGCCCTTATGAGAAATTGGGTCATCTAAAAGAAAGGTTTTGTCCCCTTTTTTTTTTTTTTATCTCCGCCCGATTGCCTCTCTGTGGCAACCAATACAGCCATGGAATGGCCAATGGTGTGGACTGCCAGCTTTGTGGCTCAGAGGGCTAAATCTGTGGCTTGGTGGAGTTTGGACCTCATTGGTGAGCCCCCCACCACAGAAGAGCTCCTTTAGCAGGTCAGCCTGGTACACCTGTAAAACCACCATTGTGTGCAGCACTGTGTTGGTTTGACCTGCAGCCATGTAGACTTTCCCTATAAAGGCCAACATGGCCTGACAGGGCTTCAATGGGAGTGCAGACTTTCTCCATGCAGCTGATGAAGGGGAGAGATAGCTTGCAAGAGTCTCTTCAACACTAGGCATCACTGCATACCATGTTCATCTAGGCTCACAATGGCTAAATACTGAAGAACCGGGAAGAATAAGGATTATTCCACAACCACGACACCTCATTGTGCTGGGAAAAAAGGAAATGTCTGCATGGAAGTGGAAGGTGGCATGAAGCTAGGTAGCAGTTGTTGAGCTTAGCATGGACAATACTAACCTTTTCAGCAGGCCAGTCTAAGCTAAGCTTAGCAACAGCACATGTAATCATTGCCAGGAGCTCTTTGAAATACTGCAGACTGAGGTGGCAATTCGACTGCTGTTTGCTCCTTGTAGCCCACATTGAGTCCCTCAAGGTCCAATGCAGACATTATATCCTCATCCAGGTCAGGAGAAATCACACAGAGAGCTAAGGCAGAGGCATTAGAGTCAACTGGGAGGATGAGAAAAAGGGATTCACCCTTCTCTCATTCAACTTCTGCTAACTCAATCTGTGGCCAGCATGACTGAACCCGGTGCACTGCCTCAACAGATGTGGGAAATACAGTCAAATGAGCAATGAATGAACTTAGTAACCGTGTGCGAAATTTCCTTCAATAGCATGAATGCCACTGATTGTCCCCCTCAGAAAGCAATTCAGTTGCATACCGCTTATCATTGCCCACATTGAGCTACTCAGAGTCCGATGAAGACAATTATAATTCCTCATTTGAGTTGGGAGAAATCCCAAAGTGAACTTCCATACCCAAAACGGGGAAATCCAAGTTGGGAGAAAGGACAGGAGAAAGGACAAGAGAAAGGGGATCACCCATCTCTTGTTTTGCCTCTGCTAACTCGACCTGCGATACCCATGATCTAAGTCGATGCACTGCCTTAGCAGACGTGGAATCCGAGCCACGAGGTGCAGATGCTTGGCTGTTTTCTCCAGGAGAGCAAAGCTTAAGGAAAAGTAAAGTTTTTCAGTGAATACAGCAGGCTCACTTGAGAGCCATGCATACACGCTCATCAACCAAACAACACAGAGAAAGTGTGAGTCATCTCCTGTAATGTAACAGGGGCACATATGCAAGTTGGAGTAATGTGATGTAGATGCCCTTTCATGGTCTTGCTGGCATGCGCTGCTTCATCACATGACCTACCCAAACCAATAAATTAGCACGATTTCACAGAGCGCTTCAGACACAACCTCTGCAAAGTGTTCCCAATGCAGCATTGAAGGAACATTTTTGTTCATTTGATTTTATGTATGTAGGTTACCCTGAGAGAACTTCAAACTCCACAAATCCCCAAAGACCACCACCGCGGCCAGACAAGATCACACATAAAATGGTAATTGTTAAAATTGAACAGAAATGTATGTACTATAATACAAAATAGTGTTAAATGGCATATGAAAAAAAACAAAACCTGTTTCTATAAAACATATATACTGTTAGTGTTATATACTATAGGAAAACCATGGTTATAACACCTAAAAGTGACAGGAAAGCTTTCTTTTGTTCTAGAAATCCCCTAGGCCACTACCTGACCAAGAGGAGTTTTACGTTGATTCCAACAGAAAATGTGAGCACTTATTTAACCTTTTAATAAAAAGACTTCATTTCATTAGTAACTGTTTACATTTGTGGATTTCTGTTTCCAGTTCCCGTACATGTTAACAAACTTGATATTTTCAATGTTGCATTTAGAATAACTAGACCACAATGCTTTTGGGGCTTGTAGTGTGACATGCAGATGTATGCTCATTCAGGAAATATTCAGTTCATACTAAACATTGTCAGTAACTTTGATGAGCCAAAAGTCATATTCTTTCAGCTAAAAAAAGCTTGAAATGTATAGAGTCTACATAGTCATTAATTACTTGTTCTCTGCTAAATTTGTGGTAATAGGTGCAAGAGAGTTTAAAAATGAAAAAATAATTGTACAGCTGAATGAAACAGGGCACAGTCGCTTTTGTTACGGGACAGAAGGCACGGAGACAGAGATAACAGTTCGGAGGTTTTATTTGGATCAAAGCAACCGAGAGTAACTGTCAGATGTGTAGGGAGTGAGTGGAGATATAGAGAGAGATACTGCCCTGCGAGGAATGCTGTAAATGATCCGGGAGAGATGACGGGAACGGGAGCGGATCTGGAGCAGGGAGACGAGTGCGCGCGCACACACACACAGGGAAATACAGGAAGCAGAGAAACACAGGAGACAGATGAGCATCGGGGAGCTTAGCTTTGTGAGTGAGTCCTTCAGTCAGAAACGAGATCGGACGGTGAGTGGTGTGTGTGTGTGTCCTTTATAGACTGAGGTGATTGGGAAGGGGATCGCGTGCAGGTGTGTGTGATTAGTACTCAGGAGAGTGAGTGTGCTGTGATTGGTTGTCGTTGGAGCCTGGCATGTCTGTGACAGTACCCCCCTCCTCACGGCCCGCTCCTGAGGGCCGTGGGCCCCGACGTCGTGGCGGTCTACCCCTCCCACACGGAGCAGGTCCGTGGGGGTGCGTTGTGTGGAAGGTCGTCAGAAGGTCGGGGTCGAGGACGTCATCCCGCGGAACCCACGAGCGCTCCTCCGGGCCATAGCCCTCCCAGTCCACCAGGTACTCGAGTCGACCGCCATGGCGCCGGGAGTCCAGGATCTCCTTTACCCCATAGGCAGTCCCGTTGTCCAGTAGGAGTGGGGGGGGGGGTCCAGCTGCGTCCTCACCAGGCTCTGTGGAGGGAAGAACAGAGGGATGGTGAGGCTTGAGGAGGGAAACATGGAATGTGGGGTGAATACGGTACCCTCGTGGTAGCTGGAGCTTATATGTAACCGGGTTGACCTGCTTCAGGATGGTGAATGGCCCAATGAACCTGGGGCTCAGCTTGCGGCTGGGGAGACGTAGCCGGATGTCCTTGGTTGACAGCCAGACCTTCTGCCCTGGACGATAGGCAGGGGCGTCAGATCGGCGACGGTCGGCTGTCAGTCTCCGCCGGCGCAGGGCGCGCTGCAGTTGATGGTGTGCTGAGCCCCAAACCCTCTCGCTCTCGCGGAACCAGTGGTCGACCGCCGGAACGTCCGACGGCTCCCCTGACCAGGGGAAGAGTGGTGGCTGGTAGCCGAGTACACACTGGAAGGGAGTCAGACCAGTGGAAGGTTGACGGAGGGAATTTTGTGCGTACTCGGCCCAGCCCAGGTACTGGCTCCACGAGTCCTGGTGGCCGTGACAGAAGGTACGGAGGTAGCGGCTGATCTCCTGGATCTTCCGTTCCGTCTGCCCGTTTGTCTGAGGGTGGTACCCTGATGATAGGTTGATGGCCACACCTAGGCGCGTGAAGAACGCCCTCCAAACTCTGGACACGAATTGGGGGCCCCGGTCAGAGATGATGTCCTCCGGGATGCCGAAGTAACGGAAAACCTGGTTGAATAATAGTTCTGCCGCTTCCATGGCCATGGGTGGCCCCTTCAGCAGCAGTAGGTGGCACGCTTTGGAGAATCGGTCGACCACAACGAATATGCAGGTGTGGGTACGGGAGATTGGAAGGTCGGTGATGAAGTCAACACCTAGGTGTGACCAGGGGCGGTTTGGAACGGGCAGAGGAAGGAGCTTTCCTGAGGGTAACTGGCATGGGGTTTTCACCTTGGCGCACTCTTCACACCCCTGCATGTACCTTCGGACATCGGCTGCCATGCTGGGCCACCAGAAGCGATCTCTCAGCAGCGAGAGAGTTTCATTGATCCCTGGGTGACCAGTGCCAAGTGAGGTGTGGGCGGTGTGGATGAGGGAAGTACGTCGTGCTTGGGTGATGTACTGGGATCCTGGTGGGCAGCCTGGCGGAGCGTTGGTGGAGGCATTGGCAGGTGGAAGGGTTTCCTGGGACCAGGTTATGGGGCTGACGATCAGGTCTGCTGGGAGGATAGGCTCGGGCGTTTCTGGGCTCTCTTCAGGGGCGAACATACGAGAGAGGGCATCCGCCTTAGTCTTCTTGGACCCGGGCCGGAATGAGATGGAAAACTCAAACCGGGTGAAGAAGAGGGCCCAGCGAGCTTGTCGGGGGTTGAGCCGTTTAGCGGCTCGGAGATACTCCAGGTTCTTATGGTCCGTAAGAACCAGAAATGGGTGCCTGGGTCCCTCCAGCCAGTGCCTCCACTCTTCGAGGGCTAATTTGATGGCCAGTAGCTCCCGGTTACCGATGTCGCAATTCCTCTCCGCCGGGTTGAGCTTGTGGGAAAAGAAGGCGCATGGATGGAGGCGGCTAGGATTCCCCTGCTGCTGGGACAGGTCAGCTCCTACTCCTGTTGTGGACGCGTCCACTTCCACGACAAAGGGTTTGTCGGGGTCTGGGTGGATCAGGAGGGGAGCGGTGGTGAAAGCCCTCTTGAGGGTGTTAAATGCCCCTTCAGCGGCCGGGGACCAGAGGAGAGATTTGGGTTTATTGCGGAGCAGGTTGGTGAGAGGGTCGGCGATGCTGCTATAGTTGCTGATGAACCGCCTGTAGAAATTAGCAAATCCGAGGAACCGTTGAAGTTCCTTCACCATAGCGGGTGCCGGCCAGTCCCTGACGACGGCGATCTTCCCCTCGTCCATTTGGATGCCACTACGGCTGATGTTGTACCCGAGGAACTGCACTGCGGGCTCGTGAAAGGAACATTTCTCTGCTTTCAGGAAGAGCTGAAATTCCCTCAGGCGTCCCAGGACCTCCGCTACGTGCTGGCAATGTTCAGCCAAGCTCCGGGAGTAAATCAGTATGTCGTCTATGTAGACTAGTACGCACCGGTGGAGAAACTCCCGGAGAACCTCATGGATAAAATCCTGGAACACGGAGGGGGCGTTGGCGAGGCCGTAGGGCATGACCAGGTACTCGTAGTGGCCGGTGGGTGTGATGAAGGCGGTCTTCCATTCGTCCCCCTCGCGTATCCGTATGAGGTTATACGCACTGCGGAGGTCCAGTTTAGTGAAGATGGTGGCACCTCGGAGATGTTCCAGGGCCGCTGGGACGAAGGGCAGAGGATATCGGTACTTCACGGTTATCTGGTTGAGGGCACGATAATCGAGGCAGGGTTGGAGGCCTCCGTCCTTTTTGGCCACAAAGAAGAAGCTTGAAGCAGCAGGGGAAGTGGACGGGCGGATGTAACCTTGCGCCAGGGCCTCCTTGATGTATTCCTCCATGGCCTTCTCCTCCGGAATGGACAGGGGGTAAATCCTTCCCCTGGGCACTGGTTCACCCGGAAGCAGGTCAATAGCACAGTCCCATGGCCGGTGTGGAGGCAGCTTGGAGGCTCTCTTGGGGCAGAAGACGTCACTGAAGGGGGCGTAGCAGGTGGGAATCTGTAGGGGCTGGTTAACGAGAGGACTCTCGATGGAGGTGGCCTGGACCAGGAGAGAGATTGGAGACGGGGAGTGTGGAGCAGGTAGGTGAGGAAAACAGCCCGGAAAGCAGGTGTCACCCCACTTCAGGACTTTGCTGGTGCTCCAAGAGAGGATGGGGTTGTGCTGCTCTAGCCACGGGCGCCCGAGGATGATGTCAGCCGTAGACTCCTCCAGAACCAGGAAGGTGGTCTCTTCCACATGTAGTAGGCCGACCTGGAGAAGCACTGGGCCGGCGCTGTGGTGGACCCACTGGCGACTTATGGGTCTTCCGGTGATACAACGTATCTGGTACGGGGTCGCTGTGGCCTTAGTCCGGAGTCCGAGCTGGCGGCAGAGGGTGCCTGAGATGAAATTGGCTGCCGACCCAGAGTCGAGGAGGGCGACCACTGTAACAGATGTGTAAGCGGTAGTGAGTGTCCCATGGGTAGTGAGTGGTTTCATATGAGGAAGAACTGAGAAGACGGTACTCACCATGGGCCGCGGGGGACGGATGGGGCACGCGGGAAGAGCGTGCCCCGGGTCACCACAGTACAGGCACAGACTCTGGGTCAGCCTCCTCTGCCGCTCAGCGGGGTTCAGATGCGTCGTCCCCCGTTGCCTGGGCTCTAGAGCTGGTTCTGGAGCTGGTTCTGGAGGGCCAACAGGTTCTGGTCGGTCGCGCCTGTTGTAGGGGCGCGACTGGTCCTGGGATCTGTGGACACACGACTGCATACGAGTAGCGACACGGATGGAGAGTTGGATCAACCTCTCCAGCCCGATCGCGTCCTCGTGGGCAGCGAGATGCAACCTCACCTGTGGGCTTAATCCCTGACGGTAGGCGGTGAGAAGAGCTTGCTCATTCCAGCCACTCTTGGCGGCCAGCGTCCTGAACTGGATGGCGTACTCGGTGACCATTAGTGTACCTTGTTGGAGCTTACAGAGCTCCTCTCCGACCGATGAGTCCCAGGAGGGCTTTCCGAACACCTCCTTGAAGTGTTCTACGAACCCAGCATATGACTGCGTCACGGGGGAGTCCTGGGACCACAGGGACTCGGCCCAGAGAAGAGCCTGGCCACGTAGCTGGGTGATGACTAACGCCACCTGGGACCGCTCGGTAGGATACAAGTGTGGTTGCATCTCCAGCTGATGAATGAGGAAAATGAGAGGGAAAAAAGAGTAGAAGGGGTGAACTCTGTGGAACAGAAAGTAGATAAGATTAGAAAGGATGAAGTCAGGAAGGCTTTGAAGAGGATGAAAAGTGGGAAGGCAGTTGGTCCTGATGACATCCCGGTAGAGGTCTGGAAGTGTCTAGGAGAGGCAGCAGTGGAATTTTTAACTAGTTTGTTCAACAGGGTTTTAGAGAGTGAGAGGATGCCTGAGGAATGGAGAAGTGTGTTAGTGCCGATCTTTAAGAATAAGGGTCACATGCAGAGTTGCAGCAACTATACGGGGATAAAGTTGATGAGCCATACAATGAAGCTATGGGAAAGAGTAGTGGAAGCTAGGTTAAGGAAGGTAGTGGAAATTTGTGAGCCTCAGTATGGCTTCATGCCCAGAAAGAGCACAACAGGTGCAATTTTTGCTCTGAGAATTTTGATGGAGAAGTATAGGGATGGTCAGAGGGAGTTGCACTGTGTGTTTGTAGACTTGGAGAAAGCGTATGACAGGGTGCCAAGAGAAGAGCTGTGGTACTGTATGAGGAAGTCAGGAGTAGCAAAGAAGTATGTCAGAGTGGTGCAGGACATGTATGAGAGGAGCAGGACAGTGGTGAGGTGTGCTGTAGGTCAGACAGAGGAGTTCAATGTGGTGGTGGGACTGCATCAGGGATTGGCTCTGAGCCCCTTCCTGTTTGCTATGGTGATGGACCAGTTGTCAGAGGAGGTCAGACAGGATTCTCCTTGGACAATGATATTTGCAGATGACATTGTGATCTGTAGTGAGAGCAGGGAGCAGCTGGAGGAAAACCTGGAGAGGTGGAGGTTTGCGCTGGAGAGAAGAGGAATGAAAGTCAGTCGTAGTAAAACTGAGTACATGTGTGTGATGAAAGGGAGGGAAGTGGAACAGTAAGGTTACAGGTTGAAGAGGTGAAGAAGGTACAGGAGTTTAAGTACTTGGGGTCAACAGTCCAGAGTAATGGAGAGTGTGGGAAAGAGGTAAAGAAGCGAGTGCAGGCAGGTTGGAATGGGTGGAGAAAGGTGTTGGGAGTTGTGTGTGATAGGAAAATATCAGCGAGAATCAAGGGGAAGGTGTACAGGACAGTGGTGAGACCGGCCATGCTGTATGGTTTAGAGACAGTATCACTGAGGAAGAGACAGGAATCAGAGCTAGAGGTAGCAGAGCTGAAGAAGGTTCTCTGAAGAAGGAGTGACAAGATTGGACACAATTAGGAACGAGTACATCAGAGGGACAGCTCATGTTGGGTGTTTGGTGAACAAAGTTAGGGAGGCCAGATTAAGATGGTTTGGACATGTTCAGAGGAGGGAGAGTGAGTATATTGGTAGGATAATGTTGGACATGGAGCTGCCAGGCAGGAGGCAAAAAGGAAGGCCAAAGAGGAGGTATATGGATGGAATTAATGAGGATATGAAGCTAGTGGGTGCAAGTGTTGAGGATGCAGAAGATAGAGATACGTGGAGAGAGATGATTCGCTGTGGTGACCCCTGAAGGGAAAAGCCGAAAGAAGAAGAAGAAGACTTCTCAAATATTCAAAAACCTGAAAAGTGCTCAAATCCAAACAGTAAAATTCAGTTCACAATATATGACATAAAATATTCAAGTTTAATGTTTGTGCTTTCCAGGAGTGTTTTTTTGCCATTTTGCATTCCCTGCCATGAAATGCCTGTGAACCAGTGAAACACATGTGGTCACCAAGCTAAGTTTATATTGACCAAATGAGCAAGAGACGATCATTCATTCAAACTCGACAACCATTTCATGACATCATGTTACCACTTTGTTGCTGTAATCTCCTGTTTGTTCTGGACCTCAACACCTTGGTGTGGCTTCAATAGCACAGGTATGGTGCACTGCTAAAAGTGGAAGAGACTCTTGCAAGCTATCTCTCCTCCTCATCAGTGACATCATGGAGATAACCCACTTTGCCCTCCAGTTTGTGTAAAGCCAGCTCTTCCTTTGTAGGCAAAGCTTCTGCAGAGGCAGGGTAGGTCAGTGTGTCCATGCACACAATGGACATGGATAAAGGTGAGGGATTAGCAAGTTCTTTAGTGTGATCTTTCCATTGGTCCTGGAAAGATTGGAGGTTCTATTAGAGCCAGAAAAATTATTGACTTTAAAAGTTGCTTTTCCACTAACAATAACTTCATTCAGTAAAGTAGGTTTTCTGCAGGCCTCTTCCTGCTTAGACATTGCTCCCGGCACCCCAGACCGGACTATATTCCAAAGGTGCCTTCTATGACCAGACAGACTGGTCATCTTTCAAGCCTTATTTACTCTGCCTCATGTATCTACACAAAAAAGAATATATCTACTATGTCCAATCTGGGCTCTTAGTATCTATGTTCACCGCTCAGACTTGTGACAGAATTGTGTAAATACTCCCAACTTTTGGGATGCAATAGAGGTCAACAAGCAGCATTTTCCTTATTAGGTTACAGTTGCTATTGCTCTGTCCTATGTGGTGTGTTGAATGGCTTTGCCTTTAGGAATCAGGGCCCACTCCACAAGGAGTGTAGTATCTTTCAGGGTGCCCAAAGTTTTACAGTTTGGACATGGGCTCAACTCCTGGATCCCAGGACCTTCAGGGTTCATTCAGTCCAGTCTGCACTAAACAATTGTCTGTGTATTATGTTGTGTGTTGGGCAAGCATTATTCCTCAGTGTGGCAGCATTGGTAGTCCCATGACCATAGCACCTCACTATGTCACCTGACCTCTCACTGTTTCTACATGTGCTTCAGACAGTGGTCACCAGAAGTGTTCCAGTAGAGTCAACACCATGATGAAGTGTCTCGTTCCCTCTCTCATGGAACTGGGTTACATACTGTACATAATCTGATACTCAATCTTCTCTTAGAGGCTCAGTTTTAACTGTTCCACGTTAACTATTTCGCAACCAATAAATACAGCTTTGCAAATGTTTGATAGCAGAGAGAGATATCAAGCAACAGTGCTTGACAACATAGTAAGCAATGCAAAACATTTTGGTTTGGTTCAGAGCAAGCAATTGCAAAACAAATGTTGGAAGGGTTGGAGTATGATTTTTTTTGTGGATTGTTTACTGATTGCACCACTGCTTTTGTTAACTATCATGCTCAGACAAAGAGATTACGAATACAGTAATATAGGAATTATATGAATTCTAATGCTATAGAGATTGTATGAAATTGTATGTATAGGAATATTAATTGATCTTGAAAAAGATTGAACTAAAAACTCTGAAAGGAGACATGGTTTATATAAGTGATACAGGATATCACCAGATCCTGAGCTCTGTGTGGGTTTTTGTTCTTCTGAGTGAGTTTTTGTGCATGTGGGTTTCCTTCATGTTCTCTGGTTTCCTTTATCTCCCAAAACATGCCAAGTGTATTGGCCAAGCTAAATTGCCTCTACTCTAGTTGTGAATGAGTGTGTGTGTGTATTTGTGTGTAAGGTGGGAGAGTTTTTGTCTCTCACCCAATATTCCTGGAATAAGCTTCTGATCCACTGCAAAACTGAAAAGGATAATATGGTTTTGAATGTGAGTGAATGAGTGAGATATTGCCTAGAATTGCCAGTTACAAAGCAGAAAACTAGCAGCATTCTCATTTTAAGGCCTTAATGTACACATAACTCCCTTGATCATTTCCGTCTTTCTCATTTATTGAAGGTCCTGAAGTCTCCCATAAAGATTGGCCGAGTAAGAAGCTGGCCCCTAGGAAGAGCCCTCCAGCTATACCTACTCTTAACTTAGAAGAAGGTCTTTCTTACACATTAATGATTATGGTTGCATAAAAATGTATGTGATGACCTAATCTAACCAAATCTAACCTTTCAGATGTTTACCTGGATCCAAATGAAGGACAGGTAAAATATTTTGATTGTTTAAAAAATGTAAAGAATATGTAAGAAAATTCCATTTTGAATTCCAATTCAGTTGCAATTCAAATATGTCAATTCAGTTTCTAGTTTCTGCAGAGAACACAATCAGTTTTACTGAACTTAGTAGAGAATGTAATGTTTTGCATTAATACTGTTTTTGATATCTTTCAGAGTGAGAGAGAACCTACGCATGACCTTTATGTCGAACCTACAACAGGTCATTCTAAAACCTTATTTACTATAATGCAACTCATGTTACTTGGCTATTACTAACCACATTATATGTTTAATAATTCACATTTAACAGCAAGATTTAATACAAAAATTTTCAGTGCATCACATACATGGACAGCCTAATTTCTTCAGAATTAGAATGTCCTGCATTATAATGACACAAACCTGGATTTTAGAGTGCATTTTTGTGTAAAAAAAAAAAAGGAAAAGAATTAAAAGAAAACTTATGTCTTTTCCATCCTCAATGTCAAATTACAATGCATAAAATTAAATGAAAAAAAAAAAAAAAACAGATTTCTTTTCTTTTTTTTTTTTTCTTTTCTGTGACACCCATTTGCAAAACCCTTAAACTAATCCTTTGTTGAATTTTTTTATTCAACCATTGTATTTTTGTGTTGGATATCTTGACTTGACTGGATAGCAGTACTTTCCCACTCTTTCTTACAAAAAAAATTCTAGATCCAGCAAATTGTAAGGGTCCTGTACAAAGCTTGCTTTGGGTCACCCCATAGATGTATAGGTGAAATTCCTTTTTATGTTCAGCTTACTAACAGACTGCTTAAGGTTTTTCACTAAAAACTGGTATTTGTAGCTATTTATGATTCCCTCCACATTGATAAAAGCCACAATTCCAACTGAAGAAAAACAGTCCTAATAATTCTGCCACCATTATGCTTGCTACAAAACACTGGAGGCGGATGGAGAAGGATCCATGTGCAGATTAACTGAATAATCCAAAATGCAAGGCAAACTCAGAAACAAGGAAAGGCGGAAGAAAACAATTACTGGAAAGTACAAAACACAGTGGCAAACAAAACCGACAGACGCAAAACTGGGAATCAAAGATGAGAATAGACAGGCGAGAATCAAAAACAGTAATCTAATAACAAAAGACAATGGCACGGCTCGGTAACATGGCAAACACAATATTTGTTTATTGGCGTGGTGAGCACACTGCTCAAATGTCTGAGAAACCCTGAAGCGTTTCTTCGTTGGTGGCGTCAGAACTTGGACGGGGGCTCCCTCTGGCGGCCAGATGCCAGCAGTAATGTTACAATGCTGCACTTAAAAATAGTGTTTTTTTTGGTACTTTTTAAAGTAAACATACCTTATGGAATTATTATACCATTGGAAATGTCCTCATCAGATAACATTGCCACATGGTTTGGGGTGATTTATTTGAGCTTGGGTGCTTTTTTGTGAGAAAGGGCTTCCTGGCAGAGCGCCATCGTCCCAACATGCCTAAAGACCACCACCATCATCCCCGTGCTGAAGAAGACTCCAGTATCCTGTCTCAATGACTACCGTCCCGTTGCACTCAAACCATCATTAAGTGCTTCGAGAGGCTTGTCATGAGGCAAATCAAGGACCTGCTGCCACCATCACTAGACCCCATTCAGTTTGCGTATTGTCCAAATTGCTCCACGGACGATGCCATCAGCACAACTCTCCATCTGTCCCTCACACACCTGGAAAATAAGGACACTTATGTACGAATGCTGTTCATCGACTTCAGTTCAACATTCAACACAATCATCCCTCAGCACCTGACCGAGCAGCTGAGCCTGCTGGCATCAACACCTCCCTCTGCAACTGGATCCTGGACTTCCTGACTGGGAGACCTCAGTCAGTCCAGATCAGGAACAGCACCTCCAGCGCAACAACACTGAACACAGGAGCTCCTCAGGGCTGCGTGCTCAGTCCACTGCTGTTCACCCTGCTGACTCACGACTGTGCAACAATGCACAGCTCCAACCACATCATTAAGTTTGCTGATGACACAACTGTGGTGGGTCTCATCAGCATACAGAGAGGAGGTGCAGAGGCTAACAGCCTGGTTTAAAGACAACAACCTGTCTCTGAACGTGGAGAAAACGAAAGAGATGGTTGTTGACTTCAGGAGAGCACAGAGTGACCATTCTCCACTGAACATCAACGTTTCCAACGTGGAGATCATCAAGAGCACCAAATTCCTCGGTGTTCACCTAGTGGAGAACATGAGCTCCATCACCAAGAAAGCCCAGCAGCATCTCTACTTCCTGCGAAGGCTGAAGAAGGCTCATCTTCAACCTCTCATCCTGACCACCTTCTACAGAGGGACCATCAAGAGCATCCTGAGCAGCTGCATCACTGCTTGGTTCGGGAATAGCACCGTGTCGGATCACAAGACCCTGCAGTGGATAGTGAGGACAGCTGAAAAGATCATCTCTCTTCCCTCTATTATGGACATTTACTCCACACGCTGCATCAGCCAACAGCATTGTGGATGACTCCACACACCCCTCACACACACTCTTCACCCTCCTGCCATCTGGAAAGAGGTACCGTAGCCTTCGGGCCCACATATCCAGACTGCTGAACAGCTTCTTCCCTCAAGCAATCAGGTGTCTCAACAGAGAACTGAACTAAACTGAGGAACATGGACACACACGCACAGGCTGAACTGAACAGAACTCACACACACACACCTGATATTGTTTACATGCACACGTCACTTTAATATTTGTACTACAACTTGAAATATTATAACTGTGTTAACTATCACTGCTGCTATTCTTGCACTCACTGTACAACACTGTTCTTTGCACTCACTGTACAACACTGTTCTTTTTTTTGCAAACAGTCGGCGTTATGTGTCTTGTTTGTCTGCACTGTCTCGTCATTCCCTGCACTTATGTTGTATGTTTAGTTTAAAAATTCTGCACCTTAGTTTAGCTTCATGTTTGTCTGCATCACCCTGTATTTTGTTTTTATGTGTAGCACCTCTGGTCCAGGAGGAACGTTGTTTCATTTCACCATGTACTGCATCAGCTATATATGGTTGAAGTGACAATAAAGCTTCTTTGACTTTGACTTCCCTATCATACACCCCAGATACATGAAGTATATGAGATATTGCCAGCACAGGCAAAGAGTATAATGCACTTTGTCTTCAGCAGTGTCAGGAATCTTCCCCTTATGACAAGAGCCAAGCCAGTCAGCACGCAAATGTTTACATTGCCATGTTTTTGTATGATTCATGTCCACTCTTATCCTGTCTCTAGTTATTTCCCTCTTGGGTCCTTATTGCCTGCATTTGTTTTTAGTTTACCCTATGGTTTGTTTCCTATATTTAATCCCTCATATGTCTTTGTTCAGATGCAAATTATAAGCTCAGTTACATACATTTTGACCTTGTTGCATGTTTCTGCTTTATAAGTATTAGTCTTTGATCTGTTTATGCTGCTTGCTGATCACCTGATGTTTCCTGTTTAGATTTTCCTGTTCACATTTTGGATTTGACTGTTTGCATCTTTATTAAATATTTTAAGATGCACTTGCATCTGTGTCCACTCTCCATTATATTATGGAATAATTTGCTTTTACTATAGATGCAGCTGGAAGGCAAGAAGGGTGCTATGCCAGGATTTGACTCCATAGATTTGCATTTTGTTTTTGAAAATTGCTACAAACAACTTTGGGTGCTCTTCTTCTACAACAACTTTTCTCCTACTTAGTTCTTCTGGTCATATAAACTATACAATCAACATCCAATTTAATAGGAACCTCTGTACACCTGCTCAGTTATGCTCATTTATCAAATCAGCATCAGAATTTTTCTGGTGAATGCGCAATTGTAAAGATATTCCTAATAATCATGAGTGTTTAACGTAACAATATAATGTTATTTTTATATATAGTGTTACAAATTTGATCCTAATTTAAAGTACACTATGATCATGAATTTTGATTGAGGTCGAAGCATTCCTGGATATAAAATGCTGCTTGCATGTTTGATTGCAGTTGTATTTCCAATTATGTGGTTCCTGGCAAATTATCAGGTATTCCTAGCTTGTACAGGTCATTAACAATTTGCCTATTACAGGTGCATCTCAATAAATTAGAATGTCATGGAAAAGTTCATTTATTTCAGTAATTCAACTCAAATTGTGAAACTCGTGTATTAAATAAATTCAATGCACACAGACTGAAGTAGTTTAAGTTCTTGGTTCTTTTAATTGTGATGATTTTTGCTCACATTTAACAAAAACCCACCAATTCACTCTCTCAACAAATTAGAATACTTCATAAAACCAATAAAAAAACATTTTACATCTCAACAAATTAGAATATGGTGACATGCCAATCAGCTAATCAACTCAAAACACCTGCAAAGGTTTCCTGAGCCTTCAAAATGGTCTCTCAGTTTAGTTCACTAGGCTACACAATCATGGGAAAGACTGCTGATCTGACAGTTGTCCAGAAGACAATCATTGACATCCTTCACAAGGAGGGTAAGCCATAAGCATTCATTTCCAAAGAAGCTGGCTGTTCACAGAGTGCTGTATCCAAGCATGTTAACAGAAAGTTGAGTGGAAGGAAAAAGTGTGGAAGAAAAAGATGCACAACCAACCGAGAGAACCGCAGCCTTATGAGGATTGTCAAGCAAAATCGATTCAAGAATTTGAGTGAACTTCACAAGGAATGGACTGAGGTTGGGGTCAAGGCATCAAGAGCCACCACACACAGATGTGTCAAGGAATTTGGCTATAGTTGTCGTATTCCTCCTGAACCACAGACAACGTCAGAGGCGTCTTACCTGGGCTTAGGAGAAGAAGAACTAGACTGTTGCCCAGTGGTCCAAAGTCCTCTTTTCAGATGAGAGCAAGTTTTGTATTTCATTTGGAAACCAATATCCTAGAGTCTGGAGGAAGCGTAGAGAAGCTCATAGCCCAAGCTGCTTGAAGTCCAGTTTTAAGTTTCCACAGTCTGTGATGATTTGGGGATATGTCATCTGCTGGTGTTGGTCCATTGTGTTTTTTGAAAACCAAAGTCACTGCACCTGTTTACAAAGAAATTTTGGAGCACTTCATGCTTCCTTCTGCTGACCAGCTTTTTGAAGATGTTATTTCATTTTCCAGCAGGATTTGGCACCTGCCCACAAGCAGAAAAGTTGGTTAAATGACCATTGTGTTGGTGTGCTTGACTGGCCAGCAAACTCACCAGACCTGAACCCCACAGAGAATCTATGGGGTATTGTCAAGAGGAAAATGAGAAACAAGAGACCAAAAAATGCAGATGAGCTGAAGGCCACTGTCAAAGAAACCTGGGCTTCCATACCACCTCAGCAGTGCCACAAACTGATCACCTCCATGCCACGCCCAATTGAGGCAGTAATTAAAGCAGAAGGAGCCCCTACTAAGTATTGAGTACATGTACAGTAAATGAACATACTTTCCAGAAGGCCAACAGAAGTTGTTGAGAGAGTGAATTGGTGGGTTTTTTTTTAATGTGAGCCAAAATCATCACAATTAAAAGAACCAAATACTTAAAGAACTTCAGTCTGTGTGCATTGAATTTATTTAATACACGAGTTTCACAATTTAAGTTGAATTACTGAAATAAGTGAACTTTTCCATGACATTCTAATTTATTGAGATGCACCTGTATATTGAAACTCTTTTTTTTCCCCCTATGCCAATAGAAAATTAAGGAATTTCACACATTTCACACAAAGTATATGTTGTAAATTACATTATGCATTATTTTAAATATAATATATATATATATATATATATATATATATATATTTAAAATAATGCATAATATAATTTACAACATATACTTTAATAAAATTAATATAATTTAGGATTGTTTTTGGAATTATTTTTACAGGAAATGTTAGTAGTTTCTCAAACTGTTTAAACAGAAACTATTAATCATTTTGTATAATGTGTTTTTAATACAGTTATTTTTTTGCCTAATTTAAGTAATTAATTATTTTAACAGATAATTTATTAAATCAACTAAGTACAGCTTTTTTTTACGTGATTATTTTTCTGATTGTTGTTTAGCATCCCACCCTGTACCCTGTGGCAGTGTTATGATTCCACCCAAAACAGCAGCAAGTAATCTTCCTCTACATGTGTAAGTGTGTGTACATGTGTTCCTAAGTGCATTGATACTACTAATCCTGTGAGGGCTAAATGTTCGTATGCATACTTTGAATTTTTTTTTTCTTTAATGGTTCCATATTATGCTGTTTTTTTTTAAATTGCTTTTTCTGTTGTCTTTTCAGTATGAAACCACCTGTCCCTAGAGCTAAATCTGTAAGTAAAATATATACTAAGAAAGGGCATGTACATTAGAGGAGTAATCCAGGGTCATTATGTGTATTTGTTTAGTGCTCAAATTATTTGTATCAGTTCATGTATTCTGACTTAAAGCAGTAAACCAAAGCATGGTCTGTACCTGAATTGAAATGCTTATTTTGGAGACCCTAGCAGAGATATGCTGGCCTGTGCACAACATGTAATGTGAGCTACAGTATATGGAGCATCAACTTAAAATATGAAAACATATTTGTTTTTATGGAAATATTGCTTTACTTTGTATCTCAGCTATTAGGTTGGGCTACTGGAACCCAAAAAATTTGGTCTTTTAAATGAAGGTGGTAATTTTTTACACAAGAAGGGTTGCCAGGTTCGACATATAATGGTAGCATCAGCAATGCACACCACTGTTAAAATGTTTTTACAAAAAAGGACCTTTTTTCCTTTGCCTGTCTAACGCTGTAACATACCGCTGGAAGCAGAGTCATTAGGATCCATGTGAAGAGTTTATTGAAGTCTGACAGACATGTGGCAAAATTGTAAACCCAAGAAAATGCACGTAGGTCAAAACCGTAACGACTAAATAAACCAGGCAAACAAATCCAAATTGCAAAACTAGAAAACACGAGAAACCTAAACATGAGGCAATAGTCAAAACTGGTAATCCAAACAAAGGAACAGCAATCAACAAGACTTGGTAAAGTCTCTGAGAAACTATACTTTGTGACACTAAGTAGCATTAGCGCTGCTTAAATGTCATAAGAACCCCGGAAATGTTCTTCAAGGGTGGCGCTAAATCTTGGGCGAGGGCTTCCTCTCGCGGCCTGATGCTGGTGATGTTACAGAGCCCCCCCTCTAGGAACACCTCCTGGTGTTTTATGTTGTGGGCGACTCCAGAGCTGTGGGGCCAGTTGGTTAGGGTGGAGCTGGTTAAACTCCTACACCAGGTAGGGATCAAGAATGTCATTGGTGTTCACCCACGAGTGCTCCCCGGGCCATATCCCTCACAATCCACCAGGTACTGTAACCAGTTATGATAATGCCGGGAGTTCAGAAGGCAGCTAACCTGGTAGGCTGGAGCCCCGTTGATGTCCTGGGGTGGCGGTGGCTCGTTGGTCATAGAAGGGTCATCGTGGCGGGGAGATGTGGAAGGTAGGAGCTGGAGGCGGTACGTGACCAGGTTTGGTGGCAGATATGGAACGGGCCGACGAAGCGAGGACTGAGTTTACGACATGGCAGTCATAGCTTTAAATGCTCTATGGATAACCAGACCTTTTGGCCCACTTGGGATGGGGGCATCTATGATTGTCCTCCTGAATTCTTTGTCGCTGAATGGCGCACTGTAACCGGACATGTGCAGTTTTCCAGACCTCCTGGCTACTATGGGCCCAGTCATCCATGGCTGGCACATCCGATGGCTCGTCCGACCATGGGAAGAGGGGCAGTTGATAACCCAGCACACACTGAAAAGGAGTGAGTCCCATGGAGGTATGTATGCGAATTTTGGGCATACTTTGCCTATGGGAGAAACTCACTCCATCTGTGTTGTTCCCAGCTGCAGTATGGAGACGAACTGAAGAGGGTAGGATGAGCTCAGGTTTTGTGGGTGAGCTCACAGGATCATGACAGCGTGAGAGGACGTCCGCCTTGCCGTTCTTCGTCCCAGGTCGATTATGTCACCATGAACTGAAAACACATAAATAACAGGGCTCACTGGGCCTGATTTGGGTTTAATCGTTTGGCATTGTGTGGGTACTCCAGGTTGCGGTGGTTGCTTAGGACCAGGAGCCACTCCTCTAAGGTGGCCTTGATGGATTGGAGCTCGTGATTGTTGGCCTCTGCCGGGGTTAATTTGTGTGAAAAAAGGCACATGGGAAGATCTTCCCCAGACTCCCATGATGTTGTGACAACACTGCTCCTATCCTGGAGCTGGAAGCATCTTCTTCAACAATGAAGGGGATATCGGGGTATAGGTGTCTAAGGATGGGCACTGTGGTAAAACTCCTCTTTACTTGTGTGAAGGCAGACCATTCCTGCTCCATCCATTGCAGTCGTCTGGGCTTTCCTCATAGGACAGAAGTTAATGGGCCATGCTGCTGTAACTGCGTATGAACCATAGAAATTGGTGAACCCCAGGAACCATTACAATTCCTTAATTGTGGTCGGCTTTGGCCAATCTATAACTGCCTTCACCTTGCTAGAGTATCCACCCCCTTCTGTGAGATGACGTAACCAAGGAACATGATACTCTCCTTATGAAATTCACATCTTTCAGCTTTGATGTAGAGCCGGTGCTGCAGCAGCCTTGAGAATACTGTATGGACATGGCAGATGTGGTCGTCATGGGAGGGGAGTAGATTAAGATGTCGTTGATATAAGCAATGATGCAATGGTTTATGAGGTCCTTGAAAATCTCATTGAAGAAGGCCTGGAAGACTGCCGGGGCATTGGTGAGTCTGAATGTCATTACGAGGTACTCCTCCTAGATATTACTTGGTGGTGTGGAAGGCATTCTTCCATTCATCCCCCTCTCTGATTCATACAAGGTTATATGCACTGTGCAGGTCAAGCTTGGTAAATACTCATGCCTCCCTTAATTGCTCCAAAGCCACCAGGACCAGGGGTAGAGGATGGGAATAGCACACTGTGATAGAGTTTAGGCCGCAATAATAAAGGCATGGCCGAATACCGCCATCCTTTTTCTCCAGGAAGAAAAACCTGGCGTCCACTGTGGAGGTCAAGGGATGGATGAACCCTGCTGCTAGAGCCTCCTCTATGTATTTTTCCATGGCTTCAGACTCTGGTAGTGAGAGGGGGTAAACCTTACACTTGGGGGGCATGGCGTTGGGTAGCAAGTCAATCATGCAGTCCCAGGGATGATTAGGGGGAAGTTGCGTAGCCCCTTCTTTACAAAATACAGAATACCTCATACAGGTCATGGCAGGGGAGTGAGATGACATTCCTGAGACAATGGGCTTGGCAGTATGGTGACCACCGGACCAGCTCCCTCTCTTTCCAGGACATGAGTGGGTTGTGTTGCTGTAACCACGGGAAGCCGAGGATGATGCTATTGGTGGGGTGGAGATCACGTAGAACTGGATCTCCTCAAAGTGCAGCAGCCCCACCTGGAGGGTGAGTGAGACCCTTCCTGATGGGGCGGTTGTCTACAGCCATCACACGTCTTGCAGGGCAGCGTGGAAACCTGGAAGAGTTCTTTGAGGGTGGCGCTAAAACTTGGGCGAGGGCTCCATCTCACGGCCTGATGCTGGTGGTGACGTTACAACCACACCTTATTTTTATGTCTATTTTTGTATGTGTATTTGAATTTGGTTGCATCCCTAATGTCTGTCTATAGACAGCCAGCCACATGCCTTTGCACTTGCACACACTTGCATATTAAAAAGTATGTCTTGTGGTTTTCCTTAGATCTCTCTCATCACCAGTGACTCAGTGAATGCAGGTCAGTCAGTCTCACTCTAAAGCTTTTGTTTTTCATGCATACTTACTTTTTAAATAGAGCTTTTACTATTCACTTTAACATTCAAGGTATTAAAAAATAAAAGATTGTGACCTGTAGGTTATTGGAGTAAGATAAACAGTTTATTTGTGCATTGGCCAATATCTTATATTTTATTTATAATAATATATTTGATCACATTTTATTAAATTGTGTTTTCATTGAACTGGCCAAACCTTGCATGTCCCATGTTTCATTGACAGAGGTATACATTTGAGCAAGAGTTAAATAATAAAAACCTTCATTTAAAAACTGCATGATGTGTTTACTTGTGTTATCTTTAACTAATATTCACGTGTTTGATTATCTGAAACATTAAAGTGTGACAAACATGCAAAAAAAAAAGTCATCAGGAAGGGGGCCAACACTTTTTCACACCACTGTATACCAACATAATATGAAACATACTTTTAATGTTAAGTTTGACCAAAGTACATTGGCAGGAATCTCAGTGGTAGTGGCTTGTAGCAGGTACATAGAATACTATCTTCATGGGGGAATTTATTTATATCTACTCAACACCTGTACATATTTATACCTGAGGAAGCTTATGCACAAACATACCCACACACATACACCTACATGCACTTCATGATACCAGTGAGTGCTAAGGGCAGGTTAATTAAAGGCAAGGGACCAACATAAATTAATTAGAAAAAAATTAAAAGATTTAAAAAAAAATGTCTATTTCTAGACAGTTTTCCTCATTTTTGTCAGGTCACAGATATGAATGCAGTTGCAGATACAAGCTTTATAAAAAGACAGGCAAAGAGTTTCAAATCATGTTACAAAAGCAAAGTTAAAAGCCAGATGGAGCATGTATGGTAAACAAGGCATGGAATGCCAAGTGAACACCAAGCAAGGACAACCTACTTTAGGATCATTATAGCTTGCCAATGTAATGATGCAACTTTAACTATGAGTCTAGGCATCAGAATATGCTTTCTCTCCATGTCTTAGAAATAGCATCACTGCCAGATGTGAAGAGCTACACTATTCCTGTGCATATACCATCATCAGTCCAAAGCATCAGACCTCCTCTTGCCACTGAGACCATAAAGGATTCCAAGACCAGGTAGAAAACACACACACACACACACACACACACACACACACACACACACACACACACACACAGTAGCATGTAGGAATTTACGGTTTAAGGTTAAATTTAAGGTTAAATATCCATGAGACTTTAATTACAACAAAGAATTTACTTCCAAGGGAGCAAATATTCTCCAAGTACTATTATATAACTAAGAAAGTGACCACAAAACTGGATGTTATTTTTGCTATATAACAACCCATCTCTGAAATATACACATATATGCACACATATTGACTCAAAACATTCTATCTTTTTTTTAGCTTAACCATTTATCCTGCAGTAGACAGTACTGGTGAGATTATATTTCCTCTTCTGTGGTTCATCTATGTTCATCTTTTCTATCTCTGATTTCCTAATACATTTGCTTTTTAGCCTGACTCAATCTCCTTTTACTCCTACTCTCACAGCAACAGTAACACACTTTGGAGAACAGGTAAAAATGCTCTATGTATGGGCAACATTTTTAATGCATCTTCATTATTTTATCAATAATACACTCTGTGGTATTTAGTACCTGACAAACACTACTAGCAAAATCCTCACCTCTGAACCAGGATCCCATCTGGGTAGCCTATTAAAAATCTTTGGACAGGACAGGAATCATTCAATGGCTAAAATGTTCTTTACTGCAGATGAAAATGGCTCAAAATGCTGATCCTGCTTTCTATTAAGAATGACTGATGATAGGAATGTTATTATCAGCAATAAGTTATTGAGAGTCAGAATTACACTCAAACAGCATATGGGCTATGATATCATTATAAATGAATAATCATTCTAAAATCTGGTGAAGGTAAATGTGTAGTGTGGTAGCATGCTCCATGTTAAATATCATCATGTGACATTTCTCTTAGTGCCACTTCACTTAGAAAAGAAGTTACTGCTGCTGCTACCACTGTGCTGAATTCAGGGTAGAGATGCTAAAGAACCACGCAGGGACAGTGATTGAATAGTAAAACGCTTCGAAATTTACAAAGATTAACAGGAAGTATTTATACAGAAAAAGTTGAAATATTCATATTGTATTATCTATTAATGAACAAAAGACAGCAGCAGAAACAGATGTGGTGTTTACTGGCAGTTTTGCAAGTTTATTACGAAAAGGATTATCTAAGATATGGAAGAAAAAAGTGTCACGGAGTGTCTTTTTTTGGCACATGTTTTCAAAACACAACAGAAAGAATTTCTATGACAAAACAAAGGATATCATGGTCATAAGATGAAGTCATAAACAAATGGTATCACACAGTCAGTCAAAGGCCCCAGTCAGCCCAGGACAGAGTGTGCCAAAATATATTCAAAATACAGGTGCATCTCAATGAATTAGAATGTCCTGGAAAAGTTCATTTATTTCAGTAATTCAACTCAAAACACCACCAATTCACCAATTTACTAATTCACTATCTCAACAAATTAGAATATGGTGACATGCCAATCAGCTAATCAACTCAAAACACGTGCAAAGGTTTCCTGAGCCTTCAAAATGGTCTCTCAGTTTGGTTCACTAGGCTACACAATCATGGGGAAGACTGCTGATCTGACAGTTGTCCAGAAGACAATCATTGACACCCTTCACCAGGAGGCTAAGCCACAAGTATTCATTGCCAAAGAAGCTGGCTGTTCACAGAGTGCTGTATCTAAGCATGTTAACAGAAAGTTAAGTGGAAGGAAAAAGTGTGGAAGAAAAAGATGCACAACCAACCGAGAGAACCGCAGCCTTATGAGGATTGTCAAGCAAAATCGTTTCAAGAATTTGAGTGAACTTCACAAGGAATTGACTGAGGCTGGGGTCAGAGCCACCACACACAGACGTTGTACAGTTGTCGTATTCCTCTTGTTAAGCCACTCCTGAACCACAGACAACGTCAGAGGCGTCTTACTTGGGCTAAGGAGAAGATGAACTGGACTGTTGCCCAGTGGTCCAAAGTCCTCTTTTCAGATAAGAGCAAGTTTTGTATTTCATTTGGAAACCAAGGTCCTAGAGTCTGGAGGAAGGGTGGAGAAGCTCATAGCCCAAGTTGCTTGAAGTCCAGTTTTAAGTTTCCACAGTCTGTGATGATTTGGGGTGCAATGTCATCTACTGGTGTTGGTCCATTGTGTTTTTTGAAAACCAAAGTCACTGCACCCGTTTACCAAGAAATTTTGGAACACTTCATGCTTCCTTCTGTTGACCAGCTTTTTGAAGATGCTGATTTCATTTTCCAGCAGGATCTGGCACCTCCCCACACTGCCAAAAGCACCAAAAGTTGGTTAAATGACCATGGTGTTGGTGTGCTTGTGTCACGCCCCGTCCGAGATCTGGCCACGAGAGGGAGCCCTCGCCCGACTTTTGATATGCTTCTGTGTTTCCGCACAAGCATAAATACAGAGCACACTTCCGGCTCTTTGCGAAGTATTGTCCCTCGTGACTACTAAGCGTTTGCCTTGTGTGTTTGGATTGCTATATTGGATTACTCTATTTCTGGACTGGTTTTTTGGATTACGATTTCTGCTTTTGCCCTTTGGAATATTGATTGACTGTTTTGACCCTGGACTGTTTTCCGGACTTTGTCTTTGCCTCGCCCTTTGGTTTTGTTTGCTTTCTTGCTTGGATCTCTGCTTACAACCCCTTCGCCTGCTCGACTACATCTCTCTCTCTCTGCCCTTCCCCTACTCCAGCCCCGCGCATGGATCCAGCTGCTACCGCTGCCAGCGGACAACCGTTACAGGATACTTCGCCTCCTATGGATCCAGCGGAGCTACGGGCGATTATCGTTCGGCAAGGAGCGCTGATCCGCTCTTATCAAGATCAGGTGGAAGCGCTACAGAGCCAACTCCACAGCACAAGCACTGCCACCCCCCTACCCCCACGGGACCCGCCAGCAGTGTGCGGTGAGTCACCTAGACTGGCCATGCCAGAGAAGTATGATGGCTCTGCTGATCGCTGTCGCGGCTTTTTACGTCAGTGTGAGGTTTTCTGCGCGCATTGTCATTGCGTTCCTATTGTCATTGCTGATGGGTAGAGCCTTGGACTGGCCCTCCACAGTGTGGGATGCGGACCCTCAGATCCGGACGTTGTTCACATACTTCGCGGGAATGATACGGGAGGTATTCGAGCATCCCGCGGAGGGGAAGGACATCTCGCTTCAGTTAATGGAGTTACGTCAGGGATCTGATTTGGCCGCGAATTATGCCAATAAATTCCGCACTCTGGCAGCCCAGTCTGGTTGGAACGACGTGGCGCTGTGGGCAGTGTTTCACGAGGGTCTGAGCCCCGCGCTCCAGACTGAACTGGCATGTTGGGAGGATGCTACCTCTCTGTCCCAGTATGTAGCCACTGCCATTCGCCTGGACAATCTCCTGCATCAGCATCGTACTGGGGCGCGCCCACCAGTCTTGTCTCATCCTCGTCTGCGTCCAGACTACCCTAGGCCTCGTGAGGAAGCTCCCGAGCCCATGCAGCTGGGGAGATCCCGGTTGATGGAACGGGAGCACCAGCGACATGCCCAGATGAGGCTGTGCTATTACTGTGGGGGCTCGGGACACCTGATCCACCCATGCCCTGAGAAGCCCTCATCAGTTCAGGTGGGTGAGAACTCGTTGTTCTTCAGTCTTACGGTGCCGGTGTCGTTTTGCTTTTCTGATCTGTGTGATCTCAGCCTTGATAGACTCCGGTGCCGCTGTTAACTGATTGACAGGGCACTGGTGGAGGAGCTCCGGATCCCTACCATTCCCTGTATGCCATCCTTAAGGATAACGGGCATTGACAGTCAACCCATCGGAGGGGGCTATCTCACCCATCAGACCAAGTTGCTGGATTTCCAAGTGGGGCTGTTTCACTGGGAGCATCTGCCGTTCTATGTTACCTCCTCGCCCGCTAACCCAGTTATCCTGCGCTTTCCGTGGTTGCGGCAGCATGAGCCCCAAATCTCCTGGCACAAGGGGGAGCTGGTCCGGGGGTCTGCTACGTGTTTAAATAAGTGCCTTCACAAGCCGGTGTCACATCCATGCTTAGCTTCTGTGGAGGAGGATTCGGCTCCCTTAGCATCCGGACACGTTCCACGCGTCTATGGGGACTTTCTGGAGGTGTTCAGTAAGGAGAGGGCTGCTCGCCTGCCGTCGCATAGAGCCTGGGACTGCACCATTGACCTACTGCCTAACACCTCACCCCCCAGGGGCCGGGTTTATCCACTCTTTCTGCCGGAGGCGAGAGCCATGGAGGAGTATATTGAGGAGGCTCTGGCTTTTGGTCACATATGGCCATGCACGTCTCCAGCAGTGGCGGGGTTTTTCTTTGTGTGGAAGAAGGACGGGGGCCTTCATCTGTGCATCGATTACCGGGGACTCAATGCGATCACAGTTCGTTATCCCTATCTGGTACCCTTGGTACCTGCGGCCCTGGAGCAGTTAAGGGGAGCTAAGTTTTTTACTAAGTTGGACTTGCGTAGCGCCTATAATCTGGTCCGGATCCGGGAGGGAGACGAATGGAAGACCTCTTTGCACACCAGCCATGGTCATTATGAGTACCTCGTCATGCCCTTCGGTCTTACCAATGCCCCAGCGGTGTTCCAGTCTCTCATCAACGAGGTGTTCCAGGATATCCTGGGGAAGTGGATGATTGCATATATTGACGACAGCTTGGTGTACTCGACCTCCTTGGAGGAACACGTGCGCCACGTCCGGGCCATCCTCTCCAGACTTCAGCAGAATCACCTCTACGTCAAGCCGGAGAAGTGTGAGTTCCACCGGACCACGATCACGTTCCAAAGATATGTGATTTCACGGCAAGGGGTCGAGATGGACCTCACCAAGGTACAGGCGGTCACCGAGTGGCCCAACCCTACCACAGTTAAGGAGTTGCAGCGGTTCCTGGGGTTCGCCAACTTCTACCGGCATTTTATCCAAAACTATAGCTCCATGGCCGGCCCATTGACCTCTTTACTGCGAGGTAAATCCAGGAGATTGTCCTGGAGTGAACAAGCCCAGGCAGCTTTCAGTCAACTCAAAGATATCTTCACCATGGCTCCCATTCTGCGCCATCCTGACCCGGACCTCCCCTTCGTGGTGGAGGTAGATGCTTCCAGCAGTGGCATCGGGGCCATGCTGTCCCAATGACACGGCGTTTCAGGCAAGCTTCACCCGTGTGCTTTCTTTACCAGGAAGCTGACGGCAGCGGAGGCAAATTATGATGTAGGGAACCGGGAGCTGCTGTCAATCAAGGCGGCGCTGGAGGAATGGCGGCACTGGCTGGAGGGGGCTCATCATCTGTTCTTGGTCCTCACCGACCATTGCAACCTGGAGTACCTCCACAGCTCCAAACATTTGAATCCTTGTCAGGCCCGGTGGGCGCTGTTCTTCACCCATTTTGAATTCACTGTGACCTATTGCCCCGGGTCCAAGAACAGCAAGGCGGATGCTCTATCCAGGCAGTTTGAGGCCCAAAGCGAGCCCACTCAACCCGATCTCATTCTTCCTGCTGCCGCCATTCTAGCCCCAGGCCGGTGGAGTCTCATAGAGGAGATTCGGTGAGCCCACGCTAATGAGCCGCCACCAGCGAACTGCCCCGCAACCAAGGTCTATGTGCCGCTTCAGTTCCGCCAGCAGGTGTTACAATGGGTTCACGAGGCCCCCAGCTCTGGCCACCCAGGGATCCTCAGGTCAACTCAACTCACTCAATGCAGGTTCTGGTGGCCATCACTTAAGACAGATGTGGAGAGGTTTGTTCAGGCATGCTCTACTTGCACTCAGTCTCGGATCAGTTGCCAGCTCCCAGAGGGGTTGCTGGAGCCCCTACCTACTCCCCAATGCCCCTGGTCCCACCTGTCTGTGGACTTTCTCACTGACTTACCCGACTCGGGAGGATTCACCACGTTGATGGTCGTGGTGGACCAGTTCTCTAAGGCGTGTAAGTTGATCCCTCTTAAGGGGTCGTCCGCAGCCATGTTCCAACATGTATTCTGGAATTGCGGCCTGCCTGAGGACATAGTGTCAGACCGGGGGTCTCAGTTCACCTCCAGGGTGTGGAGGTCTTTGTGTGAACAGCTCGGCATCAACGTCAGTTTGAGTTCTGGATACCATCCCCAGTCCAATGGCCAGGCAGAGCGTCTGAATCAGGAGATTGGGAGATTCCTCAGGTCCTACTGCAGGAGGGAACAGCAGCGCTGGATTGAGTTTCTTCCCTGGGCCGAATATGCTCAAAACTCCCTTATCCATTCCTCCACTGGCCTGACGCCCTTCCAGTGTGTGCTGGGATACCAGCCCCCCCATTCCCCTGGTCTGGAGAGCCCTCCGATGTACTGGCAGTGAAGGACTGGTCTCGTCTGAGTCAGGAGGTATGGGAATGCACTCATGTATGTCTTCAAAGGGCTGTCAGGAGACAGAGGATCCAGGCTAACCGGCATCACCACCCGCACCCCCCCCCCATCGGGTGGGACAGAGGGTCTGGCTGTCCACCCGGAACCTGAAACACAAGCTGCCCTGCCGCAAGCTCAGTCCCAAGTTTGTAGGGCCTTTTGAGATCATCCGTCAGGTCAATCCAGTGTGTTACCGGCTCCGGCTCCCGGCATTGTACCGTATCTGCCCCACTTTTCATGTCTCTCCTCAAGCCGGCGCACTCCCCAGGCATTGGGGATATGGACTATGTTGATCCTCCCCCTCCCCTGGACATTGATGGATCCCCGGCTTATCGAGTACATGCTCGTCTTGATTCCAGGCGGGTGAGGTCACGGCTCCAGTATCTGGTGGACTGGGAGGGGTATGGGCCCGAGGAACGCTCTTGGGTGGATGCGGCCGATATCCGGGACCCGTCTCTGTTGGAGAATTTTCATTGCGATCACCCGGACAAGGCCGCGCCACGGCTGAGGGGGCGGCCTCGGCGTAGAACACCGGGAGGTGTTCCTAGAGAGGGGGGCTCTGTTACGCCCTGTCCAAGATCTGGCCACTAGAGGGAGCCCTCACCCGACTTTTGATGCGCTTCTGTGTTTCCGCACGAGCATAAATACTGAGCGCACTTCCGTCTTTTTGCGAAGTATCGTCCCTCGTGACTACTAAGCGTTTGCCTCATGCGTTTGGATTGCTATATTGGATTACTCTATTTCTGGACTGGTTTTTTGGATTACGATTTCTGCTTTTGCCCTTATTATTGAAAATGAAATGACTGTGTTTTGACCCTGGACTGTTTTCCGGACTTTGTCTTTGCCTCACCCTTTGGTTTTGTTTGCTATCTCGCTTGGATCTCTGGTTACGACCCCTTCGCCTGCTCGACTACGTCTCTCTCTCTGTTACAACCGGCGGTGTCCGGCTGGATAGTAACAGACCCAACGCGAAGCTTCCGTGAACAAAAAGGGGTTTATTAAACATAACACACGAGACATGACATGAAACAAAAACCGCGACACCACTTCGGCCTACATACGAACGAGGACTAGCAACTAATGATGACACAGACAGGACTATAAATAGGAAACATAATCAGGAAACATTAGGAACAGGTGAAACATCAATCAACACACAATAGGACAGGGCAGGGCTTAACTAACACACATGGCCAAGGTAAACAAAAACAGACATCACATGACAACCCTACTGAGAGCCCCCTAGTGGTTCACCCTCAGCCCTGCTACCCGTAACATCTCCCCCCTCTCAAAGGCGCGGCTCCCGACGCGCCAAACCCTAGCCCCTCCCAAAAAGTCTGGTAAGAAGCAGGGCGAGGCACTTGGGGGGGGAGCGAGAAGCAAAAGCAAGGCGAGTGGGGGGAAGCGAGGACCAAGGCGAGGCAAGTGGGGGGAACGAGGATCAAGGCAAGGCATGTGGGGGGAGTGAGAAGCAGGAGCGAGACAAGTGGGGGGAGCAAAGGACCCGACGGCAAGGCCAAAGGGTCCGACGCGACGTCCACAGCCGAGCGGAGGCGCCGAGCGACGTCCACAGCCGAGCCGCAGAGCCGAGTGACGTCCACAGCCAAGCAGCAGGGCCAAGCGACGTCCACCGCCAAGCTGCAGCGCCGAGCGACGTCCACCGCTGAGCACTCGCACCGAGCGACGTCCACCGACGAACGACGGCTCCGGGGCGACGACGTCCGTCTCGCTGGGGTCTGGAACTCCCCAAGGGGCGGGAGGGTGGGAGCAAGGTGCTGCCGGAACTCTCCTCCGCTGGCAACCGGTGGGGCAGCGCCCCCACGGAAGCTACATCATGGGGCGACGCCCCCCACAGGAACATGGGCGGAGCGAGAGTCGGAGCAAACAAAACAGTAAAAAAAAAAGTTCAAGGTCCGGGGCCCTGGCCGGAACTCTCCTCTGCTGGCGAACATTGGGGCAACGCCCCCCACGGAAGCTACATCGTGGGGCGACGCCCCCCACCGGAACCTAGGCAGAGCGAGAGCCGGAAACAAAAACTTGAAACTCCGGCCCTTGGCTGGAACTCTCCTCCGCAGGATAAAAATCAAAAATCCTCCAAAATCTAAATTTTCTGCCGAATCCCTCCTCCTTTCCCTAACCACGGGTGGAGAGAGGGGCGGAATCAACAAAAAACCCCCCCGAAAAACACCACTCCGAACCGGATCGCAAACGAAAAACCAAGCAAAACAATAAAACCCGGAAACGAAAAAACTAACCTTCTCGCTGAAGCTTCACGCTGGATCTGTTCGGTTTTGGCTAGTCCTTCTGTTACAACCGGCGGTGTCCGGCTGGATAGTAACAGACCCAACGCGAAGCTTCCGTGAACAAAAAGGGGTTTATTAAACATAACACACGAGACATGACATGAAACAAAAACCGCGACACCACTTCGGCCTACATACGAATGAGGACTAGCAACTAATGATGACACAGACAGGACTATAAATAGGAAACATAATCAGGAAACATTAGGAACAGGTGAAACATCAATCAACACACAATAGGACAGGGCAGGGCTTAACTAACACACATGGCCAAGGTAAACAAAAACAGACATCACATGACAACCCCTACTGAGAGCCCCCTAGTGGTTCACCCTCAGCCCTGCTACCCGTAACACTCTCTCTGCCCTTCCCCTACTCCAGCCCCGCGCATGGATCCGGCTGCTACCGCCGCTGGCGGACAACCGTTACAGCTTGACTGGCCAGCAAACTCACCAGACCTGAACCCCATAGAGACTCTATGGGGTATTGTCAAGAGGAAAATGAGAAACAAGAGACCAAAAAATGCAGATGAGCTGAAGGCCACTGTCAAAGAAACCTGGGCTTCCATACCACCTCAGCAGTGCCACAAACTGATCACCTCCATGCCACGCCGAATTGAGGCAGTAATTAAAGTAAAAGGTTACTTCCAAGTATTGGGTACATGTACAGTAAATGAACATACTTTCCAGAAGGCCAACAATTCACTAAAAATGTTTTTTTTTATTGGTCTTATGAAGTATTCTAATTTGTTGAGAAAGTGAATTGGTGGGTTTTTGTTAAATGTGAGCCAAAATCATCACAATTAAAAGAACCAAAGACTTAAACTACTTCGGTCTGTGTGCATTAAATTTATTTAATACACAAATTTCACAATTTGAGTTGAAATAAATGAACTGAAATAAATGAACTTTTCCATGACATTCTAATTTATTGAGATGCACCTGTACATCAATGCCTTTTTAGGGCCCAACGGGACCTGTGCGCACTCCTAAGGAGCATCAAATACAGTGTTACTTCTCATTGGGCCATCCTACAGCCCATACCTTAAACAGCACACACCCTTTAAGGCTGTGCATGCCAGATGTCAGAGGGTGGTCCTGTCCAGCAATAAGCAAGACCTATTTCATTGTACTGAGTGAAACTGCTACGTATGTGTTAGTTAGGGCACCTATGGATTGCCTAACACAAGCAGAAATGCACTTAAGGATATACAGTAGGAACATAAGAACAATAAGACCAAAACAATGATCCCAACAACTGGTACAATGGAATGCAGAATCCAATAACTCCAACCACCTCAAAGAGAAGAGAGCCATGCAAAGCATGAGTCATCAGCTGGCAGTTGAGTAACTACATCCTCTCATATATTGAATGATATTGGTGATGGTGTGAAAATTATCAGGAATAAACAGTATGAGGTGTTAAGCATCTTATAGACACCTCCATGTTCTGCAGTGAGGATGTCAAATTTGGCCTTTCATTCACCATTGACTAATTGCAGAGCTTGTTCAGTATCATTTGCTAAAGAATAACAGCATATATGTCAAGCCATTTATTTTATTAAGTGTGGCCGTGGTACCTCCTCCAAATAATATTGAG
Organism: Hemibagrus guttatus; assembly: GCA_033459395.1. NCBI lineage: Eukaryota > Metazoa > Chordata > Actinopteri > Siluriformes > Bagridae > Hemibagrus > Hemibagrus guttatus. The sequence continues at coordinate 12,298,681 of JAUCMX010000007.1, forward strand.
CATCCTACTGCTGCACCTGGTGAAGTCCAGGGTAAACCCGTCAATGTATCTAGGAACATAACACCTACTCTGGTGATAAGACACATGGCATGCCGAGTTGGGATTTTGCCAAGGGTTATGTGTTTGTACAGATTCACTAAGGACAACAAAAACTAGATAGCAGCACCCTGTTCAATCACAATGGCAAGGTATATTAGTACAGGCCTTACTACTGCATACCCACAAAATAGAGGTCAAAAAAATAAATGGACATTTATTATGTACTCTTTCAAAAGTATCAGTAGATGGAGGAAAACCCTTATCATTAATAAAAACAAAAAGGTTCTGAGCCCTCTTCTAAAGCTACCACATCCATGTGAGTCTTCACTCACAATTGCCGAGGGATAACTGGTCACTACCTTTTGAACAGAGACAAGTGTCTCACAATTTTTTGGGGACAATAAATACCTAAGAATTGTCCAATAATACATCAGGAGAGAGGTGCACTTTCCCCTAAAAGACCATGACATGCAATCAGGCTGGAGTTTCAACCAGTCACTGCCATGTGGCCATGTCATGTCCTGAACGAAAAGCAGCAGTCAGCTGTATTAGGGGAATGAGACAGGAAGGTTAGGAGGGGTAACGAGACAGGAAGAGCTGTTCTTATTGACCTTATTGATGCATTATTATTTTCTAAAGGAAATGATGACCACTGAATACCAGTGTGACGACAAGATGCATTATAAACATCAGACAAATTGCGAGCGATTTCTAAAGAAACCATATAGGCCAAATTTCCACCACACTGCTGCTGAGGTGTGAGGCTACAAACACAGGAGCATAAGGCTCCTACTAATAGTAAAATCAAAATTTTTTTTTGAATAACCTATTTTCTAAGCAAGCATCAGGATCACAACATGAGCAAGTTCTAGAATGACAAAACTATTGTGTAGAAACATTAGCAGTCTAATACATGAAAATCAGACAAATATTTAGAAGCTGTCTAATACATAGGTTTCTAAATATGTCTGTGAAAAGGTGAGATGAGCCCTCCTCAGGGCTTGTTGATTGCTGAGTTTTTCCTTTCTCTGAGGAACCTGCTTAAGGTGAGGAAATATGAGGCTCCCTAAGAGCTGCTTAATCAAAGATTCTCTCTTGTTGTCACTGGGATAGGGCAACATTTCAACTGCTCTTGGCAGTGCCACAGACAGCTACCACTTTAGTTGGAGGGCCAAAGGCTTCTTTTCAAATTTTCTTGGGATTGAGATGTTTTACTAAAACGGCATCACCTGGGAGAAAGTGGTGAGTCAACTAATCTGTAATTAGAGGAAGAGCGGCAGAGACATTAAGATGCACACTGTTCAATTTTTCAATCATTGCTAAGAGTGTAATCACCAACAATCACCTCCAGGTCACCTGAAAAGGAAACACCAGAATACCTTTAGTCCAAGGGGTTGGAAATGGCCTACCCATAATTATCTGAAAAGAAGATAGTTGGGATTTTATATGTGAAGTCATGTGAAGATCTGAGGGCAGGAGAACCACCTAGTTTGGGCTGATGGTTTGCAATAATGCTTTATTGAGTCTGTCTTTAATGGTTCTATTCTTTCCCTGAACTTTGGGGATGGTATAGAATGTGAATATTCCAGTCAATATTGAGATACTGAGTTTTTGGGTCACTTGAGATGCGAAAGGTGTACCATTATTGCTGTCAATTGATGGTGGGATACTATACTTAGGTATGATCTCTTTTGCCAAGATTTTAACAACAGTGTTTGCATTTACTTTAGCACAGAGAAAAGCTTCAACCCATTTTAAGAACTTATCAATGATAACCAAAAAGCATTTTAGTTCAACTTAGCTAAAACGTCATGACAGCAATCGAATTTCCACCACATTCTGTGGTGTTCAAAAATCTCCTGGAGGTGATCACAAAATAATCCTTATTCTGGTTTGTTCTCCTCAGCCACTGTTGACTATTTTGCCATTGTGGGCCTTGATGAACATGGGTATGTGGTGATGAGAGGTTGAAGAGATGCTTGCAATCTATCTCTCCCCTTCATCAGCTGCATGGAGAAAGTCTGCAGTCCCATGGAGGCCCTGTTGGGCCACATCTGCCTTATAGGGAAGGCCTACAATTCTGCAGGTTAAGCCAGTGTGGTGCTGCACACAATGGCAGTTTTGCAGGTGTACCAAGGTGACCTGCTAAAGGAGCTTGTCTGTGGTGAGGGGCTCATCAGTGAGGTCTAAACTCTGCCAAGCCACAGATTTAGTCCTATGTGCCACAAAGCAGAAGGTCCACGCCATCGGCCATTTCATGACTATGTTTAGTTGCCACAAAGAGGAAAACACAGAGGCTTTTGGGGTGAAGCGTACCAGTGTGAGGTTCTCCCTTTAGGGGTTGTCTTATTACTCAACCTCACCAAGTGCATGGATGCTGCTCTGGCATCATGGCACCCTAGGTATCCATGTACTCAATTATCCAGATGACTGGCTCATCTTGGCTCAGTTAAGGGAAGTGGCAGCCAGGCATTGGAATGCCATGCTTGCCCACATGAGGTCCCTAGACCTTAACCCAGTGAAATGTGTGCTTTCTCCCTCTCTGAGAACCACCTTCTTGGGGATAGTTTGGGACTTAACCACAGTGCAGGCATGTCTGTCTCCCACTCGAGGGAATTCCATCCTTTCAGCAGTAAAGAACATCTGACTAGGCCAATGCCTCTCTGCCACCCAGGCTTAGAGGGTGCTTGGCTGACGACTGTAGTGGCCAAAGCTATTCAGTCTCCAAGCAGCAACTTGTGCTGTGTAGTGGTAGCTATCTCCTAGGCCTATGATGTGCGCTGTGCAGCTTCACCTCTAGGGATTACGTCACCATTCTAGCACTCTGGCTAGGGGCATTCCCCTCCATGATATTTGTGCTGTGGCGGGTAGGTCCTCTCCACACACCCTTATCAGGTTCTATATCCAAGACCTGGACCCCACTCCTGGGGCTAATGGTGCTCTGTTCCTGACTCATTTGTGCCCTTTCATGACCTCTGGGACAAACATTTCCCTGTGTGTGGTGACATTGGTACTGCTGTTTCCCTTTTTTATGTTTAATGTGGAGAATGAACCAAAACCTCCCGACAGACTGGGGAACGAAGAAAATCTCCCTGACAGAAACACTGCCGTTTAAGATTATGGAATATGTGTAAGATAACACAGAAAATAACCACATGGAAGCAGATGCAAAGAAGAATTCTCCTCTTACAAGCTGCTCCACCTCCAGACAAGCCCCCAGAAAGCTATGAAAATTTTCATGTTTCAAGAGTCATGCTGCTGAGTTGTGATGCCATGAACCAATCAGAGACATTGACTGAATAGCAAAACCCTTCAAAATTGACTGAGATTAAAAGGGAGTATTTATCTACATAGTAACACCAACCAGCATAACATTATGACCACCTGCCTGAAATTGTGTTGGTCCCCCTTTTGCTGCCAAAACAGGAGTCTCCTTGGACAATGATGTTTGCAGATGACATTGTTATCTGTAGAGAGAGCAGGGAGCAGGTAGAGTAAAACCTGGAGAGGTGTAGGTTTGCGCTGGAGAGAAGAGGAATGAAAGTCAGTCATGCTAAGACTGAGTACATGTGTGTGTATGAAAGGGAGGGAAGTGGAACAGTAAGATTACAGGGTAAGAAGGTGAAGAAGGTACAGGAGATTAAGTGCTTGGGGTCAACAGTCCAGAGTAATGGAGAGTGTGGGAAAGAGGTAAAGAAGCAAGTGCAGGCAGGTTGGAATGGGTGGAGAAAGGTGTCAGGAGTTCTGTGTGATAGAAAAATATCAGCAAGAATCAAGGGGAAGGTGTACAAGACAGTGGTGAGTCTGGCCATGCTGTATGGTTTAGAGACAGTGTCACTGAGGAAGAGACAGGAGTCAGAGCTGTAAGTAGCAGAGCTGAAGATGTTGAGGTTTTCTTTGGGAGTGACAAAGTTGGACAGGATTAGGAACGTGTACATCAGAGGGACAGCTCATGTTGAACATTTGGGGGACAAAGTTAGGGAGGCCAGATTAAGATGGTTTGGACATGTTCAGAGGAGGGAGAGTGAGTATATTTGTAGGAGAATATTGGACATTGGGCTGCCAGGCAGGAGGCAAAGAGGAAGGCCAAAGAGGAGGTATATGGATGTAATAAATGAGGATATGAAGCTAGTGGGTGCAAGTGTGGAGGATGCAGAAGATAGGGATAGGTGGAGAGAGATGATTTGCTGTGGTGACCCCTGAAGGGAAAAGGCAAAAGAAGAAGAAGAAAATCTATTGATAAACAAAAGCCGTCAACAGAAACAGATGTGGTGGTTGACGTGTTCACGTGTAGTTTTGCAAGTTTATTAAGAAAAGGATATTTAGATATGGAAGAAGAAACTGTCATGGAGTGTCTGTGTTTGGCACATGTTTTAGGACAAAACAAAGGACATCATGGTCATAAGATGAGGTCATAAACAAATGTTTTCACACAGTCTGCCAAGGGCCACAGTCAGCCCAGGACAGAGTGATTCAAAATATACTTAAAAAATATTAGTTGCCATCACACACATCTAATGATACTGAATATTAGAAGGCATCTCTTGATATGCAAGAACACTTATACAACCCGGTGGACATTTAAAAAACTGAGAACTTTTATGGTGCTACCCAAAGCACACAAATAGTTCATTAAGTCATCCAGCTGTCTCTCACTGGACAAAAGGCTGGCTTGGACATATTCTCATCTGCAAAAGCAGATATGTTGCTATTAATATATAGTAACAATATGTTTGGCAGGTAGGGGGGCACGGTGGCTTGGTGGTTAGCACGTTTGCCTCACACCTCCAGGGTTGGGGGTTCGATTCCCGCCTCTGCCATGTGTGTGTGGAGTTTGCATGTTCTCCCCGTGCCTTGGGGGTTTCTTCTGGGTGCTCTGGTTTCCTCCCCCGGTCCAAAGATATGCATTGTAGGTTGATTGGCATCTCTGAATTGTCCGTAGTGTGTGATTGAGTGAATGAGAGTGTGTGCCCTGCGATGGGTTGGCACTCTGTCCAGGGTGTATCCTGCCTTGATGCCCAATGACTCCTGAGATAGGCACAGGCTCCCCATGACCCGAGTATAGATCGGATAAGCGGTAGACAATGAATGAATGTTTGGCAGGTATTTCCCATTTTTAAATAAATATAAGAAATACATAAATACATACATAAATCATAAATGTGAGATCTGTAATCAAACAAGAACAATACCATAAAGCAGATACAGCGTGCATGGAAAACATCTCAGGTTATGTATGTATTCCGGTTCCCTGAGAAGGGAATGAGGCCCTGCATCTGAAGCATGTGTGAGCACACGCCAAAGTGTTGAGCTTGGATGTTCCCTAAGAGGACAGCTCTGATGGGCTTGAACCCTCTGGGGTCAGGCCTTTTTTGATCCATCCTGGTGAAAATGACAGCGCTCAGGTCATCTTTTCCCAGGAGCAACTGCCTCCGAGTGCGGAGCACAGCCTTCCTATTTTTATGAGGAGTGGCACAAGCCTCCACACTCAACTTTTGTATTGATGGGAGCTCGACTGCGGCTTGGGGGTGGCTAGTAGATGCTTCCAAATTCTGGGCACAACAAGGGATTAGATCCTTGATTCCCACCAACTGGGGTTTTTCTCCTGGTACCTTTCAACAACAGAGGTAACGGCATCACCGAACAGGCCCTGAGGGAAGATCAGGGCATCTCTGACAGGTTGAGCCACAGATGCCTCTCTGTGCCAACCATGGCAGCCCTAGAATGGCCTATGGCACGCAAGTGTCATTTCCACCTCGGGCAGCACATGATACCTGTGCTTCTGCAATCCCACCACCACTGATTTATTAGGTGAAGGTGGGCAGAGTATGAGTGTACAACCATCTTTAGAGCAATATAAATTAAATTTGGCAAATGTATGTGTTACCACTTCGAGTAGCTCCTCAAATGCCACTGACCGAAGTTTGCTCTACTGCCACCCTTGATTTGCTGTCGACATCAAGCTCTTTGTGTTTATGAAGAAATCGCAGAGTGACATTCCAAATCCAAAACATGACCTTCGGGGTGGAGAGAGAGAGCAAGTGAAAGGGAAACTCCCATCTCACACTCCTTTGATGCCACCTGCAAGCTCTACCTGCAAGCCCCATGATTGGAGCCAGCACACTGCTTTGGCAGACACAGGGCCCAAACCACATAGAGCAGGCTCCTGACTTGAAAATAAAGCCAAGCAGGAATGTATATTTCTGAGAGAGAACCTCTCACAATGTACACAACCAGCTCCTTTGAGAGCTGACTGTGTATGCTTCTCTCCCCAACAAGTAACACAAAGAGCATGTGAGTTGTCCTCCATAATATAGCGGTAGCATGGCATCGTGCACCTTCTAAATGGTTTGTTGGCCATATCACAATAGGGATGCAACAAACACACAACAAACATAAAGAGACAGATGACAAAATAGACAGACAATTCACACAGACAGACAAACAGCTTCCTGAAGACCAAGGGGATGTAGTGATATAGATGCCTATTTATGATCTTACTGGCATGCATTGCTGTCAGCTGAGCCCCTTTATCTAATAATGTGGTGTGTGTTCACACATGCTTCAGACATCGGCTTTGTGAGAGAGGTTCCTGTAGTGTCAAGCCATAACGCAGTGTTGAGTTCCCTCAAAAGGGTACAAGGAATCAGGTGAGAGACACTGAGTGATACTTCATAGTTAGTGAGTGTTCATCTTATGAGTGTTCATTTTATCACATCTGGGTGGCAGATGTGTGAGGAGCATGTTTAAGCTATGTGTGGGTGGTGGTGTGTGCTCTGCGGTCAAAATATGCATGAAGGGGATTACAAGCAGGTGTGGGGTGGAGCATTCTGTATAGCACGCATAAAAATCTCTGCAAAGTATGGGTTCAGGAATGCTTTGTGCACATACTTAGCACCTCGAAACTGGGCCAAACCCTTCCTAGTTGGTCAGGTACTGTCAGGTAATGCCGAGTTCACACTTCATGATTTTCAAAGTCGTTGGATCACCATTGTTTTCACACTACATGACAGACTGGTGTAAGAAAAATAAAGCGAAGAGCGTCGAAGATCTTAATGAAGAAGAAGTTTATTCCAGCATCGCAGTGACAAAATACATAAAGTACTTTGGGTTCATCGGAGTCAAAAAGAACCCAGAACAAATCCTGCTCACACATTTTATACAGTGTTTCCCGTGTGTCATTGAAATGAGTTTTACTTTAAATGTAAATTACTGAGTATCCCCCAAATGGCTGGGTGATACTATCATCTAGCAGGATGTCCTTAAATAGTAATCACGGTCACATACCTTGGCTTGGTATTGTTACAGGTGTGACCACCCAAATGGTCGGGCGATACTGAATGATAATCATGGTCACGTATACCCTTTGTTCAGTGATGGTCTTTGATGTCTTGCTGCCGCTCCCATACTAATAATTGATTAGATTAAGTGTTATAAATGTTTGGTAAGGCTGCTTTAAGCCAATGTAAAAATACCATACAGATAATTAAACATATTTCCATATGATATGTAAGCCTTTTTAGGAATGAGCTCCTTCAGATGTGTACTGTGGAGTGGAATCTGGGTTGGGGCAGTCTGTCGTTTCTTACACTGGGGTAGCATTCAGTTTCTTCTGTGTTCACATTGCACAATGGATCAGCAGCAGGAGGTTACACACTGCATGACTTCACAACAGGATGGATTGCCGACAACTCCGCAAACTACATTTTGGAAACAAACACGATAGAAGTGAGATCAGAGTTCTCGCATGAGACTAGAAATTGTACCCCGCAATAAGTTTGTTATCCAAAAGGTCTGTGCACTGATTTGCAGTGAAAGGGTGAAAAAGAAAAATAGATTACGGAGGGAGAAATGTTTGGGGAGACATGGGGAACAACAAATGAAATTAGCAATTTCTCTCCAACTTTTTTCGTTCTCAACCCTGTTGTGCTACAGCTCAGATGAAACCTCAAATAGACCTGGGTGCTCCTGCCAAAGTTTGACTAAACTTTCCTCCATTTCTTGGGTCCAAATAGACCGAGAAGGAGCCTTTCTCAGAACTGAAGCCATGCTTGCTAATATTGTGGTCTATAATTCCCCCCTGAACTTCCCGTTGCCCTGTATCTTGCTCTCTGGCTGTAGGTTATCGCCTATGTATTTTTCAGTCAGAACTCATTTCACATATCAGGATTTTGAATCGCCGACAGGTCCAGATATTTAGTATGGCAAATATCTTACGGGATCGCATGTTTGATAATTTATACTGCATGATTGTCACTCGTGTGAATGAGCACCTCTGATTTTAGGCATTTGTCTGCGATTTCACAAAACCTTTTGCAGAGTGAAAATCAGGGATAATATCATGCAGTGTGAACTTGGCATAATTTGTCTGTCCCTGTGACTTCTTATGAGTTCAAGATTTACTTGGCAATGTATGCAGTTTAATGTCTACAGTGCCACAGGGATAATGAGGGTGGGAAATCTATGGATAGTGTACCTGGATTGTCTGGTTTTGAATCTTGATACATGGAAAGTGTTATGAGAATGTCTCTGGTTGAGAGCTACAGTATACTATATTCCCTGGCTCATACTGTGGTGTTTCTCCACAATGACAGTCAGCAAATTCTTTGCTGGTTTGTCCTTTCCCACACTTGTACACTTCATCTAAACCACTTGTCTACTACAGATGAATTTTTGGGGTAAGAATTTCACAGGAATTTTGGTGTATTTGGCCTATGTTAGAAATTATGACTACTCCTTTTTATTGAAGACACATCTAAAGTTCACATCTGATTCATTGATTCCACTTGACCCTTTGGACTGTGGGCTAACAATACACTCATTTTTTTCCATGAGACCGCACAAGACTCATGACATGAGTTATACATTTCTGGCATTAACTATGTACTCAGTAACTATACACTTGGTTAAAGAGGATATATCTTATTTCAAAGGCTAAAGGTTGGACAGTGGAATAGGGTGCAGGAATTTGGAGAATCAGTTTTGATTCCCACAGATGCTGTGGTGTCCTGTGAAATATGGAGGTCTGTGATGAAGTGCATAGAGAGGTGTGACAGTGGTTTGCTGTGGGGTAGTCAGTGCTACCGGTTGTAAAATCTTGGCTTGGACAAAATTTGAACAAATTAGACATAGAGGAACTTATCCATGTAAGTAAGCATGCTTGGCCACCATATTTACTCTGGAGAAATTGGTATCTTGTGAATGACAGGGTGACTAGTTGCAGTTGAGGTATGTGCCCAGGTAATGAGCCTGTGTCTTATATAGTGGCTCATACATTTGGTCTGATGGACATGACATTGGCACCTGTTGGTGCTGGGTTTAGACTATCTCATAATCACTGTCCAATGAAGTGACAGCTTGAATTTAAATTTAATTGCAGTTTTAATCTCTAACTTATTTTCCATTAGCAAACTATGGTCAAAAAATACAAGACTTGCTTTACTTAAAGTACATTGATTTAGTTGCAGTTCACAAAAATATTAATCTAGAACAGATTCAAAATTCATCTACACCAGAGTAAGCTTGAAAGACATGCTCATAGAATCAAATTATCAGCAGTGTCACTTTGGTGGTTACCCCTTAAAAAGCTATATATAGGTTATATATATATATATATATATATATATATATATATATATATATATATATATATATATATATGTATGTATGTATGTATGTATGTATGTATGTATGTATGTATGTATGTATGTATGTGTATATGTAGCGGAGCTCCGCCGGAGGCGGAAGTGGCCGGATCCATACGCCGAGCCGGCAGTAGGGAAAACACAGTATCGGAAGTTGGGGACAGGCAGAGAGTCGGCAACAGTAAATCCAAAGTCCATGCAACAGTGTCCAAAGGGGTAATCCAAAGTGGGGAAATCAATAACCAAACCAAAGTCCATAATCCAAACACAGCGATATCAGAGAGAAAGAGAAAGAAGAAACAATAAACAATCCAAGTCAAAACCAATAATCCGTCAGGGAAGTGCACAGGGCAAACGCTTGGTATAATCATAACAATAATACTTCGCGTAGAGCAGGAAGTGCGCACCGTATTTAAATCCCCCGGTGATCCGGAAGTGGAATCAAAATACGGGCGAGGGCTCCCTCTCGCGGTCACCTCTAGCGCGAGTCGTGACAGTGTACAGTGGGGCAAAAAAGTATTTAGTCAGCCACCAATTGTGCAAGTTCTCCCACTTAAAAAGATGAGAGAGGCCTGTAATTTTCATCATAGGTACACTTCAACTATGAGAGACAGAATGAGAAAAAAAATCCAGAAAATCACATTGTCTGATTTTTAAAGAATTTATTTGCAAGTTATGGTGGAAAATAAGTATTTGGTCAATAACAAAAGTTCATCTCAATACTTTGTTATATACCCTTTGTTGGCAATGACAGAGGTCAAACATTTTCTGTAAGTCTCCACAAGGTTTTAACACACTGTTGCTGGTAGTTTGGCCCATTCCTCCATGCAGATCTCCTCTAGAGCAGTGATGTTTTGGGGCTGTCACTGGGCAACACGGATTTTCAACTCCCTCCAAAGATTTTCTATGGGGTTGAGATATGGAGACTGGCTAGGCCACTGCAGGACCTTGAAATGCTTCTTACGAAGCCACTCCTTCGTTGCCCGGGCGATGTGTTTGGGATCATTGTCATGCTGAAAGACCCAGCCATGTTTCATCTTCAATGCCCTTGCTGATGGAAGGATGGACGTTTTTACTCAAAATCTCACGATACATGGCTCCATTCATTCTTTCCTTTACACGGATCAGTCGTCCTGGTCCCTTTGCAGAAAAACAGCCCCAAAGCATGATGTTTCCACCCCCATGCTTCACAGTAGGTATGGTGTTCTTTGGATGCAACTCAGCATTCTTTCTCCTCCAAACACGACAAGTTGAGTTTTTACCAAAAAGTTCTATTTTGGTTTCATCTGACCATATGACATTCTCCCAATCCTCTTCTGGATCATCCAAATGCTCTCTAGCAAACTTCAGACGGGCCCGGACATGTACTGGCTTAAGCAGGGGGACACGTCTGGCACTGCAGGATTTGAGTCCCTGGTGGCGTAGTGTGTTACTAATGGTAGCCTTTGTTATTTTGGTCCCAGCTCTCTGCAGGTCATTCACTAGGTCCCCCGTGTGGTTCTGGGATTTTTGCTCACCGTTCTTGTGATCATTTTGACCCCACGGGGTGAGATCTTGCGTGGAGCCCCAGATCGAGGGAGATTATCAGTGGTCTTGTATGTCTTCCATTTTCTAATAATTGCTCCCACAGTTGATTTCTTCACACCAAGCTGCTTACCTATTGCAGATTCAGTCTTCCCAGCCTGGTGCAGGTCTACAATTTTGTTTCTGGTGTCCTTTGACAGCTCTTTGGTCTTGGCCATAGTGGAGTTTGGAGTCTGACTGTTTGAGGTTGTGGACAGGTGTGTTTTATACTGATAACGAGTTCAAACAGGTACCATTAATACAGGTAACGAGTGGAGGACAGAGGGCCTCTTAAAGAAGAAGTTACAGGTCTGTGAGAGCCAGAAATCTTGCTTTTTTGTAGGTGACCAAATACTTATTTTCCACCATAATTTGCAAATAAATTCTTTAAAAATCAGACAATGTGATTTTCTGGATTTTTTTTTTCTCATTCTGTCTCTCATAGTTGAAGTGTACCTATGATGAAAATTACAGGTCTCTCTCATCTTTTTAAGTGGGAGAACTTGCACAATTGGTGGCTGACTAAATACTTTTTTGCCCCACTGTATGTATATATATATATATATATATATATATATATATATATATATATATATATATATATATATATATATATATATATATATATATATATTTATATATATATATATATATCAGTGGCGGACCGTCAGGGCCTGCAAGGCCTTCTCTGCTGGCCTAAAAAAATATCTGAATCACAAACTGATGTTAATTATACTTTGTCCATGAATACTTATTAAATAATTCCAAAAGGTCTGTCAGCTTCCTTTCATAGCTTTTCCGATGGTTGTGCTGCTTCCAGACATGTATTTTCGTATTAAAGCATTTAACCAATTACATTTCAGCCATCATTTGTTGCCAGGCAGGGTCAAAGTCAAAGAAGTCTGCCCGGAGGCCTTCACAATCCGTTCTGCAGGCCCTTTAACACAAAATAAATGTCGATGAAACTTTTGCTTCAATCAATCAGATTTTGAGTCGGTTTCACTAGGGCCCTCTAGCAGGCGTACAGCAATGTCACCGTATTCAGACCCGTTGATTGGAGCTTTTCCGATGGTTGTGCAACTGTGTGTATATATATATATATATATATATATATATATATATATATATATATATATATATATATATATATATATATATATATATAAATATTTACATATACAAATATATATATATAAATATATACATATATAAACTAGTCACCCTGTCATTCACAAGATACCAATTTCTCCAGAGTAAATATGGTGGCCAAGCATGCTTACTTACATGGATAAGTTCCTCTATGTCTAATTTGTTCAAATTTTGTCCAAGCCAAGATTTTACAACCGGTAGCACTGACTACCCCACAGCAAACCACTGTCACACCTCTCTATGCACTTCATCACAGACCTCCATATTTCACAGGACACCACAGCATCTGTGGGAATCAAAACTGATTCTCCAAATTCCTGCACCCTATTCCACTGTCCAACCTTTAGCCTTTGAAATAAGATATATCCTCTTTAACCAAGTGTATAGTTACTGAGTACATAGTTAATGCCAGAAATGTATAACTCATGTCATGAGTCTTGTGCGGTCTCATGGAAAAAAATGAGTGTATTGTTAGCCCACAGTCCAAAGGGTCAAGTGGAATCAATGAATCAGATGTGAACTTTAGATGTGTCTTCAATAAAAAGGAGTAGTCATAATTTCTAACATAGGCCAAATACACCAAAATTCCTGTGAAATTCTTACCCCAAAAATTCATCTGTAGTAGACAAGTGGTTTAGATGAAGTGTACAAGTGTGGGAAAGGACAAACCAGCAAAGAATTTGCTGACTGTCATTGTGGAGAAACACCACAGTATGAGCCAGGGAATATAGTATACTGTAGCTCTCAACCAGAGACATTCTCATAACACTTTCCATGTATCAAGATTCAAAACCAGACAATCCAGGTACACTATCCATAGATTTCCCACCCTCATTATCCCTGTGGCACTGTAGACATTAAACTGCATACATTGCCAAGTAAATCTTGAACTCATAAGAAGTCACAGGGACAGACAAATTATGCCAAGTTCACACTGCATGATATTATCCCTGATTTTCACTCTGCAAAAGGTTTTGTAAAATCGCAGACAAATGCCTAAAATCAGAGGTGCTCATTCACACGAGTGACAATCATGCAGTATAAATTATCAAACATGCGATCCCGTAAGATATTTGCCATACTAAATATCTGGACCTGTCGACCATATGTGAAATGAGTTCTGACTGAAAAATACATAGGCGATAACCTACAGCCAGAGAGCAAGATACAGGGCAACGGGAAGTTCAGGGAGGAATTATAGACCACAATATCAGCAAGCATGGCTTCAGTTCCGAGAAAGATTCAATACCTATATATATAACCTATATATAGGTATATAGGTTATATAGGTTTTTAAGGTAACCACCAAAGTGACACTGCTGATAATTTGATTCTATGAGCATGTCTTTCAGTCTGTGAATATATATATATATATATTGCACAGTACTGAATATATATATATATATATATATATATATATATATATATATATATATATATATATATATATATATATATATATATATATATATAGTACTGTGCAAAAGTTTTAGGCAGCTGTGAAGAAATGCTGTAAAGTAAGAATGCTTTTTAAAAAAATAATTTTTTAGAGACTTCTTGTGCTTGAAGTGCTTACCGCAAGTTTCTTGCCAGTGTCGACTTTTTAATCTTCGTTTATACCATCTAATTTTCTCTTTGCCTCAATATTTTACACTGTCACCTTTTGTTTTCAAAATTTTTCAAAAATGCATATTGTAGTTAATTGTTCTTTTTTATTTCGGGAGAAGCTTTCTGCTTTTTCATTCTTCAAACAGCATTTGGAGTTAACCCACTTCGGAGTACTTCAATATACAGGTCAAATTCACGTAAAGGTATGTAATCATAAATTATGGCTAACTTTCAGCTTGTTCAGTGTGTGAGCTGCAGGATGTTTAGTAATTCTTCCTCTGTAATTATAATTAATTTTACTTAATGTTAGCTCTCTGATGGAGAAGATATTAGCGTTAAAGGTGCGCATCCAGACACTAGAGAGGGTTGGTGATAGCAAGACTAGTGTAGTGTCTCTTGGGGGAAGTCTGGATTCCTTAGGTGGAGATAGTAACCCCCCAACTCCAGCATTACAGCCCTCACAGCAGGGCGAATGAGTGATGACTCAGCGGCATAGTCACAAAGCCAAGGCTAACACTAAGGCTTGCCCACAGGAGCACCACTCCTCTCTGCTTCACATGTCCAACAGGTTTGCTCTCCTCAGTGAAGCACCCGCTGAGAAATATGAAAGACCTCTGGTTATATGAGACTCTATCTTAAGGCATGTGAAATTTGCTAGGTCTTTAGGGGCTCCAGCAGTACAGGTTAGGGAGCCAGGGCGCCAGACATAGCAGGTAATCTTAGGGTCCTGCGCAAGCATAGATTCTCAAAGATAGTCTTCCATGTAGGAGCTAACGATATATGCCTTCATCAGTCTGAGGTTACTAAGAGTAATATTGTAGAGGTGTGTAAATCAGCAATGGTGGTGTCCGATGCAATAATATGCTCTGGCTCCATCCCAATGCGACGTGGCGATGTAGTTTACAGCAGGTTATGGTTGCTGAACTGCTAGATGTCTAGGTGGTGCTCTGAAAACAATGTGGGATTTATAGATAATTGGAGCTCGTTTGAGGGCAAGGCTGGCCTGTTAGGACGGGACGGTGTCCATCCCACTCCGGAAGGTACTGCTCTTATTTCTTGTAGCATAGCACATATTCTTAGAGCATGTCTAGTTAATCAGTGACAATCCAGGGGCCAGGGAGCAGACAAGCAGGGTTATCCAACTATCTGCTAGCTGCAAAGAGTTGTCACCCAGGGTTCATAACACTGAGACTGTGTCTGTTCCCTGAGCTAAACAAAAATATTTTAACAATCAGAAAATTTGCTTTAGCAACCTAATTATCATAAAACTAGATCATAGTGAATGCACAGCCAGCACCTTTGATCTGAAGCTAGAACTGTTAAATATAAGATCTTTTTCAGCTGAAGCACTTATTATTAATGAACTGATTACTGATCAGGAGTTCAGTGTTCTATGTTTAACAAAAACATGGATTAATCCAAAGGAGTATGTGGCATTAAGTGAAGCTTGTCTGCCTGGTTATAGTTATACATCAACCACGTCTAATAGGCAGAGGAGGAGGTATCACAGTTATTCATGGTGATAAGCTAGGCACCACACAAAAATACCCACACATAAATTCAACACATTTGAAGTTCTTTATATTAACCTAACCTATACAGCCACAAAAAATAAATTCAGAGTCGATTCCAATAATTGTTATTTACAGAAGTCCAGGGACATATTCTGAATTCCTCAGTAAAGTTCATTTCAAAACTTGTTGTTTCTTTTTTAATTGTAGGAGACTTCAACATTCATTTTGATAAGTCAAAAGACCCTCTGAGAACAGCAGTTGTATCCATCTTAGATTCAGTAGGTGTTAATGAAAATGTAACAGGACCCACCCTGGATCTTATTCTAACATTGGGCTTAAATATAGAAAACATAGTCACTCTTCCACAGTCGGAAATCATTATCTTGTTTCATTTAAAATTCGTCTTAGACACGAGATGCGCAATTTGCCACGTCACTGTATTAAGCGTACATTTACGTCTGCTACTGCAGAGAGATTTACCAATAGTCTCCCAGAATGATTGGTTTGCCGTCTGACCCCACAGAACTTGATCAGGTGACTGATTACCTGGAGTTGGTGTTTCGCAACACTCTAGATACTGTAGCTTCACATAAAAGGATTAAAGAGAAGAAGCTAGCACCCTGGTACAATGGCCACACATGAGCTTTAAAACAATCAACTAGGAAACTAGAATGTAATTGGCGTCAAACTAAACTGGCAATATTTCAGTTAGCATGGAAGGAAAGCCTTCTGAGCTACAAAATTTATTTTAGTAATGCTATCTCAGCTTATCTCTCTGCCCTAATTGAAGATAAGAAAAACAATCCTAAATTTTTATTTAGTACTGTAGCAAAACTAACTAGGAGTAAAACGACTGTAGAAACATGCACACCCTCTCTATGCAGCAGCAATGACTTCATGAATTTTTTTAATGGAAAAATTTATATCAGGCAAAAAATTCAGACTATTAATTTAAAACCAAATTATTTGATATATAATCCTTTAGATAATATAACTATTTCTGATCAGAGCTTAGAATGCTTTACTCCCCTTCAAGAGCCTGATATTATTTCACTAATTTCATCTTCAAAACTTTCAACCTGCATACTAAATCCCTTACCCACGTCTTTCCTTAAACAGATATTACCAGTAGCTACTGAACCCCTTCTAAAAATGATAAATTCTTCCCTTAGCACTGGCTATGTACCTAAATCTTTTAAGCTATCGGTTATCAAACCCCTGATTAAAAAACTGGACCTTGACCCCTGCCAGCTGTCCAACTATAGGCCAATATCAATACCTACCCTTTATGTCCAAGATCTTAGAAAAGGCTATAGCATAGCAGTTCATACTTACATAGAAATAACATTCATGAAATGTATCAGTTAGGATTTAGGCCTCATCAAAGCACAGAGAAAGCACTGGTTAAAGTGGTAAATGACCTGTTACTGGCTTCTGATCAGGGTTGTGTCTCCATAACGGTGCTACTCAATCTTAGTGCAGCTTTTGACACCATTGACCACAGTATTCCACTTGATAGGCTAGAAAATGATATTAGCTTCCACTGTTATGCAGATGACACACAGCTATATGTTTTAGCCAAGTCAGATAAGAGACACCAGCTTATTAAGATTGAAGAATGTGTAAAGGATATTAGACAGTGGATGCTTACTAACTTCCTCCTGCTTGACTCTGACAAGACAGAGGTGCTTGGACTAGACCACATGCAGCAATACAAGCTTTCTGATTACAGAGTAACTCTGAATGGTCTTTCTGTTTCATCTTGTCCAGCATTAAAAGATCTTTGTGTGATTATTGACTGGTCTTTTGTTTGAAGCTCATGTAGATAATACTTTCATCTTAGAAATATTGCTAAGATAAGAAATATGATGTCACTTCATGATGCGGAAAAACTAGTTCATGCTTTTGTTACCTCTAGGTTGGATTATTATAATGCCTTACTGTCTGGATGTTCCAGTAGGAGCATAAACAAGCTCCAGTTAATACAGAGCGCAGCAGTTAGAGTCCTAACTAGAACCAGAAGATATGAACACATCACTCCTATCTTAGCCACACTGCACTGGTTCCCAATCAAATTTCGATTTGATTATAAAATACTATTACTAACTTATAAAGCACTAAATGGTCTTGCACCACAGTACCTGAGCGATCTTTTGGTTATTTATGATTCGCCACACCTACACTGATCAAAGGGTGCAGGTTATTTGTTAGTACCTCAAGTAGCAAAGGCTACAGCAGAGGGCAGAGCTTTTTCTTACAAAGCCCCACAGCTATGGAACAGCTTTCCAATTAGTGTTAGGGATTCAGACACAGTCTCAATGTTTAAGTCTAGGCTGAAGACACATTCGTTTAGTCAAGCTTTCAATGTATAGTTTTTCTTAGGTAAAGGAGAAGATCTGGATGGTTCATGTGTATGGAGTGTTTGGCGTACTGGGATGTTTGGATGCTGTCGCCTTACCAGCCTCACAAGTCATTCAGATTTGCTGACTGTGAAGTGGTTGGACGCTTTCTGTCTCCTTCTGGTTCTCCCTTTTAGTTATGCTGTCATAGCTAGTCTTGCCGAAGTCCCTGACTGCACTTTACACATAATCTATATTGTCTTTACACATCACATGATCACAAGCATACTTAATATCTTTCTCTCTCTGTCTGTCTTTTTCTGTTGAGCTATATGTCCCACTCCTGAGTTCCCAGTGTTCTGAGTTTCCAGTGTGACCACTGGCTCGTCACTTGGTGATGCTCACTGATGCTGTAGATGGATCTGTGTGGACAGCCTGTGACCAGGAGACAGCTATGGACAAAGCCATTTGGGGACTTTCACACCGTCACGGATCTGCCGTTACATCTGTCAGCTTGTGACAGCAAGAAATTTGTGCCTATAATGAACTCAGGAGCTATACTGACCTAATAGTTCCTCATGTGCCCTTGGCTGCTGATGTAGAAAGGATATTATTTAGTTACATTTACATTATTTACTGTTCAGTGTCACCCAAATGTGGGTGAGTTCCCTTCTGAGCCTTGTTCCTCTCAAGGTTTCTTCCTCATATCCTCAGAGGGAGTTTTTCCTTGCCACCATCGCCGCAGGCTTGCTCATTAGGGATAAAATGGGGATATAGTAAATTTTATATATATAAAATTTATATATACACATATATTCTTTCCTTCTCTGTTTCTCTACTTCTGTAAAGCTGCTTTGAGACAATGTCCATTGTAGAAGGCGCTATACAAATAAATTGAATTGAAAATTTAAAAAAAATCTAAATCAAATCAATATTTGGTGTGATTATACAAACCAGCATCAATTCTTACACTTGCACACTTTGTACACAAAGTCAGGGATTTTGTAGGATCAGAGTCAATTGTATGATTAATCAATTATACCAAGCAGGTGCTAATGAAAAAAGGCAGTAGGTGCTCTTGGACCTACTCTTGTTGTTTGCTGAAGGGCTCAAGAGCGGTACAATAATGAGTGTCTGCAGGCAACAGTGAAGCATGGTGGACGTTCCTTGTGAGTTTGTGGCTGTATTTCTGCAAACAGAGTTGGAGATTTGGTCAGGAATCATGGTGTCCTCAATGCTGAAAAAAATACTGGCAGTTACTTATCCATCATGCATTACCATCAGGCCCCAGATTTATTCTGCAGCAGGACCCCGAGCATACAGCCAGTGTCATTAAGAACCATCTTCACCATAGAGAAGAACAAGGAGTCCTGGAAGTGATGGTTTGGCCCTCACAGAGCCCTTAGCTCAACAACATGATGTATGTCTGGGATTATATGAAGAAACAGAAGAATTTGAGGCAGCCTTCATCTACAGAAGATTTTAGTTCTCCAAGATGTTTGGAACAACTTACCTGCCAAGTTCCTAAAAAGACTCTGTGCAAGTGTACCTAGAAGAATTAATCCACTTTTTGCAATGGGTGGTCACAACAAATATTTGTTTGATTTGGATTTCTATTTTATTTATTTAATTTTTTAATTTCCATTTTGTTAATAGAAAAAAAAATCCATAACACTTCTATTTTTGAAAGCATTCTTACTTTATAGCAGACTTTTTTTTTTTCCCCTCACCTGCCTAAAACTTATGCAGTAGAGAGCAAAATACAGAACAAAATATAAGCATATGAACTTTTTTTCTGAAATATTATCTTTCAGTATCTTTATTGTTCAAAATCTGACAGAATATGAGCTATGGATATACCACTGTTCTACAAGCAAAATATGTAATAACTCAGCCAAAGGCACTTCAGCCAAAACCTTTCTTGTGGAAAACACAGTGATTGTAATTAAAGATCAGTAACCATTGTTATACCTTCCTCTGAATGTCTTCAGCACATCTGCGGCCATCCAAGGGACATCACTAGTTTCTCACACTCCTCTGGTGTGATCTGGATCCACTCTTCTTCCAGTCTATTCCACAGTTCAGTAACTGTAATAGGATACTTAGCAATAACTTTGTTGCCAGAGATTTTCAATCATGTTTAGATGTGTACTTTGGGCTGGCCATTTCATTATTTCAATGATCTTAGCTTTAAGTAACAGCTTTACCCATTTTCCAGTGTGACAGGAAGCAGTGACTTGCTTGAAAACTGTGAGCTGATTGGGAGATGTTGGGATGTTTAGGGGAAATAGGTCTGTTTATACAGGAAGCACAAGAAATGCAAGGTAAATGTTTTCATTATTCTCATTAATTGATTTATCAAAGCCTCCTGGTGGTCCAGTAGCAGGACCGATTCCTGGGCAGGGTGCTAACCCAGCCACTGAAGAGTTAACTCTCAGTGCCGGCATAAAAACCTGTGCCAAATCAAAAACATGCTGATCAAATGATCCGCTGTGGTGACCCTGAACAGGGAGCAGCTGAAAGACAATTGATTTATCAAACGTTTCATAGGATATCCACTTTTAATTTGTAATTAGAAATTCAAAATGACAAAATTTCAAATAAGTAAATAATTAATAACTAAAATTTTAGCTGAGAGAAATATTAATAAATGACTTGTTTTCTGAAGGATTCATCCTGAATAGTCTGGCAAAGTAGTTTACATAATCAAGGTACACTGAAAAAAACAAGAAGTATAATTTACTCACTTGTTATTTTGCAAGCTTTTGCACGAACATTTTTCAAGTAAATTTCACACATATGGAAATTAAGTAAATCTACTTAACTAAGTTAAGTAAAATTAACAAACCAAATAAGTACATGTAACTTGACCTGTTAAATTTTATTGAGTAATTTTTACTTACAAAAATGATATAATTAAGTAAAACCAGTTGTTCTTTTAAATACATTTTACTTGTTTTATGCAGTGCTGGTAATTAATTTAAATTAAATTAAATTTTATTGTTATAATGTGACAAAATAATACCATGGCAATGTGTAATTAAAAGTCTTTTATTAGGAAGAAATAACAATGCAAGAAATAACAAGCACTTAAAGAAACCTATGATGCTTAAAATCACTTCAAAATAGTGTAAACAGCTTAAGTATCAATGTTCAATGACAAACACATTACAACTCCAACATTAGCAGTTCTATGCATAGATATGACAGCTTCTTAATCTCAGTATCAAAAGATTTATATAAAATGAGGGAATGAAAACGTGTTCACGAATTGCTAATTCACATATTTTTCCAATTTCACATTTTTTTTTTAAAGACATTTTTCCAAAGAGCAATGCAGAACCATATAAAATAGCAAATATTAAACAAAATTCTCACGAATTCTCAACAGATTCTCGGTTTTTACCCATATTTATGTGAAACTAAAAGTTTAAACTTAAAAACTTGTTATACCCTTTGCAACATTGGCTACAACGTTAACGTTAGCTTATATGGCGTTGTTTTACAAAGGTAACTCAAGAACACGCTAAAGTTTTCAAAGATACAAAATTAAGTGATGACAACACAATCATCTAATGAAATGACATTTCTTGAATAAATTAAATCTAAAAATTCATAATATAATGCTTTTTTAAATAGTACTTAACTGTCGAGAACTGATGGAGATGGAGATAGAGAAGCCTTCACGGGTTTTCTTTCCACACGTGCAGATTCCTTGCTTCAAGACGGTTTAAATTTTACTTGATTTTTAAAAATTCGCTTGAAGTACTTAATTTGAGTAAATATGCCAAAGAGTCACAAGTCAAATTTACTTGTCTGTCTGTTTACTTTATATTTAGATTTTACTTAAGATTCATGAGTTTTTAATTTTACAAAAATATTCTTAGCAAAAGATGCTTGATTTTTCCTGTTTTATTTACTGAGCCATAAAATCCTTTTTTACAGTGTAGTAACCAAGACAAGGTGGTGTGATTTATTGAAATGTAGAGACCAATTTAATTTTTTAACTAAGAAATCCTCATCCTAAGTAGATGGAGAGGATCAAAAGAAAGTCATGTGTGTTAGAGAAAAGTTACCATGTAAGAAACATGCATCTGAACAGGAGAACAATGGGGAGAAAAATATGACATATGTAAATATGACACATGGAATGACAGTGACATAAATTTTAACTAATGTTAGTGACAGAAAAATAAATTCTACATAAATTCTAAACACTTAATGCTACAAAGTTTGGAGCTTATTCTTACTTGGAAAAACAGAGACTACTGACAGAGAATATGAAAGCACAAAAGAGAGATTGCAAAAAAAGATGAAAGGAGATTAAGTGCTATGCAAAATAAAATAAAATCAAATGTAATTGAATAAATGAGTATGGTAGGGGAGATACCCAGAGTCGTATTATGTATTGAATATTTAAATGCTTGTTTCAGCATGTTCAGATATGAAATTTGCAGTTTGAGCCGTCATGAAAGATTAGCCCTTTGAATTTGAGAACAAATATTTCCATTAATATTGAGAATTTAAATCTAAGTGAAAAGACAAGCAATTCTGTCTTTGTGATCCCACTCAATGACTGTACATAGTCCCCGCTGATGGTACTGGAATGGCAGGGCCAATACTTTTTGCTATACATTTAAGTAATTTGTTTTTGAGATCAAAAGATGAAATATTTCATGATCTGTATGTCGATGTGTTTAACAACTCTGAGCATGTCAACTTTTATATTTTATAAGTGATTTAAAATATTGGAACATTTGATTGATTGGTTAACTAATCAATCTAACACCTATCATTAGCTCTGAATATATGCTCTTGTTATAAGTCCTGGGTATTGTCAAAGACTGCATTTTTTAAAAATAGTATAAAACAACATGAATACCAGACATCTGTCTATGGGAAGAAAGCAAGCCCCCGCTTTTTTTTTTGCAGAGTGTGAATGTTTGTTTCAGTCAGTCATTTTTGCCATCTTTCCTGAAGATGTCGGTATACAGTAACATGTATTTTCTCAGGAGATGGGACTGCAGGACAGAGAGTGGTTTGCTGGGATATGTGGCCGCAAAACTGCAGAGGACACCTTACTGAAAGTTAATAAGGTAACCAGCCTTTACATTACACTGCCCATGCACTGGAGTGGAATCTCTTGTCACTGTATAGAAGAACACAGACACTTTTGACAGTTCAAAACCCCAGAAGGGGTTGTGTTTATTTCCATTAAAGTGCAAATTGAAGACTTGAGTATAGAGGAAGGCTGTGGTGGTTGAGCTCAGTGATGCTGCAGAACTTTGATGAATGTGGATGACAATGTGTAAGGGGCCTGAGCATACAGTAGAACGCATACTTTACACTCACAGAGTGAGAGGGAGAGAAGGAGTAGGTTCTGACATTTTCAGTAGCATGACATACAGTTCAGTTAACACTATAAATGAGGAATAAACTGGTCGTTTCATATGCTATTTCTATAAAAAAAAAAAAAAAAAAAAAAAAAAATCCATAAGCATTGGCACCCTATCCATCTCATAAGTATTGTCTACTCAAGACAGACAGACAGAGTCAGTTTAGTTTTGGGTGTTGAGTCTGATGGCTTGAGGAAACAAACTGTTTCACAGTCTGGTTAGGAGGGCACAGTACCTTTTTCCAGATGGCAGGAGGGTGAAAAGTGTAAAGGATGTGTGGGAGTCATCCACAATGCTGTTGGCTTTGTGGATGCAGCATGTATTTTAGATGTCTGTGATGAAGGGAAGAGAGACTCAGGTGATCTTCACAGCTGTCTGCACAATCCCAAACCAGGCAGTGATGGGTGGGAGATCGGCTTTCCTCATCCTTTCCTGGAAGTAGAGATGCTGCTGGACTTTCTTGGTGATAGAACTGGTGTTGAGTGACCAGGTAAACACCAAGGGATTTGGTGCTCTTGACAATCTCCATGTAGGATGTGTCAATCTTCAGCGGAGAGTGGTTGGTCTTGCTCTCCTGAAGTCAACAACCATCTCTTTTGTTTTGTCAATGTTCAGAGACAGATTGTTGGCTATACACCAGGCTGTTGTGTTCCAATTCCTCTCTGTATGCTGACTTATCATTCTTGTTGATGAGACCCACCACAGATATATCATCGGCGAACTTCATGATGTGGTCGAAGCTGTGAATTGCTGCAGTCATGAATCAGCAGAGTAAACAGCAGTGGACTGAGCACACAGCCTTGAGAGGCCCCAGTGATCATTGTGTGATGCTAGAGATGCTGTTTTCTAACAGACTGATATAGGTCTTCCAGTCAGGACATCCAGGATCCAGATGCATAGGGCTCCAGTAGGCTAAGGTTCTCAATTTGAAATGATTGTGCTGGATGCTGAACTGAAGACTATGAACAACAATTGTATGTATGTGACCTATTATTCGTGGCTCCACACTGGCCCACCCATGTTCAGTTCTTGGACCTAATCTCCCTCCTTGACAGCACGCCTTGGAAATTTCCCATATGGAGGCACCTTCTCTCTCACATGCAGGAGGCCATCATTCACCTCGGCCAGAAATTTGCAACCTTTGGGTCTGGCCCCTGAGGGGTACCAGCTTGTAGATTTTTGACTGAGGTCATGGAGCCCACACTGAGCTCTAGCACTTCCTCCATTAGGAAACTATATGCCCTCAATTGGAGGCTCTTCCCATCATGGTGCAAACAGAAACACCTGAACACAATCCACAGCCCAATTGGTACAGTGCTGGAGTTTCTTCAGCAGGGCTACATCCTTAGGATGTATGTGGTGGCTATTTTTTTTTTGCTAGCCATGAACCCATCCTTTGGGTCTCTGTGGGAAGGCAGCTTTTGGTCTCTCATTTTTTTGCATGGTGCCAGATGGCTGAGGCTTTGCTGCAGACTACAGACACCCTCATTGGGACCTCTCTGTGGTCCTAGAGGCGTAAGAACTGGAGTTCACTTCTGGGATGCACCCTCTGCAACCGGCCGGCCGGTCATCCTGTACACCTTTCCTCCACCTCATGAGTCTTAAGAGCAGGAAATGCTGCACCTTCTGTGTCCAGTTTGGGTGCTTAGGGCCTATGTCCACCACTCAAGCCAGTGGCATAAGTCCTCTCATCTTTTGGTCTGTTTTGGTGGCTGCAACAGGGTAAACCCATCACCAAAAAACCCTCACTAGGTTATAGATGCTATTGCCCAATCCTACAAAGTGCCAATGGCTTTACCTCTTGGTATCAGGGCCCACTCACCACGAGTTTAAAATGGTCCAGTGCTCTAGCCAGGGGCATCCCCTTGCATGATGTTTTTGCTGTAGCAGTCTGATCCTCTCTGCACACATTCATCAGGTTCTACAGTTTAGACTTGGAGTCAACCCCAGGGTCTCAAATCCTGTGGTATTGATCCAGTCCAAGCAATCATCCATACCAATACACACAACCTTAAAGGGTAGGCATTTTTCCTTGTCTGGCAGCATTGGTATTGGAATTACCATATCATCAAACCATGATACAGTTTTGAGTTTCCTTGAAAGGGAATGTGTTCTGCTACGCATGTTACCAAGTTCCCTGAGAAGGGAGTCAGGTGCTGTGTTGCTTGCCACAGATAGGGTATACCTAAAGTCTTCCTTTCTGTCACCTGACCACTTTCAGCCATTGAAATTGACATGTTCTCACATGTCATTCAGACAGTTCTGAATTAGTTTTTTTGTCTCGTACCTGAAATATAAATTGGGAAAAGGGACAAATTTACACAGGGTTGTATGTAACATTAAGCATGTAAATGATTAAACAGTAATCCAAATTACTTAACCCTTATTGCAAATCATGTTTATTGTCAATTTACAGACTTTCAGTTGTTTGCAATAAAAAAAAATATCAAAAAGCAATCGAAATAGCTCAACACAATATATGCTTCAAGTGGTTTATTTAATAGGGTTACAAATTCATTCATTCATTCATTCATTTATTCATTGTCTACTGCTTATCCGAACTATTCTCGGGTCATCTCAGGAGTCATTGGGCATCAAGGCAGGATACACCCTGGACGGAGTGCCAACCCATCGCAGGGCACACACACATGCAATCACACACTACGGACAATTTGGAGATGCCAATCAACCTACAATGCATGTCTTTGGACCAGGGGAGGAAACCGGAATACCCGGCGGGAGAACATGCAAACTCCACACACACATGGCGGAGGCAGAAATCGAACCCCCAACCCTGGAGGTGTGAGGCAAACGTGCTAACCACCAAGCCACCGTGCCCCCAGGGTTACAAATTAACAATCATGAAACTTGGACAATAGCACCCTCTAGTGACCCATAAATATGCTGCATTGTCACTCCAATTGGCCCCTAGGAGGGGCAATATTCATAAACAAGAATTTTTCCCTTTGTTTTGCCTCCAGCTAGCACTGTGACATAATCGTGATGTCTGCACAAAAATGATCTATGATGCGATCTATGTAATAACACAAGGTTCCCCATTGTTGGACAAATAAAAGACTCATCTTATCTTATCATAATAGCCACTGATTGGCTTGGGAGGATTGTCATTTGTTGCTTCAGTGGTCTTCTGCATTTAAAAAAATGAAAGAGTGTGTGCGCAAGTGTGTAGTCTGGACCCCCAAAAACCCAACCTATAATACACTCAATAGCCAATTCAATCAAACACCTGTACACCTACTCATTCTTGTATTTATTCAATCAGCTAATCAGCTCATGCCATAGTGGCTTTGATCATGATATGGTTTTTCTGTGCCAGATACCTGTATCTGTGAGATTTTTTGCATTGCAGCCAAATAACTATTTTAATGTACAAATTATTTTTTTTTTAAATATTAGCAGCACAAAATAGATCATAGAAAATGATCATGTTTTTATGATAATTTCTTTATATATACTGTGCTTAACCAATAAGAGTTCTCATTGTGATTAAATATTTTGTAAATATATTTTGTATCATTTTTGCCTGAAATAGGATGGCTCCTTCATGGTTAGGTGCAGCACGGCTCAGAATGCACGACAACCTTTTACTCTAGTTGTGCTTTTTAATCAGAAAGTCTACAACATACCTGTGCGCTTTCTCAAGGACTCATGCAGCTATGCCCTGGGCAAAGAGGGAAAGAAATGTGAGGAGGTAATTGTTAATACTTCATTTTTTTTCTTATAATATATTTTATTACCTTTCACTCTTTTTTATTTTATAATTTTTTTTTTTTTACAATGTATACCATTTCTTTAAATTGAATTGACTTGTTTCATTCTGTCTTTCTAGTGAATACACTTTAATAAAAGCACAGTATATTAAATCAAAATTCTGTCTGTCATGTTTTTCTCTCTTTCAGCTTTTTGGCAGTCTACAAGAAATGATTTCTCATCACAAAGATAACCCCCTTTTTCTGATTGACAGCAAGAGTCAGGCCAAACACACCACCTACCTCACACATCCTGTACATCTGTAACAAACAAATATACATGCAGTCATGTATACAATATACATACTCTGACATAACTAGTTAGGATAACTTGCTCTGAATATCACAGACAAATGTGTATATTGAAGGTATAAGCACCATCATTGACAACTATTAATCTTTACTTTCACAGTGTAGAATAGGAGTGACAATTTTTTTTTTTTTTATTGAAATCACTTTACTTGTTTGTATTTGATACAATTACTTAAACATTTATTATTCTAATTGGTAAAACTATCTTGGATTGTCTGATTTTGTACAGTTTTAGAATATTTATACATTAGGCTGCATGCTAAATTTGACTCAGTTCAGTCTCTGGGAGCTATATGTTCTATTTTGTGTCAGTTAGATAAAATTCAAATTACTTTAACAAAGGGAAATTTTACAGTTCAGGATTGCCAGTAAAGATGGTGGCCAGGATTTCTCTGGTGGCTGATCTGAAGCCACAGGGAACTTGTCGAAACTAAGAGCCCTTTTCTGAGACACATCACAGAGTGGTCCAGGGTCTTCTACTTCTACTATTTACTTGCAAAAGTTAACCAAACCAATAAATAATGAAATTATTTATTCCCTCTATTTATCCTGGCATTTCCTTGCACCTCATACCTTTTGTTTTTCTTAGGATTGTTTTGTCTCTTTTTGTCTTGCATACTTTCTTAGAATTGACATACCCTCTAAAAAGCAACCCCCCCCCCCTTAATGTATCTAGCTATCTTTTTACTTTAACTGATGAACATTTGCATTTCAGCTACTAACCTTTACGTGTAACACAACGCCGGGGGGGAAGGTGTAGAGTCCATATGCAGTTTATTGAAGCTGCACAGCACAACAGACAGTCTCACAGTCAGAGAAAGCAGAGGTCAACACCAGAAAAGTATCAGCGAAGCAAACAAAACCAAAACACAAGGGCGAGAGAGTAAACGTAAAACAGGCAAGGTCAAACACGGTAATCCACATCAAAGATCATCAAAATCAGAAGTCGGGAAACAGATACGGTCACAACGAGAAAACGGTAAATAACAAAGGCTCAGTAATGCTATGGGGGACAATACTTCACGGTGCACACATGTGTGCGCACCGCTTAAATATCCGTGCGGAAACCAGGAAGTGATCACGTGACACAGTCAGAACTCGGGCGAGGGCTCCCTCTGCAGTTCGAGTTCCTGGCGTGATGTGACATTACGTGATGCTCTATTATAAAATTGAGGGAGGAAGATATACTTAATTGTTTAGAACTATTTGCATTTTTCCCTACCAACCTTTTTGAAACCATGATCTTATATTTAAATACTAATGCTCTCTCTCTCTCTCTCTCTCTCTCTCTCTCTCTCTCTCTCTCTCTCTCTCTCTCTCTCTGTTCCTCTTTGTCAATTTTACCATAAATGTCCTCTATCAAATACTCACACAATTATCATTTATCCTCTATTAACATTAAATACAAAGCCATAGTTTTAACACAACTGTATTTGACTGAGATTTTTTTATTTTTATACATTAAATATGTAATCTGATTTAACTTGATTAATAAACAAGGAGTGAGACAGAGCTCCCTGATGTTTTATAGACATTTCTGCTTCTCAGATATTTTTCACCATTTGTTTTGTTTGCTAAAAGCAAATAGAATCTTTTTATTTTTATTTGACTTTGAATCTTACTTGGACTTGTCTGAAAAGGGAAAAAAACCTATGTGCATATACTGTATAAGCACTTTATCCCATTTTTCTGAACATTTAGCTCCAAACTTGCTTTGCAACAGAAGTCTCGTGGATTATTCTTGCTGCTCCTACATGGGCAAGACAAACGAATGGATGCCACTTCATTTGATGGAAATGAAAATTATCAACCTACAGAGGGCTGAATTCAAAGACACCCTGAAAATCAAAGTGAAAAAATTACGCAGAAGGCTAGTCCATTTTGCTGAAATTTCATTGCAGCAACTCAAAATGGTACTCAGTAGTTTGCATGGCCCCCATGTGCTTGTATGCATGCCTGACAATGTTGGGGCATGCTCTGAATGAGACGAAGGATGATGTCCTAGGGTAATTCCTTACAGATCTGGACCAGGGCATCACTGAGCTCCTGGAGAGTCTGAGGTGCAACCTGGCAGTGTCGGATGGACCGAAACATAATGTCCCAGAGGTGTTCTATTGGATTTAGGTCAGGCGAGCATGGGGGCTATTCAATAGTATCAATTCTTTCATCCTCCAGGAACTGCCTGCATACTCTCACCATATCAGGACGGGCATTGTCGTGCACCAGGAGGAAACCAGGACCCACTGCACCAGCGTAGGATCTGACAATGGGTCAGATCAAAGGATTTCATCCCAATACCAAGTCTGTTTCTGATTGTTTGTTCATAGACATTCACACCAGTGGCCTGCTGGACGTCATTTTGTAGGGCTCTGGCAGTGCTTATCCTGTTCCTCCATGCACAAAGGAGCAGATACTGGTCGTGCTGATGGGTTAAGGACCTTCTATGGCCCTGTCCAGATCTCCTAGAGCAATTGCTTGTCTCCTGGAATCTCCAGCTACACTGTCCAGAGCGTATATTCCATCTGACGAAGCAGAGAATCTAGAGCTGAGTGAAAAGAAAGTTATCTACCCAGTGAATGGAGAATCGCTCTGTGGTAACATCATGCACATAATCCAACAAGCCACACAGTCAGATCCTGAACTTGACATGATGCAACAGTTATAAGAGCAGGGATGGGCAGACAGAAAGAAAAATGTCCCGTTGGCTCTGCAAGCTTACTGGCCAATCAGACACACAATCAGCATAGATGATGGGCTACTTATGAAAGATGATCACATTATAATCTCTCGTGCATTGCGACCAGCAGTGCTGAAAGGACTTCATGTGGCACACCAGAGTATACCGTAGCACATGCCAGATCATGCTTCTACTGGCCAGGACTCAGTGAAGCGATATATCACATGGTGGAGGCATGTAGTTCCTGTCAACAGAGTCTTCCTAAAAATCAAAAAGAGCCACTTATCTCCCATCTGGTTCCAGAGGGACCATAGCAGAAGATAGCTGCTGACATTTTTGACTTTCAGGGATGAGCATTTCTTCTGATAGTGGACTATTTTTCTAAATATCCAAAATTCCTACAGCTGTCAGACAAAACATAAGGCTCACTCTTAACGCAGTTCAAGGCAGTGTTTGCGAGACACAGTGTGCCTGAGACCCTGATCACAGATCATGTACCCTTTGCCAGTGCTGAAATGGCTTGATTCAATCATGATTAGGGTTTCAACATCACACATTCCAGCCTGAACTACACTCAGTCCAACGGTATGGCTGAGGGAGCCATAAAAACAGTCAAAACTATGCTGAAAGCAGCTGATCAATCTGGCATTGAACCTCACCTAGCCTTATGGACTTTTCGCAACACTCTTGTCAATGGTCTCAAGTACTCTCCAGCCCAGATCCTGATTCTGATCCTGAGAGTCCTACGATCCACCTTACCAACAAGCAAAGCTGTTCTGTGGCCTTCCACAGCTAAGTGCATTCAAGTAGTGCTGCAGCATCGTCAGTCACAGCAGAAGAGTTGGTGAGATAGAACAACAGCTCCACTTCCAGCCCTTAGGAGCGGACAGAGAATATATATGAGAATCAAAAATACATGGAACCAGCTACGGTTGTCAGAATCAGAGATGAGCCTTGCTCATACGATGTAATCACATCATCTACTGCAGAAACAGGAGCCACCTCAGACCTGGCAGGTCAGTTATACATGATACACAACCCAGTTGCCCTATGTACAGTGATGATGACCTGTGT
The DNA here is from genome assembly GCA_033459395.1 of Hemibagrus guttatus. NCBI lineage: Eukaryota > Metazoa > Chordata > Actinopteri > Siluriformes > Bagridae > Hemibagrus > Hemibagrus guttatus. The sequence continues at coordinate 12,329,766 of JAUCMX010000007.1, forward strand.
TACAATAAAGTCCCTGAGCCTATGTAAACTCAAGAGTACTGTCCCTGGTTCTCAACGCACAAGAGCTGGACAACCTGCATGGTTAAAAGATTATGTTCTTACTTAAGTGTGTTTGACTAGTGTTTATATTGTTCATAGCAAATGATTACTTATACACTGCTAGTGTTTATAGCATACTGTCCTTGTTTCAAATTTGATTAATATATTAATTAATATATTAATTATCAAAGCTTAAGAAGGGGGATGTAGTGTATATGCAGTGAATGGTTTAGCCTAGGACATCCCCACACTGTTTGAGTTTGTGTGACAAACAAAGAAGAAGCCAATGCTGTGTGTGTGTTATTGGAGTTAAACAAAAGATACAACAGCCAGCTTCCTAGATCGTCTCTGCAGCTCTGAGCATCCATTTGCTCTCTCAATGTAAAGGCCTCTACTTGGGATGGAAACCATGCCAGTGCCTGCAACTTCCAACTCCCAGCCTATTTCATCTATTCCATCTCCTCATGGTTCTCTTGGCCCTTCCAATGATTGCAATGAAGTCATTGATCTCACTTCTGAGTCAACTGAGCCTGCCCTCTCCTACCATTTACCAGGTTACTCTCCAACCCCTTTTCTACTTCCCTCAAGCCCTAAATGTGTCCTGTCTAAAAGCCTAAAAGTGTCCTGCCTGTGCACAGTATTTGGCTGATAATTACAATTTAAACAATTTATTTACCCTACACTTCAAGCATGATTATTTTTTTTAATACTGATGCAACAGAATGTACCTGAATATCACTTCTTTTTCCTGTACAAAGTCTGCAGAAGTATTCCACAGAAAAACTATGCATAAATCCTGCAACACTGTGTGATCCTAGGTTGTCAGCCACTACACTGAGTATTGTGCCTTTAATTGACTAACCTAACAGTGTTTTAAAACCTCCAGAGTTTTCAGGTCTTCTAGAAGAGGTTCAAAGATTTTATCATAACAATAGGTTTTAACGTCCTCGCTTTTACACAAAAATGACAAGTTAATAGATGACAATGAGGAATGAGACCCTGGAGGCAAGTTAGATAATACCCAATAAACAGCACAAAGCTTGTGTTTCTTACGTGAGGTGCTGAGGGGGTTACAGATTTCAAAATCATCCACATGAAATTTAAGATAATCCTTGGCTTTTCTCCAGTAAAGAAACCATTTTCATTAAAGAGGCAACCATCTGTTGAGGACCTGTACTGATATGACACTACAGAACATTTACCTTCCTGTCTTTGATGTCCCTCAGTAACTTTATCAATAATTTCCTTTGTACTTAATAGCTGCTGTAAAGACTTCAATATTGGGACATATTAGAAACTGCTTTTGTTTTTAGAACCAAGATGTCACTCACAGTGTCACAAGATAATGGAACGGGTGCAGAATAAATCAGATGACGAAGTTCATCTAAAAATACATCAATAGCCATACTTGGTACATGGACCAAATGCTCCAACTTTAGCAAGGCAGCTGCAAATCTTTTCTCTATGATTTTATGCGAGTCCTCTGTTTGACAATGACTATTTGATGGAATGGCAATATCTGACTGCTCCACAAAGTTCTGTCTAGTGGCCACCAATTCATTCACAGATGATGTTCTACTTATAAAAACTTCAGGTTTAAAATCAATCATTGTGTGATGGCAGTGTTTTAGATTTTTGTGTGATTTACAGTGGTGTGAAAAAGTGTTGGTCCAGGACCTGGAAGACTGCTATGATAAATGGAACCAGGAATTCTGCTCTCTACCAAAAAATCCTGAAGGAGAATGTCCGGCCATCTGTTTCTGACCTCAAACTGACGCGAACTTGGGTTCTGCAGCAGGACAATGATCCAAAACACACCAGCAAGTCCACCTCTGAATAGCTAGAAAAACAAATAGAAGATAATAGAAAAACAATAGAAACAATAGAAAGTAATAGAAAAACAAAATGAAGACTTTGGAGTGGCCTAGTCAAAATCCTGACCTCAATCCGATTGAGATGCTGTGGCATGACCTTAAAAAGGTGGTTCATGCTCCAAAACCCTCCAATGTGGCTGAATTACAACAATTCTGCAAAGATGAGTGGGCCAAAATTCCTCCACAGCACTGTAACAGACTCATTGCAAGGAAAACGCCTGATTGCAGTTGTTGCTGCTAAGGGTGGCCCAACCAGTTATTAGGCTTAGGGGGCAAACACTTTTTCACACAAGGCCATGTAGTTTTGTATTTTGTTTTCCCTTAATAATAAAAACCTTCATTTAAAAACTGCATGATGTGTTTACTTGTGTTATCTTTGACTAATATTTAAATGTGTTTGATTATCTGAAACATGCAAAAAGTGTGACAAACATGCAAAAAAATAAGAAATCAGGCCAACACTTTTTCACACCACTGTAAATGTGCAATAAATGTTTGTTTTAAAGTTACAGTCTAAAACATACAGATGACAGTCTCATGTCTTTTGAGATTTTGAGATTGCATTTATATGAGCAAAATAATCCCTCTCTGATGCTAAATCACCATAAGTGCAAAGGTGGCAGCTGAATATTGCTGTCTGTTTATGGGTGTCCTCTGCCAAGTGAATTTTACTTTGATGGACTATAAGTGCATTCCATATCTTAAATGTGCATGGACAGTGATGGTATGTACATTAAAAGCGAGAACTACATCCAAAATGTGATGGAAAAGCTTGGATACTTCATACAGTTTCTGTGCAACCCTTACAACTCCACATACCACCTATCCCTGTAACATACATAAAGTTCATTAGTCACGTAAATAAAACTACAGTCTGCAATCTAAATATAAGTAAAATGGTCTATTACACTATCAAACATTTGATGGAATCATCACTTCCAAATGTTGATTGATACAATAATTGAGGTTACAGATTACAAATTACCATATTTAAAATGTAATAAGTAATGTAACTTTTTAATTACTTTTAAATTTCTAATTGATATTTTCAACTAAATAATTTCCAAACATTTATACCAGGCAGGGTAAACCTAGAATTTAGAAGTTAGAATTTCAAAATCTTCCATCACTTGAAATAAGATTATATTAATTTAATTTTAAGCACAGCCACCACAAAACCAGACTTCATAACAAAAACTGTTTAATACTGTTTTAGGAATCAAATCTTTGCATAGCTATGATGGGACACACTGGCAAGTAACAATGCCTTGAAAAAAAACCATAATCTGAAAAAATAAAGCATATACATAAACCCAAATAGGCAATAAAACAGTTATTAAAACAGTTAATAAAAGAAAAACACTGGTGTCTCATAGCCGTTAATGCAATTAGGGGGAAAAATTAATTAAATCTGTGTGTGCGTGTGTATGTGTGTGTGTGTGTGTGTGTGTGTGTGTGTGTGTGTATTTCACAACTTGATGACTTTGTGAGTCATCATAACGTATGCTACAATGCTAAAATAACTAAGTTATATTAGATCCGACATTCAAGGAGGAAAAATGTGAACTATATATTTTCTGTCAAAGGGTTCATAAATAGAAGTGTGCCTGGTAATGGTAGCTAACAGACTAGTTAATTTGTTATGAATGTTTTGAATACAGGTCTTGAATACACTATGGGGTCGATGAACGCGCTGGTGCATTTTGGTGGATTTTTTCCACATAGAAGCTACAGTAAATCTCCTCTGACTACTCCGTCTCTTTTTAATATACAGAAACGAGTAATATATCATTCAAAACTAAAGAGGGCTGTTTTTATTTCTGTACACTCACAATAATGACAAAAACCATATGCTTTTATAAAATAAAGAAAGGCTAGGCTACATACATGCAGATGCTTCCTCAGGTTCGACATTGAAGCCTATGTTGTCGAAAGCATTTTAACAGCTGGCAAACAAATTTTGCACTGAACTGTTATATTTGCACCCTTATCGCATTTCAGGATGAAAATATTTTTAAATTTCCAGCAATAGAGCTGGTTAGGGAGGTTGAGTGGTACTGGCTAGAGATATTCGGGCTTGCCTCCACGCACTGCCTGGGCTCTGGAACCCAACTCCTTGAGAAAGGTTAGTGCCTCTTTTACTCTGGAGTGCCCCATGGTGAGAGGCGTTGGGCTGGGGTGGACTTGCTTATAGCCCCCCAGCTCAGCCACCATGTGTTGGAGTTTTCCCCGGTAAACGAGAGGGTTGTTTCCCTGCGCCTTCGGGTCGGGGATAGGTGTCTCACTGTTGGTTCGGCTTATGCGCCGAACAGCAGTTTGGAGTACACAACCTTATTGGAGACCCTGCGAGGGGTGCTGGAAGGTGCTCTGACTGGGGACTAGTTTTACTAGTTTTAATAGTTTTACCGAGGGACTTTACTGCCCATGTGGGCAATGACAGTGATACCAGGAGGGGCATGATTGGGAGGAACGGCCCCCCTGATCTGAACTCGAGTTGTGTTTTGTTGTTGGACTTCTGTGCTAGTCATAGTTTGTCCATAACAAACACCATGTTCAAGCATAAGGGTGCCCATCAGTACATGTGGTACCAGGACACCCTAGGCCGGAGGTTTGAGACCTTGTGGTGGTGTCATGTGATCTTTGGCCGCATGTCTTGGACATTCGGGTGAAGAGAGGGGCAGAGCTGTCAACTGATCACCACCTGGTGGTGAGTTGGATCCGCTTACAGAGGAGGATGCCGGACAGACTTGGAAGACCCAAACATATTGTGAGGGTCTGTTGGGAACATCTTGCTGATCCCTCTGTTAGGGGGGTCTTCAACTCCCACCTCCGGGAGAGTTTCAACCAGATCCCGAGGGAGGTTGGGGACATAGAGTCTGAGTGGACCATGTTCTCCTCCTCCATTGTTGATGCGCAGTCATCCGGAGCTGTGGCCGTAAGGTCTCTGGTGCCGGTTGCGGCGGCAATCCCCAAACCCAGTGGTGGACACTGGAAGTAAGGGATGCCATCAAGCTAAAGAAGGAGTCCTGTCAAGCCTGATTGGCTCAGGCATATGTTGAGGCATACCGGCAGGCCAAGCGAGCTGCAGCCCGGGTTGTTTCGGAAGCAAAAACTCGGGTCTGGGAGGTGTTCAGAGAAGGACTATCGGACGGCCTCGGGGAAATTCTGGCAGACCGTTCGGTGTCTCAGAATGGGTAAGCAGCTCTCTGCAAACGCTGTTTACAGTGGAGGTGGAGAGTTGCTGGCCTCGACTGGGGATATTGTCAGATGGTGGAAGGAATACTTCGAGGATCTCTTCAATCCCACTGACATGCCTTCTGTAGAGGAACCAGAGGCTGAGGTCACTGAGGTAGTTCAGCAGCTCCTCAGTGGCAAGGCGTGGTGGGTGGTGGTCCCTCTTTTTAAGAAGGTGTTTCAACTATAGGGGGATCACACTCCTCAGCCTCCCAGGGAAAGTCTATTACAGAGTATTGGAGAGGAGAGTCCGACCATTAGTCGATGCTCGGATACAGGAGGAACAATGTGGTTTTTGTCCTAGTAATGGAACACTGGACCAGCTCTATACCCTCCACAGGGTTCTCGAGGGTTCATGGGAGTTTGCCCAACCAGTCCATATGTGTTTTGTGGACTTGGAGAAGGCATTCGACCGTGTCCCTTCTGGCATTCTGCGGGAGGTGCTCTGGGAAAATGGGGTCCGTGGCCCTTTGTTAAGGGCTGTTCAGTCTCTGTATGATTGGAGGAGGAGCTTGGTTCGCATTGCCAGCTGTAAGTCGGATCTGTTCCCAGTGCATGTTGGACTCCGGCAGGACTGTCCTTTGTCACCGGTTCTGTTCATTGCTTTTATGGACAGAATTTCTAGGCACAGCCAGGGGCTGGAGGGAGTCTAGTTTGGGGACCACAGAATTTCATTGCTGCTTTTTGCAGATGATGTTGTCCTGTTGACAATAGCCAGGACTTACAGGTCATGAGCTTTGGGTCATGACCAAAAGGATAAGATCCCGGATACAAGCGGCCGAAATGAGCTTCCTCTGTAGGCTGGCGGGGCGCTCCCTTAGAGATAGGTTAAGGAGCTCTGTCACCCGGGAGGAGCCACTGCTCCTCCACATCTGTTTCGGATGCCTCCTGGACGTCTCCCTGGGGAGGTGTTCCGGGCATGCCCCACCGGGAAAAGATCCCAGGGAAGAGAGTCTATGTCTCTAGGATGACCTGGGGATGCCTCAGGATCCCTCTGGAAGAGCTGGAGGAAGCGTCTAGGGAGAGGGAAGTCTGGGCATCTCTGCTTAGACTGCTGCCCCCGTGACCCAGCACCGGATAAGCGGAAGACAATGATGATGATGATGTTTTGTTAGCTTAAAGGTTTCTATCAAATCACAAGACAAGACTGTCCTTTTTTATTGAAAAGCTTTAGCCTTTTATATTACCTTGTCAGAGGTCACTTTTAAACAAGTCTAAACTACTAAATCTTCATCTACAAAACTAATTCCAGCAAACATATAAATCATTCAAAATATGCACACTTAATGCACTATATTGTCTTGCAGAATATCTACTGAGTAGATAAAAGTAATGAATTGGTTTAAAATGCAAAACCAAAACTTAATGCTAAGGCTTGCCCTTTAGAGCACCACTCATTTAGCTTCACATGTCTAACAGGTTTACTCTCCTCAGTGATGCACCCTCTGAGAAACATAAAAGGTTGAAAGGATCTGGTGATAGGAGACTCTATCTTAAGGCATGTGAAATTAGTAAGACCTTTAATGGCTCCTGCAGCACTAATTAGTGTATAAAGAAAAAAGCCTGGGTACCAGGCATAACAGGTAATCTTAGGGTCTTAGGCAGGCATTGGTTCTTGAAGGTAGTTTTTCCATGTAGGAGCTAATGATATATACCTTTTTCAGTCATTGATTACTAAGAGTAACATTGTAGAGGTGTGTAAATTAGTGTAGGTGGTGTCTGATGCTGTAATGTGCTCTGGCTCCATCCAAATGCAGCAGCATGGTGATAGCTTACAGCAGATTATAGTCATTGAACTGATGGAAGTCAAGATGATTCTGTGGTTGTCCCAGATGTGGGCTTTATAGGTAATTGGAACAGTTTTGAGGGTAAGCCTGTCTTGTTAGGACAGGGTGGTTTCTATCATACTTGGGAGAGTCCTGCTTTTATTTCATGCAGCATAGCACATAGTCTCAGATCAGACCTTGTTAATCGGTGACATTTCCAGACCCAAGGGCAAAACCAAACAAGCAGGATAAACTGACCATCTGCAGTGTCAGAACTCAGAGTCCCCTCCGAGTGGACATATCGCAGGATGAATGTTGAGTTGTATCAATTTCCCCTCAATTTTCCATTATCAATTAACTCAGTAAATTTATCAAAATGAAATTCAGTAAACTACCAAACTTAGCCAAAATAACGAGCGGTCAATCTGCAGATGGGAAGAAGCAAATTCTTTATTCAGTAAGACACACCTGTCAGATGTTCATTACTGAAGAGAGCAGCTGGTCTGAAGAACTTTTAAAAATTCCATCCTATTTATACACATTTATTTCCAATTCAGTTTTAACATTTCATCCCTTTCATTTGAGCCCCTCCTTAACTAATTTGCATACAGACTTATCGGTGGCCTTTTTTGGCTATCTCTTCAGAACGTCTCGACCTCTTTCCTAGAACTTTTGATTCTTTGAACACGATGTTCTCTTCACCTCCTTGTGACTTCTGACATAGTACTGACCTTGAACACGATGTTCTAGACGTTTGCAAGTTTGGGTAACTGCACATTGCAAAGTCAGCATTATGTTCTTCTGCATTTTATTTACCTAGCTCAGCGCAAAGCAAGTGTTGCGGTTACATGCTCTCGCACCTCAGCATTATTTTGTGTCTTGTTTGCAATCTGTTCAACTGTCCCTGTAACCACACTGTCTAGACTATTTCCTCTTTTGTCTAGTTTTTATTTTTGTTTTTCTTCACTCTCGGTGCACATCTTGGGCTCTAAGCCTTTAAGCATTTCATAACCTGCATTTTAAGGTTAGATAATCTGCATTTTAAGATTAATTAGCCTGCGTTTTAAGATTAAATAGTCACAGGATATGCACCTTGCTCATCCAATTTCCCATTAGCTCAATTGGCCGGTCAACCAACCCAATGATCCCATTGGATAGGCTGACCGACCAACCTGCAATCTCCAATGCTTCTCTTTTCCCTCTTTCCAACCTCAGTGTGGTTATTACACTAGCATGCCAATACTTCTATAGTTATGCTTGATTATCATACTTTTGCCTCAAGCAAAGCCTGCTCTTAAGTTATAATTGAATACTGTAAGATTAATATACTTGAATACTGTAAGAATATACTATTTTAAGCAGAGTATTGTTATGTTAAAAGTAAGCATAAAATTAACTTTAAAATTTCTCCGACAGCAGCTACAATGGGTCATTGCTCAAGTTTCACAATTTTGAGACTGTGTCTGTTCTGTGAGCTAAGCAAAGATGTAAAAACACCAAGAACGTTTGTTTTAGTGATATGGTTAACATCACAGTGGCTTGGTGGTTAGCACGTTTTCCTCACACCTCCAGGGTTGGGGGTTCGATTCCCACCTCTGCCATGTGTGTGGAGTTTGCATGTTCTCCCCGCCCCTTGGGGGTTTCCTCCCCTGGTCCTGGCATCTCTAAATTGTCTGTAGTGTGTGAGTGAATGAGAGTGTGTGTGTGCCCTGTGATGGGTTGGCCCTCCGTCCAGGGTGTATCCTGCCTTGATGCTCGATGACTCCTGAGATAGGCACTGGCTCCCCCTGACCCGAGAATAGATCGGATAAGTGGCAGACAATGAATGAATGAATGTAAGTAGTCAGTGGAATTGTGTAATCAGGAGCTTTTGAGCAAATGATCAAGCATCTTTTTTAAAGCATCAACTCATACTTCATTATAAATTTATTATAGTTTTAATATAAATTTATTCCTGCTGAAGCCATCAAATGTTCAATGATCCCAAGCACAAAAGCACAAAACCTAAAGTGGCAACAGCAGTTCAATGCCACTGCCATGGTCTCTAAGCAGTACTATCCACACCAGTTCATTGTATCTCCAGGGCGTCCACGTGAGCCATCCTCAGCTGCAGTGACCACTTCCAAGTTACAGCTAGACCAGCACTTCCCCCTTTGTATTTTTCTGCTTTTCGACTTTACCTCAATTCAGTGTCTTCCGCTCCTGAAGCTTTATTACACAACTGATGACACCCCAACCAGAAGTAGGGCATCTACCTGATCAGGCAAGTCTGGAGAGATAAAGCAAGCATGAACACTGTAAGCTAAGGAGTAGTATGTGTAGCTGAAAGAGGAGCAGAGACAGAGATAGAATGTTAGGTATGATTGTGATCATGTAATAATTAAGGACAATATACATTGTGTGCAAAGTACAAACAGGGACTCCAACAAGCTTAGCTATGACAGCATAACTAAAAGGGAGAGCCAGAAGGTGGCACTCCATTTGGCTCTTGTCTGACATTGTCTGCCAATCCATGCCTATAACTATAACTGTTCCTAATAAATTGCTTAACTGCACTTCTGTCCCCTCTGCAATCCACTTTATTAATCCAGGTATGACCATGCCAGTGCCCAACTCCATGTACTACTTTCCTCACCAGCCCCCTTTGATGGCACTGTTCACTGAGAGATTTCCAACTTCCATTGACAGGTTTATTTCGAGAGGCTGTTGGATCCTGAGTGCATCATGTTGAGGGTTTAAACTGGTTAACTAATCTTGGTAGTTAAAGTAATTGTTTGCTTAGCTAAGCTAATTAAGCTAAGTTACTAGTGGTGGCAATTTTGATTAATCCCAGTGACTCAAATCTTTTGTTTCCATTCACCAAGTTTAGTTCATTGCACATAAGTTCATTGTTCATTGGTTGATTAGACCCTTTCCGAGATAAAGCACCTAATCATTTGCAGGAGGAATCGTTTTCCTTTTTGCCATGTAGTTCTGCACCTCCAACTGAGTGTAAAAGTCTTTCAGCACATCTCAAAGGGAGGCATCTCTATCACAAGCAAGTGAAGTTGTTCTGTAATTAGTGATGGACTGGATGCCCTGCTACCGGGTGTTGCTGCTGTCATGTAAGTGGCTGTGAATTCTCTGGGCCTGTGCCTGCTTTGCCTCTCTGATGGCCCAGGACAGTTTGGCCCTTGCTGTACTTAGGGCTACCCTGTCACCTGCTCAGAAGGTGGAGTCTCAAGACTTCAACAGCACATGCATCTTTGCAGTTATCCATGGCTTCTGGTTGGATCATGTGGTGATGGTCTTGTAAACAGTCACATCAATAATGCACTGACTGTTTTGCATGCCTCCAAGTTGGTGGTATCGCTATTGGTTGCAGCTTCCCTGAACATGTGTAGTCAATATGCACTAAATAGTCCTGAAAAGCAGAGATAGCCACAGCTCCCAGGTTTTTGCCTGCTTCAGAACCAGTTTGCAGTGTCTGACAAGCAGTCTGTATGCTGGAATTAGCATAACAGAGATAGTAGCTGGGGTGGGTGCAGGGATCTGCATAATATTTGCCAGGGATGTTTGTGTAAACAAGATAGCACATTTGCCCCTCTCATTGCAAAATCCACATGCTGCTGGAATTGAGGGAGCACCAATCTCTGGGAATGATAAGCAGTCCAAAGGGGTGAGCATTCTTAAGTTTGCTAGTAGCCCCATAGAGTTTACAAAGTGCCTTCTTAGCATTAGTGCTGGAGAGAATGTACACTCCAACAATGAAGAAAGTGTTGAATTCCCATAGTACATAAAAAGGTCTATAGATAAGACCAAGATGGCAGCATGTGCACAATGCAAGGCTCAGCATCTCCTCAGATTTCACAATTTAGAAGTTATTTCTCTCTAGATGCAAGTTTATTCACTGTTGCATATTTCACATACAGCCAACAAGTATTGTTGGACATTGGAAATAGTTGCACAGATGATAATTTAACGATCCTTCAACTCCCTCGGGAAATTGCCAAAACACCGTGGACCACCACTCCAGCTCACCTGGCAGAGAGAACAAGGTGGCCAAGCATCTTTCTTGTGACTGTTCAATCTCTGGTGAAAAAATGGATTGGATTGAAAATTGGAAAAAAACTTGTGGATTTGGACACAAAAGCAGATAAAGGAATGTAATGTTATGATTTTTATGGAAACATGGCTTAACAACAACATTCCCAGCAGCACCACTGAACTTGAGGAACACAGTGTTTTCCAGGCAGATAGATTGACAATGGACTCTGGTAAGCGTAAGGTTGGAGGTCTGTGCATTTATGTTATCAAATTAGGGTGTGCAGACCCGACTATAATTGAAAGTCATTGCTCAGCTCATTTGGAGTATTTGATTATTAAATACAGACCCTTTTATTTATCAAGAGAATTCTTAGCCATTATTGTGACAGCAGCATACATCAGCAGACACCTCTGGATGTTAATGGTAAGGCAGCTATGGAAGAACTGCAAGCAACAGGCTGCACACCCCAGTGGTGTATTTATTGTTGCTGGAGACTTCAAACCCTCCAACTTAAGATCTGTACTCCCCAAATTTCATCAGAATGTTACTTGTGCTACTAGAGGGGACAACACACTGGACCATGTTTACACTAACATTGCTGAGGCGTATAGGGCCATTCCCCTGAATCTGATCACCTTTCTTTATTCATGCTACCCAAATACTCATCACTCACCACTCACGTGTGAAACCATCAGTGAAGACAGTGAAGATATGTCCAGAGAGGGGCATTTCCTCACTACAGCAACAGCTACAAGACACTGACTGGAGTATGTTTGCCTCACAGGCCACCTCAGGCCCACAGACAAACATCAACACATCATCCATACTGGACCATATCAACATGTGTACTGACAACGTCACCACTGTCAAAGCAAGAGACGCTGCTTTTAAATCCAGAGTATGAGTGCAGAGGACTATAGCAGAGCCAGGGCCAACCTAAAAAGGGGAATTAGGAAAGCCAAGCATGTCATACATGTAAAGGCATCCAGACTATCATATATCACCAATAGCATATGACCACCTGCCTAATATTGTGCTGGTCCCACTTTTGCTGTCAAAACAGCCCTGACCCATCAACACATGGACTCCACTAGATCCCTGAAGGTGTGCTGTGGTATCTGGCACCAAGATGTTTGCAGAAGATCCTTTAAATTCTCTAAGTTGTAAGGTGGGGCTTTCATACTCGATTGGATTGAGATCTGGGGAATTTGGAGGCCAAGTCAACACCTGTAACTTGCTGTTGTGCTCAGCAAACTATTCCTGAACCATTTTTGCTTTGTGGCATGGTGCATTATCCTGCTAAAAGATGCCACAGCCATCAGGGAATACTGTTTCCATGAACGGGTGTACATGGTCTGCAACATTGCTTAGGTAGGTAGTATGTGTCAAGGTAACATCCACATGGATGGCAGGACCCAAGCAAGGTTTCACAGCAGAACATTGCTCAAAGCATGAAACTGCCTCTTCTGGCTTGCCTTCTTCCTATAGTGCATCCTGGTGCCATGTGTTCCCCAGGTAAGCAATACACATGCACCCAGCCATCCACATGATGTAAAAGAAAACATCCATCAGATCAGGCCACTTACTTCCAATGCTCTGTGGTTAAGTTCCAATGTTCACGTGCCCATTGTGGGTGCTTTCGGTGGTGCATAGGGGTCAGCATGGGCACCCTGTCTGGTCTACGGCTATGCAGCCCCATACACAACAAACTGAAATGTACTGTGTATTGTGACACCTTTCTATCAGAACTAGCATTAACTTCTTCAGCAATTTAAGCAACAGTAGCTTGTCCAGCCTTCGCTCCCCACATGCATCAATGAACCTTGTCTGCCCATGACACTGTCACCAGTTTTGGAGATGCTCTAATCCAGTCATCTAGCCCTCACAATTTGGCCCATGTCAAACTCGCTCAAATCCTTAGGCTTGCCTATTTTTCCTGCTTCTAACACATCAAGAAAGTGAGGACAAAATGTTCACTTGCTGCCTAATATATCCCACCCATTCAAGATTCAAGATTCAAAATTCAAAGATTCAAGATTCAAAGCATTTATTGTCATGTGCACAGTGAGGAAACAAGTTTCCCTGTACAATGAAATTCTTTCTTTGCTGTCCACAGTGAATGCCAGACAAGTACAAAAAACTGTGTAAAAAAGTAAAATTAAAATAAATATCAAACACACACATAAATACAAAAAGAAGTTGCTTTCGGCTGCTCCCTGTTCGGGGTCGCCACAGCGGACCAATTGATCCGCACAACAACTTGGCAAATGTTTTACACCGGATGCCCTTCCTGACGCAACCCTCCCATTTTTCCGGGCTTGGGACCAAGTGGCTGGGGTTTGGGCATTGGCTGGGAATCGAACCCGGGCCTTCCGCATGATAGGCGAGAAACCTACCACTGAGCCACCAATGCCCATACACACATAAATACAAACATAATTAAAAAATAAAAATAAACTATGCAGCAGAATTAGATATAGACTATGTAAATATAGAAATATAGACTGTTATCTGTATGTGCAAGTATACAATATTTACTTATGTGCAAAACAATATTACTGTAGTATGTGCAAAAATTTAAAAACTTTAAATGGTAATAGCAGCTGTAGGTGGTAATAGCAGCAGCAGTAGCATTAACAGTGTGCAAATTGAACATGTGCAAACTGTGGATAATAGAGGTAGCATTAATATTAACCATTTGCAGTGAGATGCAGCTACTTGATATAATAGCAGCAGTAATGTTAACAAATGTGCAATATGAGGAGGAGCAATTTAGTTCAGATGATCTATGAGATAAACAAAACTAATCTGTGTCCTCTGGCTACCTGTTTAAAAGTCTAATGGCTGAGGGAAAGAAGGAGTCCCTTAATCTGGAGGTCCTGCATTTCACATTCCTGTACCTCCATCCTGAGGGTAGGAGTGTGAACAGTCCATGTTGGGGATGGGTGGGGTCCTTAAGGATGGAGGCAGCACTCCTGTGGACTCTACAGTGGTAAATGGTCTGCAGAGAGGGCAGTGGAGCCCTGATGATCTTCTCTGCAGTCTTCACCACTCTCTGCAAATGTTTGCGGTCCCTCATAGTAGTGCTGCCATACCACACAGTGATGCAGTTGGTCAAGACGCTCTCAATAACACAGCTGTAGAAGTTGTTGAGGATCTTAGGTGGCATGCCAAATTTCCTTAGCCTCCTCAGGAAGTACAGCCACTGTTGTGCCTTCTTAACCAGCTAGGTGGTGTTGAGTGTCCATTTGAGGTCCTCAGTGATGTGGACCCCCAGGTATTTAAAACTGCTCGCCCTCTCCACTTCAAGCTCTCAGATGAAGAGTAGCTGATGAGTTCTCCTTTCCTTCCTCATGTCCACTATCATCTCCTTTATCTTGTCTGTGTTGAGGGTGAAGTAATTGTCCTCACACCATGTCACAAGACTGGCCACCTCCTTCCTGTAGGCTGCTTTGTCAGCACCAGTGATCCGTCCTGCAGTGTCGTCAGCAAACTTTCGGATGATGTTGTCCTGTGACAATGTGTTGTCATGACGCAGTCATGTGTGAACAGTGTGTAGAGGACGGGTCTAAGGACACATCCTTGTGGGCCAGCACCACTCTCTCAAAACACTTCATAATGATTGGAGTGAGTGCTACTGGTCTGTTATCATTCAGGCAGGTTGGGTGGTTCTTCTTGGGAAGGGGGACAGTGGCTGTGGTCTTGAAGCAGGTGGGTACGGTGATCTGACTGAGGGAGAGGTTGAAGATGGAGGTGAGTACATCAGCCAGCTCCATAGCACAAGCTTTGAGGGCCCTCCCAGGGATGTTGTCTGGCCCTGATGCCTTACGAGGATTGATCTTCCTCAATGCTCTGTGTACCGCAGCTGATGATACAGTAGGAAGAGAGAAGGGGGGTTGGGTGGTTCCAGTGTGTGTGTGCCTTCACTCTGTGTTATCACTGGAGGTCTCGAAGTGGGCGTAGAAAGTGTTGAGGTTATCCGGAAGGCTGTCTGAGGAACTGATAGTGGTGCTCGTGGTGGGCCTGTAGACTGTGATGTGCTGCAGGCCTTGCCACATCCACCCAGCATAAGCATTAGAGTAGAAACTTTCCAGCTTCTCTCTATACTGTCTCTTGGCCATTGTAATGGCTTTTCTCAGTCCGTACTTAGCAGATTTGTACTCTGTGTCATTGCCAGAAATAAATGCAAATGATCGAGCATGCAGCATGTGGCATTCCTGACTGTTTATCCAGGGCTTTTGATTGGGGAACTTCCTGACCTGTATGATGTGTATGATGTTATCAACACTAGTGCTATTGTACCCAGTCACATACTCAGCATAATCCTGTAAGCTGACAGAAGAGTTCTCCCAAGTTGCTGCAGCTTTAAACACATCCCAGTCTGTCAGAGCAAAGCAGTCCTGCAAGATCCCCTCAGACTGTGCGGTCCAGACCTTAATTTGTTTAGTGACAGGGTTTGTTTGTGTGAGTCTTTGTCTGTAAGCCGAGCACAAGAACAAAGAGAAGTGATCTGATTGTCCAAAGTGGGGGCGGGGTGCAGCCCTGTATGCACCGCGAATATTACTGTAAACATTGTCCAGCGTGTTATTATCATGGGTGAGAATGTCCACAAGTTGGTGATATTTGGGAAGTTCAGTCCGTAAATTGCAATGATTAAAGTCACTAGCAGTGATAAAAACAGCATCAGGATGAGTCGCCTCTAATGTGCTGAAAACATTATGGAACTTGCCGAGCGCTGCTGTGGAGTTGGCTCTTACTTAGAGATGAGGGTGGAGGGAATTATGGTGTTAAATGGTGAACTGTACTTCAAAACCAGAATTTTCACATAATACCCATTCCTGCAGCCCAGGTGGCTCATAGTTGTATGGAGAAGATGTGAAATGGCATCCTCACTGGAGCAGTTATGGCGGTAGGTGAATTGAAGTGGATCCAGTGTGGTCTAGTATATCACTGATGAAGTCTCTGACCAGTCTTTCAAATCAGTTCATCACTACTGAGGTCAGGACTACAGGGTGGTAGTTGTTGAGGCAGGTGGGCTGGGGTTTCTTTGGGACAGGAACAATGGTGGACAGTTTGAAGCAGGTGGGGACTACAGAATGTTCCTGGGAGAGGTTAAATATCTCGGGGAACACCAGTGATAGCTGGTCAGTGCAGGCTTGCAGAAACTGACCTGTGATGCCGTCTGGTCCTGCAGTCTTCCTGGTATTCACTCTCCTGAATGCCTTCCTCACGTCATGCCCCAAGATAGTGAATGTTTTTACCTCTCTGGCTATCTCAGCATGCATGTGGTTTGTGCTGACGTGAGCATAAAAGGTGTTTAGCTTGTCTGCCAGAGAAGCGTCCGCATTCTGGAGGTTGGTGTTTTATAGTCTGTGATCGTTCTTAGTCCCTGCCATAGGCTCCTGGATCCACCATGTTGAAACTGTGACTCTAGTTTCCTCCCGTAGTGCCGCTTGGCTTCCTGACCATGACCAGAACTCAAAGAAGAATGCATAATGTTACTTATTAAAGCGGATAAAGAAGGCAAGCAGGTTTTTACTAAATAGTTTGGGAGAGGATCTAACTAACAAGTTGAAGGTTTGGATTCATGAGTAATCTGTGAAACTTCAGCAATAGTTGACAGTTTCTTCTTCTTCTTTCGGCTTTTCCCTTCAGGGGTCGCCACAGCGAATCATCTCTCTCCACCTATCCCTATCTTCTGCATCCTCAACACTTGCACCCACTAGCTTCATATCCTCATTAATTCCATCCATATACCTCCTATTTGGGCTTCCTCTTTGCCTCCTGCTTGGCAGCTCCATGTCCAACATTCTCCTACCAATATACTCACTCTCCCTCCTCTGAACATGTCCAAACCATCTTAATCTGTCCTCCCTAACTTTGTCCCCCAAACGTCCAACATGAGCTGTCCATCTGATGTACTCATTCCTAATCCTGTCCAATCTTGTCACTCCCAAAGAGAACCTCAACATCTTCAGCTCTGCTACCTCTAGCTCTGACTCTTGTCTCTTCCTCAGTGACACTGTCTCTAAACCATACAGCATGGCCGGTCTCACCACTGTCCTGTACACCTTCCCCTTGATTCTCGCTGATATTTTCCTATCACACAGAACCTTTCTCCACCCATTCCAATCTGCCTGCACTTGCTTCTTTACCTCTTTCCCACACTCTCCATTACTCTGGACTGTTGACCCCAAGTACTTAAACTCCTGTACCTTCTTCACCTCTTCACCCTGTAACCTTACTGTTCCACTTCCCTCCCTTTCATTCACACACATGTACTCAGTCTTACTACGACTGACTTTCATTCCTCTTCTCTCCAGCACAAACCTCCACCTCTCCAGGTTTTCCTCCACCTGCTCCCTGCTCTCACTACAGATCACAATGTCATCTGCAAACATCATTGTCCAAGGAGACTCCTGTCTGACCTTCTCTGACAACTGGTCCATCACTATAGCAAACAGAAAGGGGCTCAGAGCCGATCCCTGATGCAGTCCCACCTCCACATTGAACGCCTCTGTCTGACCTACAGCACACCTCACCACTGTCCTGCTCCTCTCATACATGTCCTGCACCATTCTGACATACTT
Source organism: Hemibagrus guttatus (assembly GCA_033459395.1). NCBI lineage: Eukaryota > Metazoa > Chordata > Actinopteri > Siluriformes > Bagridae > Hemibagrus > Hemibagrus guttatus. The sequence continues at coordinate 12,347,296 of JAUCMX010000007.1, forward strand.
CTCTGCTACTCCTGACTTCCTCATACAGTACCACAGCTCTCCTCTTGGCACCCTGTCATACGCTTTCTCCAAGTCTACAAACACACAGTGCAACTCCCTCTGACCATCCCTATACTTCTCCATCAAAATTCTCAGAGCAAAAATTGCATCTGTTGTGCTCTTTCTGGGCATGAAGCCATACTGCTGCTCACAAATTTCCACTACCTTCCTTAACCTAGCTTCCACTACTCTTTCCCATAGCTTCATTGTATGGCTCATCAACTTTATCCCCGTATAGTTGCTGAAACTCTGCATGTGACCCTTATTCTTAAAGATCGGCACTAACACAATTCTTCTCCATTCCTCAGGCATTCTCTCACTCTCTAAAACCCTGTTGAACAAACTAGCTAAAAATTCCACTGCTGCCTCTCCCAGACACTTCCAGACCTCCACCGGGATGTCATCAGGACCAACTGCCTTCCCACTTTTCATCCTCTTCAAAGCCTTCCTGACTAAATTTTTACTGCACATATTATTTTTTTCTCTTACGACCATGATACTCAAGATGTGAAGTTGATGAAGAATACAACATTTTGATTTATGGCTATTTAAATATATCCAAAACATGGAGAATTCTGAATTCCAAAATCAATCTGAACCTTGAAAAGACTGTGTGTGTCCAGGAGTGGTAACTTTAGGGTGCATGTGTTGTATTTGCCACTGGGAAGGGTGAACTGGCAAGAAACACAATGCATAGTAGTGGTGTGATTCCAGCAGGTGGAAGTGAAGTCAGGCCAGTAGCAAACATTAGCATATTCTTCAATGGCACTTCATTGGTCTTCTAAAATTGCCAAATAAATAAATAAATAAATAATGGAATTTTCAAAGATGAATCAGAATTTTCATTAAATAAATAATTCAACGAAAAATTACTTTATGGCTTACTTTCTTCTATTGGTTTAAAGATTTCTGGAGTTCACCAAAAATAGAACATCTGTTTGTTAAAGTACAAATAACAAACCCTCACAGTCAAGTCATTGGAGTCTGATCAAAAGCAAAGTGCCTTGGATTCTGTTTGCCTCTGGTTGCTAGGCTGAGTTCTGCTTTGAAGAGGTTTTCCAAATTGGTTACTGTCAGATTCTTCTCAGTGTGGTAAAGGAAAGAAGCCAAAACATTGGCATGCTTCTGAAGGGCTGTCAGAAACTGTAGGATGGCAAGTCCATTTTTAAATCTGTCAAAGCAATCTAGCTTAGGCTGTTTTATTCACGGGCTTGTAAATAGTTTATATTCATGCAACAGTAGTGTTTAGTGAAATAAAGTAATATTGTGAAATACTGTGAAGGCCAATGCAGTTATAGAATAGAATAGAATAGAATAGATGTTTATTGTCATTGTACCATGTTACATGTACAACGAAATTTAAAAGTGTCAATCAGTCAAAAAAGTGCTGCAATCATACATACATTCCACCTTCAACAATATAAAAATTACTATTTATTAATTAGCATAAAAAATAAAGGAAATGGTATAAAAAACTAACTAAAATAAGTTAGTTATTGCAGCCTGTCCCACACACAATCACACATACATCATCTATTTCACATTCCCATGTAAACAGTGTTTTAGATTGTTGAGTGCAGTTGGATAAAAACTGTTTTTTTGTCCGTTTGTCCTGGCTCTGATTGTTCTATATCGCCGTCCTGATGGTAACAGTTCAAACAGATCATGTCCAGGGTGTGATGTGTCCTTAAGGATGCTTTGGGCTTTCTTAATACAGTGTTAACTGTGTAGTTCTTCCAGTGTTGGGAGTGGCAGCCGACAATCTTCTGGGCCATGTTTATGACCCTCTGGAGCACTTTCCTCTGAACCACTGAGCAGCTGGTGAACCATACGCCAATGGAGTAGGTTAGGATGCTCTATATGGAGCACTTGTAGAAGGACACCAGTAGTCTCTGAGTGACATTGTTCTTCCTCAGTGCCCTAAGGAAGTAGAGTCTCTGCTGGGCCTTTTTCTGCAGCTCAGAGGTGTTTGTGCTCCAAGCCAGGCCCTCCTCTATTCGGGCTCCTAGGAACCAGAAGTCAGCTACCCTCTCTACACAGCCCCCACTGATGGAAAGTGGAGTAATGTCCATTTCTTTGGCTGAGGGCTGTAGATGTATGTCGGCCCACTCTGACCCTCTGACTGAAAGAAAGCTGTTAATCCACATTTCATTTCAGGCATTTGGCAGACACATTCAGGTGTCATACGCCGGTGGAGTGTGGAAGCCCCAAGTCCTCAAATTTGTCCACCAGTATGTAGAGAAGAATGGTGTTAAATGCTGAGCTGTAATCCACAAAGAGCACGTAGCTCCCCTGCTTCTCCAGGTGGGAGAGCGCAGCATGGAGGGCTGTGGTGACAGCATCCTCTGTAGATCTGTTTTCCCTGTAGGCAAACTGGTGACTCTGGACCAGTTTTTCAAAGCACTTCATCACCACTGGTGTGAGTGCAACCGGCTGGTAGTCACTCAGGCTAGAGATGTGAGATTTCTTTGGCAGGGGGACTATGATGGAGGATTTCAGACACGGTGGGACAGTGGACTGGTTGAAGATCAGTGCTGATGATCTGATGATCCCAGGTCCTGATGTTGAAGCAGCCCTTCAGCTGCTGATTGGAACCATCAGGCCAAGTTTTAATGGTTTTTGTGCTGGTAAGAGCAGTTTTACAGAGGGGGGCATATGCGGGGTTCAGAAGCAGGGACATATGGTCAGACTGGGCCAAGTGTGGAAGTGGTCTCGCCCTGTAGCCCAGCTTGACATTAGTGTACACTTTGTCCAGAATGTTAGCTCCTCTATTAGCACATTTAACATGCTGGTGGAAAGCACCAGGATACATGCTCTGCTGATTACTAATACTACCATGTAAAAGTTCAACAGCTGAGCAAGCATTTGCATGCAGTGGAATGTAAACAGCAGTTATTCCAACTACGGGAAACTCCCTCAGAAGACAAATGGGCCTGCATTTAACAGTTAGATACTCCATGGAGCAGTGTCTGTCTACAGTCACTGTGTTTGTACACCAGCTGTTATTTATGTACACACAGAGCCCCCCACCTCTGCTCTTAACGGAGTCCGCTGTCCTGGCCTGACGCTGTGCAGTTTAGCCTGCTAAATCAATAGCCGAGTCCGGAATAGATGGATGAAGCCAAGACTCCATGATTCACAGTACGCAACTGTCTCTCACCATGTTGTTGGTAGCAGTCTGTAGCCTCAGTCTGTCCATTTTATTAGCTAGGGATCTGGCGTTCGTGAGAAATAGGCTGGGAAGTGGTGGTTTGAGTGGCTGCCTCCTTAGCCTAGCTCTAGCTCTAGGAGGTGGCGGGCGCTGCCCCAGCCACCCCGCTTCTGCTTCCTGTCTCTGTGCCGCCTCACCGCTGGGATGGTAATCCACGGAGAGCCTGGGGTTCTCGCTATGTCCACTGAGATATTATGCGAGCGGATAAACTCTGCTCTAACACTGCCCTCAGAGCAAACTCCGATCTTTAGGAGATCACTTCGGCTGAGGATGTTGTTCACCGAACAGAATGTACTCAAGATAAGATAAAACACGTACACACAAAGCCAAACAAAGCACTGACTGAAAAAGAGCACTGAGACGCAGCAACTGTGTGTGCTGCCATCTTGATAGCTTTATATTTCTATATTTTAAACATTTACCAAGAATGTAATATGTATATATATTTTTTGTAGTGATTTTACCTATCAATTACATTGTGGTTTCTGTCAATCACATACCACCTGACATTCATCCACAATCATAACGTTTATCCTCAATGCTATTTACACATCAAAAAACACCCAGCCGTCTGGAGCAAGGTGCTATTTTTTTTAAAAAAAATCAGTTCGTGTAGTGTCTCCAAAGTAGCTGCATTCTGAATCTAAAACTGTCATTTGGTTACCATTGTTTAGGTCCAATTTTTCTTTAAACAAGTATTTTATTAACCTTTCTACTAAATCAGTTATGTCTATTACCATACCTCTTGCAGCAATTTCACTATACCCTCATCTGTGATATCTTTCAAAGTGGCACCAAAAGCGGGTTGGTCTACAATGTGGTTTAACAGGTCTTTTGAAAGAAAATGGGGCCCTGGTCCACCATACACTATTGACACATCATTTTTCCTGTCAAGAAATACTCATCCTCCCTAACAGCTGTCATAAAAAGTAAAGCCAAATCACATACTGAAAGTTTTTACACATATGACTTTGTTGATGAAAACAACTTTTCATATTAAATGCATGCCAGCTGAATTGTATACCAGGTAGTGACTACTGGGAGGTCCATCAAAAATGGGGCAATACTGCAGGCAGCTCATCAGCAAAGTGAGCTCCCACCTTGGTCCATCTGTATCAAGACCCTCTTCAAATATGCAACATAATCAGAGAACTTCACAAACATGTCAGTGAATTCTGAGTATGAGACACGTTTAAATCCTCTGACTGCCCCATCCCACACATTATATCTCAATGTTGAATCTGCTATGAACAGTACTAAAAATCAATGTTGTTCACACACCACTAACTCTACATTTATTCTATTTCCAGTTATTGTAAATAGATGACACGTTATAGCTATGCATATTTAGCCTAGGACAATAACTTTAGCATCTGTTACCACCAGAATAGTTGTTTCCTGCTGTGTCTCTTAAAATCTCGAGATTTTTCCACATGAACTGCAAAAATTTGTCAGGACATCAAATTTTAATACACAGTATGGACAATACACTTTTATAAATTCATATACACAAATCTACTTTGTACTGCCACAGCTTGCTGTACTTCCTGTATATCTTGAGTGACAGATGTCTTGCCCAATCAGCAGCAAAAATTTGCAAAATATATACCTTTTCTGGTTTGTCTGAATTGGCGTTGTGTTTGCGGGTTTATTTTGTTTACGGTTTTGTTATTTTGTTTTGCACTTCTCAGCCACCATACAAATGTCTTTGATGTATAGTAAAAACAAAAGTATTGACACTGTTTCAATACTTTTGAAGGGGACTATATATATACACACCTGACATGTGCATTACGTAACAACTGGTGTTTCAAGATTTCAAACAAAGATGAAGACTAACTACTTAAAACTAAGATTGTATTTCTGTATTAATACACAAACATGATCTTGTTGCTTTTGCATGCACACAGGATAAAGTTATACTGTTTTAAATGTCTCCTGCATCAGTACTGCAGTAAGGTTTATTAAAGATAGAGATGGAAGGGTGCTCACAACTGAGGAGAATGTACAGAGGAGATGGAAGGAGTACTTTGAGGAGCTGATAAATGAGGAAAATGAGAGGGAAAAAAAGAGTAGAAGGGGTGAACTCTGTGGAACAGAAAGTAGATAAGATGAGAAAGGATGAAGTCAGGAAGGCTTTGAAGAGGATGAAAAGTGGAAAGGCAGTTGGTCCTGACGACATCCAGGTGGAGGTCTGGAAGTGTCTAGGAGAGGCAGCAGTGGAATTTTTAACTAGTTTGTTCAACAGGGTTTTAGAGAGTGAGAGGGTGCCTGAGGAATGGAGAAGTAGTGTGTTAGTGCCGATCTTTAAGAATAAGGGTGACGTGCAGAGTTGCAGTAGGGGGTTAAAGTTGATGAGCCATACAATGAAGCTAAGGGAAAGAGTAGTGGAAGCTAGGTTAAGGAAGGTAGTGGAAATTTGTGAGCAGCAGTATGGCTTCATGCCCAGAAAGAGCACAACAGATGCAATTTTTGCTCTGAGAATTTTGATGGAGAAGTATAGGGATGGGCAGAGAGTTGCACTGTGTGTTTGTAGACTTGGAGAAAGCGTATGACAGGGTGCCAAGAGAAGAGCTGTGGTACTGTATGAGGAAATCAGGAGTAGCAGAGAAGTATGTCAGAGTGGTGCAGGACATGTATGAAAGGAGCAGGACAGTAGTGAGGTGTGCTGTAGGTCAGACAGAGGAGTTCAATGTGGAGGTGGGACTGCATCAGGGATCGGCTCTGAGCCCCTTCCTGTTTGCTATAGTGATGGACCAGTTATCAGAAGAGGTCAGACAGAAGTATCCTTGGACAATGATGTTTGCAGATGACATTGTGATCTGTAGTGAGAGCAGGGAGCAGGTGGAGGAAAACCTGGAGAGGTGGAGGTTTGCACTGGAGAGAAGAGGAATGAAAGCCAGTCGTAGTAAGGCTGAGTACATGTGTGTGAATGAAAGGGAGGGAAGTAGAACAGTAAGGTTACAGGGTGAAGAGGTGAAGAAGGTACAGGAGTTTAAGTACTTGGGGTCAACAGTCCAGAGTAATGGACAATGTGGGAAAAAGGTAAAGACGTGAGTGCAGGCAGATTGGAATGGGTGGAGAAAGGTGTCGGGAGTTCTGTGTGATAGGAAATTATCAGCGAGAATCAAGGGGAAGGTGTACAGGACAGTGGTGAGACTGGCCATGCTGTATGGTTTAGAGACAGTGTCACTGAGGAAGAGACAGGAGTCAGAGCTAGAGGTAGCAGAGCTGAAGATGTTGAGGTTCTCTCTGGGAGTGACCAGGTTGGACAGGATTAGGAACGAGTACATCAGAGGGACAGCTCATGTTGGACGTTTGGGGGACAAAGTTAGGGAGGCCAGATTAAGATGGTTTGGACATGTTCAGAGGAGGGAGAGTGAGTATATTCGTAGGAGAATGTTGGACATGGAGCTGCCAGGTAGGAGGCAAAGAGGAAGGAAGGAATGGATGGAATTAATGAGGATATGAAGCTAGTGGGTGCAAGTGTTGAGGATGCAGAAGATAGTGATAGGTGGAGAGAGATGATTCGCTGTGGCAACCCCTGAAGTGAAAAGCCGAAAGAAGAAGACAACAAATAATGAATTACTGCATTATTATTGTGCAAATCATTGCTGCTACTGTAGTGTGTTCTTGAATTTCCACAACATAAGATATACCATGGAATGTCATCATTAAGAAGGCTATTAAGAAGTGGAGAAAACAGTTATTAAACACATTCATCAATCAAAAAAACTCCTCATGGAGGCTGAGAGAGGAGACAACATTATTGGAGATGCAGGAATATGACAAGTACTGGTCACTCCCTGCATGTGACAAATCTATCTTTAAGTTATCACCCCGATCAATGTGGCAAACTGTGTTAATGACTGATCTCACCAATGTAGAACTTTTTGGGCATAATTCTAAAAGAAATGTTTGGCACAAAAATAAGACTGCTCATTACCCTAAGAACACCACAGCCAATGGTGAAGCATCATGTTATGGGGCTTTCTTTTCAGCTGGGACTGAGGGAAAGAGGGAATCATGAATAGCTCCAAATCTATTTTAGGTACAAAATCTGCACATCTCCATTAGACAGCTGAAGATGAAACATTTCACCTCCCAGTACCCAATGGAAATCCAAGTCAAAAAAGGTATGGCTTCAGATCAAGCCAAAGATTATCAATGTTTGAAATGGCCTAGATCTAAATACTATTGAAAACCTGTGGAATGACTTTAACAGGGCTGTCCACAGAAATCCCCCTCAGTTTAATAAAGCTGGAGCATTTTTGCATAGAAAAGTGAAATAAAATCTAGACTTGCTAGACCTGTACCCTGAGGTAAACCGAGTACTGTATTTAAAGTAAAAAGTGCTTTAACGAAATATTAGTTGTACTTTTTTCCCCCTAAAATGTTGCTAGATCACACACAAGGTGGAAGATATTTTCATATTTTTCACATCCCAAATAGGACTGTACCTTATAAAATAGCAGTAGAAGGGCTGTACTTCAATAAATGTTTGGGAAAAAGAATAATTAAAATATTTCCAAAGCACTGTTTACAAACAAGCTTTAAGCAAACCATCCATTATGGTTGTGGTGTTTAATAATAAAATCCAATTTTAAACAAACCAACAATCTGCTGCCAATCACACGGACACTTACTAATCAATAAAAATATTAATGAATACTAAAACCTAAAATAATACACAAGTTGTCTAATTTAAGTTACATCTCATTTCATAAGTGGTCTAAAAATTGACATACAAGTGATAAGAATGTTGAAAGGCAAAAAAAAGAAAAGGCAATTGTAAAAAATAGCTTTCAAAAAAAGTACTTTCCTAAACATAACATTGAACAATTGAAAACAAAAGAATTTAAAAGTAGCCAACTTATTGCTAATATGGGTTACCTTAAAAAACAAAAAAACGATTAAAAACAGGCAACACTATCCCACCTACTACACTTTTCTTTTTCCTTTTGCGCACACACAACTTTTTTTGTCACTGAAGATTATTTTACTGAAGCATCAACAAGTTTACTAACAAAACCTGTGAACTGATTTTATTTTTTCATTCGCTGCGTTCTTTTGCCTCTCTGTATTTCATGTGGATGTAGTCAAAAATGTCCTTCTCACTGTCCACCAGTAAGGGCTCTCCAGGTACACCTACAACACAGCATGAGGGTGAAAATTATATTTGCTGGAATTTAATATAAAACTATAAACTATAAAACTTTCAAAATGCTTAGGCTGAGAAGTAAGAGAAGTAAAATTGAAAGAAAAGCAACAGAACAGTTTTCTTAGTAAAGGAAAAGTAGTAAAATGGGACATTTGTGCTTACAAAATATTTAAAACCCTTTTCACTATGAGCAAAGAAAAACCGAATAATTCTCATATCAAAAACCATAATCAGCATTAAATTATAACAGTAAATTAACAAACAGGTAAACTTCTTGGTATTTGGTATAGATGGCTAATGAACCTTAAGTCAAGTCTTCTTTCTTTCATTCATTCACTCATTCATTCACTCACTTACCAGTGACTCCTAGTGGACGAATAGTGTACTCATTAAGGGTGAAGCCCTTCTCAAGTGCATGGGTTCTCATATTCTTATTAAATATATCACTTCCAGTGAAGTAGAGCACACCACAGTAATACTGATCCTTAGGAATAAGCCTGTAGATAAAAGGTATGCATCTTTAAATGATTGTATTTACTATTGCAAACCAGCAATAAAAAATAAACAAATCAAATACTGTGCAAAACAGGACATACAAGACCAATTCCATTAAGTTAATAAAATAATAAGTTACAAAAATAAAATCAGTTACAGAATGTATATTTTGTGTTAAAAAAAATCTAGAGGTATTATAAACTTCATGCATAATTTTATAATGTGGGTTGGGCTTCACAATGCACAGTAGCACACCTAAATAGTAAATAAAATCACCAATGGTGTAGTAACACACTAATTCAAATGATAGTACACTGCCTCGCCAAAAAAAGGTTAAGAGCTTATGACTGGATCATTATTGAAGTGATTTATATGTTTCAGCTGGAAACAATTATTTTCATCTTAACTGATGCAGTGTGTAGCTTCTCATTTCTTTAACAACCATGTCAGAAAATGTATCCTGTCACCGTGAAAAAAATGTTACACAGAGAAAGCAAATTATTGGCCTGAATCAAGCAAACAAAAAAATTAAAAGATGCTGAAATCACTGGAACTGTCCAGTGCATTCTTAAAACCTGGAAGAATAATGCGGAACTGTAAACTTTGTAGGAGAAATATTGCCATAAAAATCTGATCTTGACATTTTTAACAAGATTTGGTAGTCACATCACAAAAAAATAAAACCTCAGTAGTGAAAAAACTGTAGAATGCAAGGCAATGATTAATAGTGAAAGTAAGAGCATTTCTACATGCATATTGCAACAAGACCTTACAGGACTATGACTAAATAATGACAGTTCCTGTTTTCAAATAGTTTGCTGCAAGTTTAGTGCCTGTGTCAGGGTTTAATTATATTGATTTATTTTCCTTTTTATTGTTCTAATTTTGCGTTGCTGTTTTCGTTTGTTATATTTTTGTCTGCTGTAATCTTTTCAGAAAACACTTTTGTTTTCTGTCTACCCACGTATATTGTTAAGCAAACCCACATATATTGTTAAAATTCACCCTATATTCAGCCTAGGGTACATAATCAAGTATGGCAAACATTCATAGCGTTAGCTGCATTACAGCCCTGACACAGCCGAGAATGGGTGATGACTCTCAGCGGCATAGTCACAAAGCCAAAGTTAATGCCTTGGCTTGCCCACGGAAGAACCACTCCTCTCTGCTTCACATGTCTAACAGGTTTGCTCTCCTTAGTGACGCACCTGCTGAAAACCTAAAATAGCTCTGGTTATATGAGACTCTATATTAAAGCATGTGAAATTAGCAAGACCTTCAAGAATGAAGCTAGTCCAGCAGCACTGGTTAGGTGTATACCAGGAGCCAGAGCACTGGACATAGCAAGTAATCTTAGGGTCTTAGGTGTAACGGTCTCCCTACTAACTGCCAAGGAGACAAGCTACACAAATTTAAGGGAGGGACTCACTGACCCGATTACTAATTAACCCTTGTGTTAAAATTTAAATATATAATCTCAGAAACATTTACACCAAAAGCATGAGTTTATATGAAAGAACACAAAACATTTCATATTTCATAAACAATTCCCCCAAAACATAACCACTGCAACACAAAACCCAAACGGCATACCCATGCATTTCAGTCACTGCTGTTTGAAAAGAATTGAAAGAAAGGAAGCCTTATCTGTCCATTGTCCTATTGTCCATACAGTAATCCGAATATCCTATAGATCAACGTTCATGACGCCCACGTAGGCCAGAAAACAAGCCTATTTGCTGCCGTCCTCCATCTGCTCCTTCTTGGAAGACTGAAAAACCTTAGCTTTGAGACATAGTTTTTAAAGCTAACATATCCAGACCACCTTGGAGTATCAAGCCAGCCACTGAAGGAAGACAGTGCATAAAGAGTCCATTTGACTAGGCCTGAAACCAAAGTTTCCCAATCAAGACTCCTCCTTGCTGGGTAAGCACTAACAAAGACAATACTTCCCTCTCCCCAAAACCATAATCCCTTCTTCTCTCCCTTCACCTGACTATATACACAAGAGGGGGAATACAGCATATAGCCCCCTAGAGCGTGGTAGTGACGTTGCAATGAAAAGGCTCGGTAACCGAGTTCTGGGCGGTTACATAGGAAATCATAGATTCTTAGAATTTTTTTTATGTAGGAGCTCATGATATACCCCATTGTAAGTCAGGGGTTATTATGAATAGTAGTGGTCTAGAGGTGTGTAAATTAGCAGAGGCGATGCCCGATACAGTAATCTACTCTGACCCTATCCTAATGCAGCATGGTGACGTAGCTTACAGCAGGCTATGGTCACTGATCTGCTGGATGTCCAGGTAATGCTCCAAAATCCATGAGGGCTGTACAGATAATTTGAGCAGTTTTGATGGCAAGACTGGCCTGTTAAGGTGGGATGGTGTCCAACACACTCAGGAAGGTCCTGCTCTCATTTCTTGCAGCATAACACAGTCTCAGAGCAGGCCAAGTTAATTTGGCCAAGGCCAATGAGCAGACAAGCAGGCTAAAATGATCATCTGCTAGCTGCAATGAGTTTGTCAGTAAGAGTTCATCAAGACTGAATCTGTTCCTTTAGCTAAAGAAAAATACTGAAAAACTCAATTTCTATTAGTAACCTAATTAGCATAAAACTAGATCTAAGTGAATGCACAGCCAGCACCTTTGATCTGAAGCTAGGACTGTTAAACATTAGATCTCTTGCATCTAAAGCACTTTGTTATTGAAACTATTACTGATCAGGAGTTTAATGTACTATGTAGCATTAAATGAAGCTAGTTCACCTGGATATAGACACATACATCAGGCTCACCTAACAGGCAGGGGAGGACATATCGCAGGTAATTATGATGGCAATCTAGGTATCACACAAAAACCTACACAAAAATTCAACACTTTTGAAGTTCCTTACACTAGCATTTAATATTTACACTTAACATATGCAGTCACAAAAAATAAGCCTACTGAGATGATTCCACTAACTGTTAATGGGGCCATGCTTGAATACCTCTGTAAATTTGCAGATTTCATTTAAAACTTGGTTGTTTCACTTGACAAAGCATTAATTGTTGGAAACGTTAATATTCATTAATATTTCTGAAGATAATTCAGAAGATCCTTTGAGAACAGTAGTTATGTTCATCCTAAATTCAGCATCCTAAAATCAGAATGTAATAGGACCCACTCACAATGGAGGTCACACTCTTCATTTCATTCTAACATTTGGATTAAATATAGAAAATATAGTCACATTTCCACGCTCTAAAGCTCTCTCAGACCATTATCTTGTCTCATTTGAAATGAGTCAGACATGATATATGCACTTGGACACATTGCTGTGTTAAACATACATTTACATCTGCTATTGCAGATAATCTCCCAGAATTATCATTCATGGTTGGATCATCATCTGACCCCACAGAATTTGATCAAGTGACTAATTACTAATAGTCAAGGTTTCACTCTATGATATGTAGCTCAAATTAGAAGAAAAACAATTATAGGGAAAAAACTAGCACCCTGAAATAATGACGACACACCTTAAAGCAGACCACTAAGATATTAGAACGTAAATAGCATGAAACTAAATTGATAGCATATCAAACAGCATGGCGGAAAAGCTAAAGATTTTCTCTTGAGCTACAAAAAACACTCTTAGTACTGCTAGATCAGCGTCTCTCTCCCCCCTAAGTGATAATTTGAAATAAAAAAAAAATAAAATGCTAATTTTTTATTTAATACTGTAACTTAAACAATAAAACCACTGAAGGAAAACACACGCCTCAATTTGCATCATCAATGACTTCTTGAGTTATTTTAATGGTAAAATGAAGATACCAGGGGAAAAAATAAATCAGACTATTAATTTAAAAGCTAATACTGTAGATAGCACTATATCTAATCAGCACTTAGAATGTTTCACTTCACTTTTTAGAATTTGATTTAATTTCCCTAATTTTGTTAAAATCATCAACCTGTGTACTTGAACCCTTTCCTACATGCCTCTTAAAACTAAATACCAGTAGCAATCAAACTTTTCTACAATATTCAATTCTTCCCTTAATACTATACCTAAATGTTTTAAACTAGCAGTTATAATACTACTGATTAAAAAACCCAACATCGACCCGTCAGTTGTCCAAATATAGGCCAATATAAAACCTCTCCTTTATATCCTAGATCCTAAAAAATGTTGTAGCACAACAATTACGCTCATACCTACAAAGCAATAACATTCATGAAATGTATCAGTCATGATTTAGGCCACATCATAGCACAGAGACAGCACTGGTTAAAGTGGTATATGACCTGTTACTGGCCTCTGATCAGGGTTGTGTCTCCCTGCTGGTGTTGTTTGACACCATTGATCATACTATTCTACTTGATAAGCTAGAAAATTTTGGTGTTAAGGGAATAACCCTCTTCTAGCTTAGGTCTTATTTGACTGATATTTATCAGTTTGTAGACGTAAATGATGACTTCTCTATGCATACTAAAGTTACGTTCAGTTATCCACAAGTTTCTGTTTTAGGCCCACTGCTTTTCTCCTTATATAAATATATACACGTCTTAGTACAATTACTTGTAAACATGGTATTAGCCTCCACTGTTGGGCTCATAACACAGTTACATATAAAGCTAGATGAAAGGCACCAACTTCATAATATTGAAAAATGTGTAAAGGATATTAGCTTATTAACTTGCTGCTTAATTCTGACAAGACAGAAGTGCTTGTTCTAGGAACACATACAGAAGTAAGCTTTCTTATTACAGAGCATCTCTGGAGAGTCTTTCTATTTCATCATGTGCAGCAGTAAAAGACCTTGGTGTGATTATTAACTCCAGTCTATAACGTGACGCTTATGTAGATAATATCACTATGCAGCAGCTAGTGATATGAGCACATCACTCCTATTTTATCCACATTGCACTGGGTCCCAGTCAAGTTTTGCATTGAATATAAAATACTATTACTAACTTTTAAAACACTGAATGGTCTTGCGTCACAGCACCTGAGCGAACTTTTGTGTTTTTTTTATGATTTGCCACAACTACTTTGATCAAAAGATGCAGGCTATTTGGTAGCACCTGAAGTATATTAAAAACTATAATGAATGCTTTTTAATAGATAAAGGAGCAGACCTGGAGGATTCATGGGCAGAGTCTTTGGTGAACTGGGATTTTTGGATGCTGTCATCCACCGACTCAAGCATTCACTCAGGTTTGCTGACAGTGGAGTAGCTGCCCACTTTATGTCACACAAAGTGCTCATATCCGTTTCACAATCTGGCTCTCCCTTTTAGTTATGCGCTCATAGCTAGAGTCCTTGCCTGCACTTTACACACAATGGACACTGTCTTTAACCATTTCGTGATCACAAGCATACCTAATATTCTCTCTCTCTCTCGCCACACGTTACTCCCGAGCTCCCAATGCTCAGAGTTCCTATTGTGGTTGCTTCTATTCTTCGGACCTGCCTGAACCATCCTGATGCCCTAACTTTCTGGTTGGAGTCACATCAATTGGTGATGCTAACTGGTCCTGGGTATGGCTCCAAGTGGACAGCCTGGAGACACATGGCACTGCCGTCGATAGTCACACTTGGAGACTATGGCGCTGGCTTTGAACTGCTGTTGTTGGGGTCGGTTTTGAGATCAGGCCTCCATTTGACAAACATTTGATGGCTTCGGCAGGAAGGAATTCAGAAATTACACCGATTATTGCTCAAAAGCTCCTGGTTACACATCTCCACATGAAATACATAAATATGTAGAAAGGACATTATTCATAATAACATTCTCTGATTTCACCCAAATGAGTATGGGTTCCCTTTTGTCTGGTGGAAGTTTTCTTCCTCATATTGGCTCATGAGTTTTTACTTGTCACTGCTTCCTCTGGCTTGCTCATTAGGAATAAACAAATTTATTTTTAAGCTTTGTAACTTTTATTCTGCATTTTAATATTTCTATAAAGCTATTGTAAGACAATGTCCATTGTTAAAAGTGCTATACAAATTAAATTGAATGGTGTGGCCACAATCAAGCCACTTGTTAGTGAGGCTAATCTGGGGAAAAAAATGAAAGTGTTATGATCTGGGGTTGCCTAAAATGGTCAGGTCTAGGATCAGCATCATTATACACCAATAAAATTAATGACCAGGTTATCCCATCAACGGATAACAGTCATGACTTAACCCCATTTAAAGTATTAAGGATGTGTTCGAGAAGAATGAATGGTACAGAGTGGTTTGACTCTCCCATCCTCAATACAAGATCTTGGCCAAATATGAATGCAACTCTAAATAATAGGAAATCAGAAATTAAATGTTGCATAAGGTTGTCTAAACAATGCCACCATAAATTCACACTGTAATCAAAGCTGCTGAAAGTATTAGTGTGACTGTGTACAGTATATACACTGTATACAGTATTACAGAAGTGATAAGAATTCAACAATTTAATTGGGTACATCAAAGTGACTATCGGTTACTGAGTACCAAGTGAAAGTGCAAATCCTTCTCAAAAACAGCTTGATTTCTTGATTATTATCATCATCATCTTTTTCACATAATATTTTTGAAGCCATAGAGCTTGCTACTCCCAAGTTTTCCACCAAAAGAACACTGTATTAGTTGACTTATTATATTTAGGAGTGATTAAACTCCTAAATTTAATTATTTGATCATGTGGAATTGTGATTTCCAACACCAAAAATGTGCATAAATGGATAATATTTTATGAATAACTAAATAATTCTGTTTTGAAAGATAAGAAAAGTTATTGGTGGAGGACACAGACTTTTCCACTGAAGAATAGTGATGCATAAAAGTTCTCTTAGTAATTATTATGCACCTGATATCAATCCGGCGATGATCATAATCCTTCGTATTCTCATCAGCTCCTCTTTGTAGCTGGCATACACCCTGTAGCAAGACAAACAGAGTTCTATTAGAATGAAATAGAGAGACCATGAGAGAAAGAGAATATGAACTGATCTTACCATAAACTTTGTATCTCCTTTGGACAAAGTATCAGTGATAAAGCCAATAGACTCAAGGTGTTCTACCACTGCATGGAGCAGCCTGGGCTACAGGAGAAGAGAATATGCAAATAAAAAAGGCACCACAAAACAAAGAAGCACAAGGAAACAAGGCATTTCACCTAAAGCTGAACTTGACCAATTGGAATTATACCTTTACAGTCCAGTTTAATAGGAACACTATTAAACTCATTTATGCAGTTATTAAGATGGTGTCAGTGAGGTCAGCTGCCATCACAACTGCTCTGACCACACTTTGTTTGGTTATCAACACCCTGGTGAGGAGGGCCATCACTTAAGGTGCTATGGTACTTTTACGCCTGCATTCTGTCAAAAAGCATTACAGCCTGGTTTGGGAACAGCACAACAGCAGGATAAGTGAGTTTGCCAGAGGGTGGTAAGATCAGCCGAGTGTGCTCTCTGCTTTGAGCTCCAGCGGAAAGTAAAGAGCTTCTTCTTGCCACAGAAATATCAGAATGGGGAAAAAGTGTGATCGCTGTCACTTTAACCGTGGCATGGCTTGTAGTGCCAAATGGCTGGTTTGAGTATTTCAGAAATTGCTGATCTCCTGGGATTTTGACACAAAAAGGTCTCTAGAGTTTTCACAGAATGGTGAGAAAAATTAAATAAGCAAGATTGCTTAATTGAGTTTCTATAGACTAAGCTCAGACCAGTTTGGTAATTGTTTACCGAATTGCTTTTCAGCCTGCATAACCTCTACACATAGAATATTTTTTGAACCTTTTTTTTTTTTAAAAATCCCAGGAGATCAATTTCTTAAATACTCAAACCAGTTCATTTGCCACCAACTGCCATGCCATTGTTAAAGTGATGGATCACATTTTTGTCCTTTCGGATGTATGATGAGACTATTAACTTAATCTCTTGATCTGAATTATTTTATGCATAGTGCTGACAGTTATCCAATCAGCCACATGATTGGATAACTGTCTGTATAGACTATTTATATACGCGCTTCACTTTCTACCTTAACAGGCTTGACAATGTTTAAATGTCTGATGAAGGAAAGGAATGTGTTTTAAATAACCTTTGAACATCACCATTAAAATTATTTCCAACATGCTATATTTTACACTAATGTGTTCTATATTCGTCAATCCAAATAGACAATATACATTTCACATAAATATTAATGTTATAAATAACAAAGTGCATCTTATCATAAATAAGTTAAAAACGAATGTTTAATCTATCAATCAATCTTATCTGTACAGTGCTCTACAGTTACACATGGCATACTTGACTCATCATTTCACCACTAAGTATTAACCTTGTTTCAAAGGTGAAAAAAAAAACAACTTGTGTATAATTAAGTACTTACTTGTTTATGGGATTGGGAAGTAAAGTCTGGATGAGTCAGCAGTATATCAATATCACCACTTGACTCTGCTCCTGAAGATGCCATAATGATTATATTCAGTGCATTTCAATAGATTCAAGAAATAATGTTCTTTATATGGTTGCAGAGTTAAGAACTAGTAATTCTAATAAAGCAATGATTACAGAATGGTTTTAAACTACAGAGTAATTAACCTCGTCTGTAGCTGCCACAGATGGTGCCAATGTACTCCGGGTCAAGCTGCTCCAACTCCTGCAATATTAAAGCCTAGTGGAAAAAAGCAGATAAAATAATCTGGTAATTTATTTAGATTTCCAAATTCTGAATCGATAAGAATATATCAACATAAATTACCTCCATTTTCTCCATCTCCGAGCGAGGAATTCTCTTCTCAAACTCTTCAAAATACCTTTACAAAAAAGAAAATAATACCAATGAACATGATTCACTCAGCTATCCCTCCTCTCTCTCTATTTTTTATATATATATATATATATATATATATATATATATATATATATATATATATATATATATATATATATATATATATATATATATATATATAATAACACACATACATATATACACACATACACACACACACACACACACACACTATATATACATACATACACACACACGCACACACATATAGACACACATACACACACACACACTATATATACATACATACACACACACGCACACACATATATACACACACACGCACACACATACATACATACATACATACACACACACACACACACAGTGGTGTGAAAAAGTGTTGGCCCCCTTCATGATTTCTTATATTTTTGCATGTTCGTCACACTTTAATGTTTAAATGAACAGCCTGTTTGAGTTTAAATTCAGTTTTCAATAAACTGCCTGCTGTCTATTTTTTGTCTCTTGCTCTTGTTTCTTCTTTTGGCATTTTGAAGCAGGACTTACAACCTATTTACAATCCACCAACGTGAAAGGCAAATACTTGTGTTTCCCCCCCCGGGCTTAAGAATTTGTTCAGGAGTGTACATATATATGAAATTACAAACTACGCACTCACTTACTTCAGGCCAATCTGCTGATGATGGTTTAGCTTGTGTTCAATCTTCTTTAAATCTGAAAAGTGGGCCAAATCCAAGGCCAAAATTGCAAGACCATTTTCATGAAGGTAAACAATTCAACAAATTTGTAAATTGGTGAATATAGAGAAAATACAAAAGACAAACCATCTAGGGTCTTGACACCTTCATCATAGAACTTCCTAGCAGCAGCTGGGCTAAAAAGAAAATGAAAGATTATAAGCTGGTAGGTATAACCGGTAGATTATACATAAATAGCTGTTATATAAACCAAAATGAACCTACCCTATTCCAGTCACTCTAGTTAAAAAATTGATAGAGGAGCTGGTGTCATCATTGCGAATCTACAGGTAAAACAGGTAAAATAGGACACCAATAGACAACATGACAAGCAAGATAAATACAAGTACTCCTTACAAGAGCATAGAGATTACATTAAAGTTCAGACTCATGAACAAGGACATTAACGCTGAATCCTATTGGGACAAAACTGTCAATTAGATAAACATGTGAAATTAAGACCTTTTCCAGTTTGCGGAGTTTCCCTGTGGTTAAATACTCATCAATTTTCTCAGCAATCTTTGCACCAACTCCATCCTGAAGGCACAGAAGACATTTTCTTTTTACTATAATTCATCCTTTCCAGGTATATTATTCTACAGGTGACAATGCCCTTAGTATTAACTTAGCAGCAACAACACACAGCAGCAGACCATATAAAATGTATAAATAATACAAAAACACTGCTTACTTACCAGTTTTTTGGCTTCAGTTCCACTTTTGATTTTATGTGGGTACTTAGCGATCACAGAAGCAGCTTTTCTAGAAGGAATGCATGAAAACAGTGTTGGTCACATCAGCAGTATCACCATTCAAACTGACTTTTATCATTAATCTAAACAGATATTAAAATAGTGTAGCCCATAGCCATAGCACTAAAAGTGCACCAAACAAAGATTTTGTCTAAGTAAGTGATTTGAAGTTGTTGATTTACCTGTATGCATTGTACTTATGGATTGCTCTGTTTACATTTTTTTCATAATTGGCCAATTCTAAAAGAGAAGAGAAAGAAAAGAAGAAGAATAGTTAAAATTAAAAGGAGAGAGAAAAAAATTGAGAAATAAAGATTGTCAAAGAGGAACATCATTAAAGAAAACCATTTTTCATTTACTCTTACAGAAAGACCAATTGCCATTGCCTACTATAACCTCAGATCCTTGTTCTTGGCTGACAGCAGTGGAACCTGATGTGGTCTTCGGTTTTGTAGCCCATCTGCCTAAAGGTTCTGCCACGAGGTCGCCTTCCCGTCAGCTCGAAACTCCTATTGTCATTATCCTCTTATCTTTCATTAACATGGCGTTTTCGCCCGAGGAATTGCTGCTTACTGTATGGTTTTGTTTTTGTTTTTCGCACCGTTCTGTGTAAACTGTATATACCAACCGACAAAAAGCTAAAGCTTGTGAAACCTTTGTCAAGTCTTTTATTCTAGAAAACATCTGACTTGTATCGTTACCCACACCAGCTAACTAAAATACAGATATTTATCGACAGATTAAAGCTAAACGTTTTCAATAAGTGTAATATAAGTCAGCAGTGTGACTAAAATACACAGACCATAGCGGGAAACAACCTTAGCTAACCAACGCAAATAGCTAGCTACCTTCATTCATACAACTACTTCGATACCTGTATCCTTTGTTTGGATTGACAATCCAAAGCTTACCAATAAGAAAGTCCGTGATTCCCTCATTTAAAGTTTCTTGAGGCGCTTTCCGTTTGCTCATAGCTGCTCTTGATGAATGCTTCAGTAACGACTTTCTTATTGTTGTTTTATTTAATCTATATTGGGCAAAATGACTCAGACACCAGTTAAAACCTGAAAACAAATCGATTGCTCACAGCACGTCGCAACAATAAAACGTCATTGATGCCCCGGATGACTCGATTTAGACTGCATATTGTGGTTACCCGATCGGCGAAACGACCTCCTCAAGATGTAGAAATGTACATATTATGAAAGCCCTATATGATAATCAGAGCTGTATTCATAGAGGATTCTTAAATGAAAATAGATTTTTCTCGATTACCTATAAATATAAACGATTCCACACATTTTTGTGCTTATTCAAGCACACGTGAAAAGGGTTACAATGTTACTGTTCCTTTTTGAGAATACTAGTAGTTCACTCCTAGATGATTCCATAAGGCTCTAGAACTCCTGGAGAAATTTCATTCACACGAATCTTTGGAAATCATCAAATGCAATAAAAATGACACAAAGACATCTCTGCTAACTGGGAAATTTGAATGATAAGAAAATAAATTTAATTTATATTTCGTGAGGTATTATTTTCCTTAGACAACTAAACTATAAATGCATTATAACTAATTTTGTTCTCTGTATTATTTCTTGCACTTTAAAGCAATTATGTAATTTTGTATTAGTTTACTTAATGTGTTGAGAAAATATATATAGATATATATTAAGGTTTAATATAAAGGTTTACCTGATGTGGTCCCTTGTCCGATTTGCGCTGCGCATGCGTCATATACACAAATCAGGTAGCGATTCTGTCTCTGTAACACGCATGCGTTAACGGTTTACGGCGCAAATAAATCCGGCATATAGTCAATCCAGTATATAAGGTACCAATGTTACTAAGCCCTTTTATGTTTTATTAGTTACACAGGTGATAGCAACTTATTTTAAGTAAGTGATATTTCACGGAATTTCCCTGTTTGGCAAAAAATAATTAAGCTAAGCTAGTTGGCTAGAGATACATCACATAAAAGCAGTGAAGTAGATAATGCCTTTAAGTTTATAAACGAGTTTTCTAAGGTTAAAAGTTTAATGACGTTTAATTATAAGAACAAATGTGTACTTTTATTTTCCTTTACTAATATGGAAGTATATTCCAGACAAATTTCTAAAGGAATTGTGAATTGTATCTGCAATTGTATATTCTATTTGTAGATGCATTAATTGTGCCATAATTCAAAATAAAAGACAAATCACATATTACCATATACATTTTTGTTTAGATTAACATACAGGCAAAGTCCATTTAGAATTACATCTTCCATGTCTTATAAGATATGACCCTGTCATATCGAAATAGCAATAGAATATGTGTTCTTTTGGAGCCTGGCATAATTTGCAAATCGCAAATTTGCATTTGCATTTCCATAGTATACTCCTATACCAAGGCTTGTTTTGATTTTGAAGTATTACTACTTGTGAGACTGTGTGGTTCTTTTGGCATTATTTTTCCCTGATATCAGCTTGGAGGCAGTGGCATACAGTGCAAACCGGACTTCTTCTCAAATGTGAAACCTGATATTAGCTCTCTGCAAGCTCATCCAGGAGTGCCAGGTGGAGGTAAAATTTTATTTGTTAACTTGCTCAATTTACATGGATTTCATAATCTTAACCTATAGTGTTTCTGCTAGTGTAGTTCTGTTTAGAATTACTGGCACATGAATCGTGTAAGAAACTACTTCCATGTGGCTATCCTCGTGTTAACTCAGCTAATATTGCACAGATTTCACAATCTTAACATGCAGTGTTTCTGTCCTGGTAATTCTGTTTAGAATTATTGTCACATGAGTCATGTAAGAAATAACTGAAAGGAGTTGATTGTTCACCCTTGATAAGTTGTAGTGAGAAGATTTGTTTGTTCCCTGTTTCAGCAGGAGATTTGTTTGTTTGTTTGTTTCCCATTTCGCCAGGACTATTTGTTGTTCCCTGGTCTGCCAGGAGGTCGTGCGCATGTTAAACATATTAGTAAATAAATAAATTTGACTTTGTCCTGCTGTTCACACTGCCCAAGCTCTTCCAACTTTTTCTTTCCTGTCTGTATTGTCACTGTCTTGTCTTTGCATTTTGCGTGTATTATAACAATGGGGTGGAAATGGCCAGTCTAAGCAAACTCCTAATGATTGGATGTATAATTACAGTTTATGCAACCTTTTATTGACAATTTAGCAGGGTGGATTGAGGGAGAGAAACAATGGCATCCCTATTCTCGAGAAGGGTCTTTCAAAAAGAATGGTTTAAATGCAGCTGATTTGGCATTTGGAACACAAGAAATTTAAAAGATAAAAATAAAAAAAAATCTGTTGATTCAAAACATAACAGAAATGTTATTCTTTTCATCACTTTATATCCTGCCCATGCAGTCAGTAGCTACAAAACTGCCATATAGAGAAGATAGAAATAGACTGGCTGATATGCATCTTGAAATTAAATCTGAAAACACCAAAAATAATCCCTGAGGGAAAAGTCTCAACCTAGCACTTCCAAGCTCAGCACAGCCGCCCCTTTTGTACAGGTCGGCAAAATATAACTTTTTTTATAGTATAACTTTTTATAGTATGAGCGAAATTAAAGCCATTTGTGGCCTTTCCACCCTGTTCCAATTATGGTCCATTTGTTTAATCTTCATAACAACATACATGTTATGTCTAATTACCTGGTCCAGATTTCTGTTGCATTCTGATTAACGTTCTTGATAATGATGTAACAGAAGATTTGTTGATTGACAAGATCAATTTTACAACAATTTTATATAATTTTACAATTAAACAATTTTATATATGTACGCAGCTCAAGCCTGCATTGCGCTCTTGTTCTGTCTTGTCATTGCTCGTGCATCATTTTTGTGGTATTTCTCATGCCACATGAAGGGTCTGATTAATAACATCAACAAACATTTTTGCATTCTCTATGTTGCTAAAACTGCTAAATTGCTACTTGATGCATCCATGCTAGAGCTAATGTCGAGGTAGAACCACCAAACATCATGCATTAGCTCCTCCACAAGCTCCTTTCCAAACTTTAAAGATTTACTTCACACACATGCCACCCATGAGAAAGCTACAATATCTTTTAAACTGTACACAAATTCATGATCGCCTCAGTCCCCTTTAAATTTCATATGAAAACAGCGGCAGACTTCGGCTACTCCCCGTCTTTCAGCGCGTTCTTTAGTCCGCAGACCGTGGCATCGCAGAGCGAGGATCAGAGAGCAAGACAAGGTGTGTGTTTTTTGATAGATTGTTATAATATCTGCATCTGTGCAGTTCTTTGTCATAAATACATTTACAAAATGTCATGGGGGAGTAATCGGTTTGTTGTTTTCGCTGCATTCACCCCTCATCACAGCTGTTTCCTCCAGCCAAAATGAAGCCCTTAACACATATGAACGTAGTCTACTACCCTGTCAGTCAAACAATTATTTTTATTTATTTATTTATTTATTTATTTTTGTTTTTTACTATTACACTCTCGGGGGGCACGGTGGCTTAGTGGTTAGCACATTTGCCTCACACCTCCAGGGTTGGGGGTTCGATTCCCGCCTCCGCCGTGTGTGTGGAGTTTGCATGTTCTCCCCGTGCCTCGGGGGTTTCCTTCGGGTACTCCGGTTTCCTCCCCCAGTCCAAAAACATGCGTGATAGGTTGATTGGCGTCTCTAAATTGTCCGTAGTGTGTGATTGCGTGAGTGAATGAGAGTGTGTGTGTACCCTGCGATGGGTTGGCACTCCATCCAGGGTGTATCCTACCTTGATGCCCAATGACGCCTGAGATAGGCACAGGCTCCCCGTGACCCGAGAGTAGATCGGATAAGCGGTAGACAATGAATGGATGACTATTACACTCTCAGGGCTCGGCCCCGCTTAAATGAAAATCCTAGAATCACCTCTGATCCCAGGAAAGTGGGGAAAGCAGCCTTTGCCACTCTCACTAAAATGGTAGCAGTCACACACACTAACATTTGTACTGACTCACAACCTCAGTGGATCCATGCCAGCAGGATAAAATGATAACAGAACTGCTAATTCTACTCTGCTTGGTCATTCTAGAACTTGTTTACATTGTGGTCCTAATATACTATCTCAGCCATTGCTTGGAAAATAAGTAATTCAGCAAAAAATGTTTGTCATATTCTTACTAGAGACCTTATGCTCCTGTATAAGTAGTCTTATGCCTCAGCAGCACTGTGAACAATCACAGACTATCCATCGTCAGCCCACCTGCAGAGATATCTGCCACCACCTCTGTTGACACCTTTGATGCCTATTGTTTAACTCCTTTGGTTACCCATTGATATTGCCTTTTATTGCACATACATTAGATAATGATAAAGACCACATCTTTGGTTTGTATAAATACTCCTTGTCTGTCTCAATAAATTCTGAAAAAACAATGCTTCTAGAACCTTGAATATATGTGGTTCTTTTGGCATTATTTTTCCTGTATATTAGCTCAGAGGCAGTGGCAGACAGCAGGAATTGACTTCTTTTCAAATAGTGAACCCAAAAGAAAATTCTATCACAGATATTCTGCATTATTCAACAATGCTGTCCTGTTCTGGGTTATGTTTTGCTGCTTCCTGCAACATTGCCCTGTGTTTTGTTTTTAGGTTTATGATGTAAATATTTTTTATTGTTTTTTTTTTTTACTATGTTCTTTGAAGACCTAGTTCTCAGCTTTGTAATGCGATGTTTAGCATTATAAAAACTCACACAGTCATATAAGTGAATGCTTATATTAAGATCGAAAAGTTGTACTTTTGAGTTGTACTTTGGTGAAGCCCAATTTGTAGAATTTTTTTGTGCTAGCGTAGATGTTGCATTTTATTTTTATTGTTTTACATTTACATTTTATTTACATTGTATTTTTATTGTTTCTATTTTTCTGTGTATGATTGTTTCTTTATTTGTTTCTTGTGTGTTCTAGGAGTTGAGTCCCCAAGGAAAGCCTTGAGCCATTCCTTCTTTCTGGTGGTGGTGCTTCATTCATGGTGTGACATTGTGTCAAATAATCATAATAAAATAAAAAATAAATAAAAAGTTCTTGCTGTCTATTTTTTGTTGAATCAAGGGATAGTTCAACTGATATAATAAAGAATTGGTTCAGTATTTCCCCAGTTTGACACCAAACAAAATGTTTCTCACTTGACACATATAAATTAAACTTGATTTCATCACAAAGGGAATTTTGGACCAGTTCACCCCTTTCTACAGAACATGATAAAAGTATATTTACACAGTAATGTGCAAAAATTAATTTTAATGTTTTTTTTTTTTTATGAATTAAGAAAATATAAAGTAACTGAACACACACACACACACACACACACACACACATATAAAAGTAACATCCACATGGAAGGCAGGGCCCAGGGTTTCCCAGCAGATCATAGCCCAAAGCATGACACTGCCTCCGCCGGCTTGCCTTCTTACCATTGTTCATCCTGGTGCCCGGTGTTCCCCAGGAAAGCAAGATACATGCATCTGGCCATCCATGTGATGTAAAAGAAAATGTGGTTCATCAGACCCGGCCACTTTCTTCTATTGCTCTATAATACAATTCTGACGCTCACATGCCCATTATTGGCACTTTCAAAGGTGCACAGGGGTCAGCATGGGCACCCTGTCTGGTCTGCAGATATGCAGCCACATACGCAACAACCTGCAATACACTGTGTATTCTGAGACCTTTTTATCAGAACCTGCATTAACTTCTTCAGCAATTTGAGCAACAGTAGCTCATTTGTGGTTCACCATTGTTCATTCTTTGGACCACTTTTGATAGATAGTGACTACTGTAGACCAGGAACACCCCACAAGAGCTGTAGTTTTGGAGATGCACTGATACAGTTGTCTATCCATCACAATTTGGCCCTTTGTCAAATTCGCTGAAACCCTTACACTTGCCAGTTTTTCCTGCTTCTAACACACCAACTTTGAGGACAAAATGTTCACTTGCTGCCTAATATATCCCACCCACTAACAGGAGCATAATCAGTGTTATTCACTTCACCTGTCAGTGGTCATATTGTTATAAAGAAAAAATGTTATATATGTCAAAGTCTTGGGTGACCCCTCCAAATCATTGAATTCAGGTGTTGTTTTTCAGGGGTTGGGCTTGGCCCCTTAGTTCCAGTGAAAGGAACTCTTAATGCTTCAGCATACCAAGACATTTTAGTCAATTTCATGCTCCCAACTTTGTGGGAATAGTTTAGGGATAACTCATGAGGGGTCACAACAGGAAGGGGCCATCCCAAACTGTTCCCACAAAGTTCTGAGCATGAAATTATCTGAGATTATTGGTATGCTGAAACATTAAAAGTTCCTTTCACTGGAACTAATGATTTGTAGGGTATACACACACACACACACACACACACACACACACACACACACACACACATACATACATACATTATATATACATATATATATATATATATACAGTGGGGCAAAAAAGTATTTAGTCAGCCACCAATTGTGCAAGTTCTCCCACTTAAAAAGATGAGAGAGGCCTGTAATTTTCATCATAGGTACACTTCAACTATGAGAGACAGAATAAGAAAAAAAAAATCCAGAAAATCACATTGTTTGATTTTTAAAGAATTTATTTGCAAATTATGGTGGAAAATAAGTATTTGGTCACCTACAGAAAAGCAAGATTTCTGGCTCTCACAGACCTGTAACTTCTTCTTTAAGAGGCTCCTCTGTCCTCCACTCGTTACCTGTATTAATGGCACCTGTTTGAATTCGTTATCAGTATAAAAGACACCTGTCCACAACCTCAAACAGTCAGACTCCAAACTCCACTATGGCCAAGACCAAAGAGCTGTCAAAGGACACCAGAAACAAAATTGTAGACCTGCACCACGCTGGGAAGACTGAATCTGCAATAGGTAAGCAGCTTGATGTGAAGAAATCAAATCTGGGAGCAATTATTAGAAAATGGAAGACATACAAGACCACTGATAATCTCCCTCGATCTGGGGCTCCACGCAATATCTCACACCTTGGGGTCAAAATTATCACAAGAACGGTGAGCAAAAATCCCAGAACCACACAGGGGGACCTAGTGAATGACCTGCAGAGAGCTGGGACCAAAGTAACAAAGACTACCATCAGTAACACACTACGCCGCCAGGGACTCAAATCCTGCAGTGCCAGACGTGTCCCCCTGCTTAAGCCAGTACATGTCCGGGCCCGTCTGAAGTTTGCTAGAGAGCATTTGGATGATCCAGAAGAGGATTGGGAGAATGTCATATGGTCAGATGAAACCAAAATAGAACTTTTTGGTAAAAACTCAACTTGTCATGTTTGGAGGAGAAAGAATGCTGAGTTGCATCCAAAGAACACCATACCTACTGTGAAGCATGGGGGTGGAAACATCATGCTTTGGGGCTGTTTTTCTGCAAAGGGACCAGGACGACTGATCCGTGTAAAGGAAAGAATGAATGGGGCCCTGTATCGTGAGATTTTGAGTAAAAACCTCCTTCCATCAGCAAGGGCATTGAAGATGAAACGTGGCTGGGTCTTTCAGCATGACAATGATCCCAAACACACCGCCCGGGCAACGAAGGAGTGGCTTCGTTAGAAGCATTTCAAAGTCCTGGAGTGGCCTAGCCAGTCTCCAGATCTCAACCCCATAGAAAATCTTTGGAGGGAGTTGAAAATCCGTGTTGCCCAGCGACAGCACCAAAACATCACTGCTCTAGAGGAGATCTGCATGGAGAAATGGGCCAAACTACCAGCAACAGTGTGTAAAAACCTTGTGTCGACTTACAGAAAATGTTTGACCTCTGTCATTGCCAACAAAGGGTATATAACAAAGTTTTGAGATGAACTTTTGTTATTGACCAAATACTTATTTTCCACCATAATTTGCAAATAAATTCTTTAAAAATCAGACAATGTGATTTTCTGGATTTTTTTTTCTCATTCTGTCTCTCATAGTTGAATTGTACCTATGATGAAAATTACAGGCCTCTCTCATCTTTTTAAGTGGGAGAACTTGCACAATTGGTGGCTGACTAAATACTTTTTTGCCCCACTTTATATATATATATATATATATATATATATATATATATGTGTGTGTGTGTGTGTGTGTGTGTGTGTGTGTGTGTGTGTGTGTGTATACCCTACAAAAGGACCTGACAAAGGACAGTCCTGCTGGAGTCCAACATGCACTGGGAACAGATCCGACTTACAGCTGGCAATGCAAACCAAGCTCCTGCTCCAATCATACAGAACCCTTAACAGGGAGCCACGGACCCCATTCTCCCAGAGCACCTCCCACAGAATGCCACGAGGGACATGGACGAATGCCTTCTCCAAGTCAACAAAACACATGTGGACTGGTT
Organism: Hemibagrus guttatus; assembly: GCA_033459395.1. Taxonomy (NCBI): domain Eukaryota; kingdom Metazoa; phylum Chordata; class Actinopteri; order Siluriformes; family Bagridae; genus Hemibagrus; species Hemibagrus guttatus. The sequence goes on from JAUCMX010000007.1 coordinate 12,375,842, forward strand.
GGGCAAACTCCAACGAACCCTCGAGCACCCTTTGGAGGGTATAGAGCTGGTCCAGTGTTCCACGACTAGGACGAAAACCGCATTGCTCCTCCTGTATCCGAGGTTCGACTAACGGTCGGACTCTCCTCTCCAGTACTCTGGAATAGACTTTCCCTGGGAGGCTGAGGAGTGTGATCCCCCTATAGTTGGAACACACCCTCCAGTCCCCCTTCTTAAAAAGAGTTGCCCAGTCCAGAGGCACTGTCCCTGACCACCACGATATGTGATGTGTCAGCCAAGAAAGCCCCACAACATCCAGAGACTTAAGGTACTCAGGGTGAATTTCATCCACCCCCGATGCCTTGCCCTCAAGGAGCTGCTGAACTACCTCAGTGACCTCAGCTTAGGTGATGAATGAATCTACCTCTGAGTCCTCGGCTTCTGGTTCGTCTATGGAAGGTGTGTCAATGGGATTGAGGATATCCTCAAAGAATTCCTTCCACCGTCTGAAAATATCCCCAGTCGATGCCAGCATCTCTCCACCTCCACTGTAAAGAGTGTTGGCAGAGAGGGTGCTTACTCCTTTTGAGGCGCCGAACGGTCTGCCAGAATTTCCTCGAGGCTGTCCGATAGTCCTTCTCCATGGCCTCACTGAACTCCTCCCAGACCAGTGTTTTTGCTTCCGAGACCACCCAGGTTGCAACTCGCTTGGTCTGCCGGTATACCTCAGCTGCTTCCGGAGTCCCCTGAGCCAACCAGGCTCAATAGGACTCCTTCAGCTTGACGGCATCCCTTACTTCCAGTGTCCACCACCGTGTTCGGGGATTGCCGCCATGACCGGCACCAGAGACCTTACAGCCACAGCTCCGGATGGCTGCGTCAACAATGGAGGAGAACATAGTCCACTCAGACTCAATGTCCCCAACCTCCCTCGGGATCTGGTTGAAACTCTCCTGGAGGTGGGATTTGAAGACCCCCCTAACAGAGGGATCAGCAAGATGTTCCCAACAGACCCTCACAATATGTTTGGGTTTGCCAAGTCTGTCCAGCATCCTCCTCTGTAAGCGGATCCAACTCACCACCAGGTGGTGATCGGTTGACAGCTCTGCCCCTCTCTTCACCCGAGTGTCCAAGACATGCGGCCAAAAGGTCAGATGACATGACCACAAAGTTGATCATTGATCTCTGGCCTAGGGTGTCCTGGTACCATGTGTACTGATGGGCACCCTTATGCTTGAACATGGTGTTCATTATGGACAAACTGTGACTAGTAGAGAAGTCCAGCAACAGGACACCACTCAAGTTCAGATCAGGGGGGCTGTTCCTCCCAATCACGCCCCTCCAGGTATCACTGTCATTGCCCACATGGGCATTGAAGTCCCCCAGAAAAACTATGGAGTCCTCAGTCAGAGCACCTTCCAGCATCCCTTGCAGGGTCTCCAAGAAGGTTGGGTACTCCACACTGCCGTTCGGCCCATAAGCCGAAACAACAGTGAGACATCTATCCCCAGCCTGAAGGCGCAGGGAAACAACCCTCTTGTTTACCGGGGAAAACTCCAACACATGGTGGCTGAGCTGAGGGGCTATAAGCAAGTTCACCCAAGACCGATGCCTCTCACCATGGGGCACTCCAGAGTAGAAGAGGGTCCAACCTCTCTCAAGGAGTTGGTTTCCAGAGCCCAGGCTGTGCGTGGAGGCAAGCACGACTATCTCTAGCCGGTACCGCTCAACCTCCCTCACCAGCTCAGGCTCCTTTCCCCCCCAGTGAGGTGACATTCCATGTCCCAAAAGCCAGATTCTCCACCCAGGATTTGGGTCGTTGGCACCCCCGCCCATGACTGCTACCCAAAACACACTGCACCGGATCCTTATGCTCCTTCCTGGGTGGTGGGCCTACGTCTGTGCCTGACCAAGTCCCGCAGGCAAAGACACGGCCACCAGGTGCTCGCCTGCGTGCCCCAACTACAGGTCTGGCTCCAGGATGGGGCACCAGTGACGCCAGTCCGGGCGACGTAAAGTGTCCTTGCTTTTCCTTTCATAAAGGTTTTGAACCTCTCTTAGTCTGACCCGTCACCTAGAACCCGTTTGCCTTGGGAGACCCTACCAGGAGCACTAGGCCCCCGACAACATGGCTCCTAGGTTCATTCGGGTACTCAAACCTCTCCAACACAATAAGGTGTCGGTTCAAGGAGGGGGTAATTAAGTCGGAATTTCCAAATAGTAATTCCCATCTAAAAAGAAGCCAAAGAACACAACGTCCCACTCAGAAACATAAGTTCCTTACCAGCCTCCAACAAACACAACAATTAAAAACAAAAAAAACAATAAAATTGGCAGTTTGGTATCAGGACATTCAAAGCAACTTTACATAAACCTTACTTCTTTTTCACACTTCTTCTTTTTCACACTTTCACACTTAAAGCATACTTCTTTTTCACACTTCTCATGAGTCATTTGTGAGAAGTACCCAGCAGGAGGGTGCAAAGTATCAGCTCAGTGGCTTCAGCTTGCCACACAAAGTGGCTGGAATGACACCGCTCCATAAGCAATTTTCAGGGATGGACTGAACTCCAGCCCGCAGGGTGAGATGGCATGTAAGGGCGAGGAGCAGCCGTTGAGCCAATACATTACTCTGGCCATCCACCTGGATAACCTGCTATGCACCTACCATCCATGTTACTGCTACAATGTCAAGCCCACCAGAACCTATGTAGCCGGGTAAGGCATGAGTGCCCGTGGATGTGTGTGCACTTCTTCCTGCTCACACATCCTGCAGCTACCAGTGTGACTATGCTTGACCAATGAAAGTCACCACATCTCCGCTTTGGTGGATTCAGGGCCCGCCATGAACCTCATCCACTGCCACCTGGTGGAAGAACTCCAGTTACCCATTGTACCATGTACAGATCCCTTGAAAATTATGGCAAAGGATAGCCAGCCTATTGGAGATGGATATATTACATGTCAAACCGTTCCCATATCTGTTCAAGTTGAACTTTTTTATATTGAGGAACTAGTTCTCCATCATCTCACAACCTGAAAATATCAAAATATGAAAATATACCCTTGATCAGCTCAGGGAAGCCAAGATGAGAAATGTGAGTTTCACTGCAATAATATCACGTTTCTGGGGTATGTGATCAGTGACCTGGGAATGGAAATAGACAGTGCTAAGGTAAAAACAGTCACTAAATGGCCAGCCCCATTTAGCATCAAGGAGCTGCAATGCTTCTTCAGGTTCACCAACTTCTATAGAAAGTTTATATTCAGTTATAGTTCCATGGCCGCCCTGAATTTGTCAGCCAACGCACAGGGGGTCTTTGAAAAATTAAAGGACAGATTCACTAAACTGTTCCTCTGCGCATTCTATTACAGGAAGCTCACAACACAGGAAACCGATAGTTACTTTCAATCAAAGAAGCACTGGCATACTGGAGGCACAGGCTTGATGGAGCCCACTGCCCTTTTCAGAGTACATTAAAAACTTAAAATGTCTCAATCCACCCCAAGCCAGGTGGGCTTTGCTTTTCACCAGATTCAGAGAAGAGCAAAGATGATGCCCTTTCCTGCTGTTACAGCTCGGTGAACAAAAGCTCAGATCCAGAGCCCATCTTGCCACCCACCTTGGTCAAAGCCCGGTCCAATGGGACCTCATGGAAGAAATTTAGCAGGCCCAGCTAACTGAAAACCTCTCGCCTGAAAGTCTGCCCACCTGCCAGTATGTGCTTACAAACCTCCATCAGAGAACCCTCAAATGGTTCCATACCACACCTAGCTCAGGTCATCCAGGCATAAATAGGACCACACAAATGGTACAGAATGCCTTCTGGTGGCCGTCTCTAGCCACAGACATCAGAAGATACGTGTAGGCATGCACTGTCTGTGCAATCCAGAACTCCCCGACAATTAACTGCAGGTATCCTGGAACCACTACCTATCCCACAGCACCCCTGATTTTGTCACCAACTTAGCAAATTCCCACGGTTCCATGACCATCCTAGTGGCCATTGATTGCTTCTCCAAGGCATGTAAGCTGATACTATTAAAAGCTCTGCCCACAGCCATGGAAACCACACAGACTCAGTGTTCAGCCACGTCTTCTGAAACTACGGTCTGCCAGAAGACATTGTGTCCGACTGGGGGTACAATTCACTTTCCAAGTCTGAAGAGTGTTCAGTGAAAGCTTGAACATCAACATCAGCTTAACCTCTGGTTATAACCCATAGTCCAATGGTGAGGTGGAATGGTTAAACTAGGAACTAGGCTACTATCTGTGTGCATATTGCATCTTCCAATGGGCTTACCTCTTTTCAGTGTGTCCTTGGCTACCAGCCCCATTGTTTTCCTGGTCTGGGGAACCCTTCTATATGCCAGGGGTGGATGACTAGTTCCAGAGAAGTCAAGAAATATGCAAAAGTGAGCACATATACCACCAGAGGGCCATCAGGTGTCAATTGGAGCAAGCCAACTGTCGGATGCGCCCACACTCACAGTATTGCCCAGGGCAGATGGTTTGGCTCTCAGTCACACAAGGTATGTAGGATAAACCCAGTCACACATCGCCTACAGCTGCCTGCCTCATATCATATCTCCCTGTCCTTCCATGCCTCCCTGATCAAGCCTGCCTACACCACCCACAATGCTGAAACCGCACCCCTGCTACCACTGGACATAGATGGCTCTGCCACCTACACAGTCCATACCATCTTGGACTCTCAGAGGAGGAGAGTTTTCAAATTCAAATTTTTTATTTGTCACATACACAACCATACACAGTATGATATGCAGTGAAATGCTTACACGACTGTTGTGACCTCGAAAAGGAAATAAGAAGTAAAAAGGAAATAAGAAATAGAAAGGAGGAAGGAAATAAGGCAAAAAGAGAATAAATATAAAATAAAAATATAAAATATAAAAATCTACAATTAAATTAGAGATAAAAAAAAAATATAAAAAAAATATTATAAAAATGTAAAAAAGGTTGAGCTGTAGCAGTGTGCAAATGTTCAAAGTGTTATGCTCCTGTGCAGTGTGTAAATGTTCAAGTTGGTGTGTTCAAGGAAACATGAAAGTTCAATCAGTTGAGTTCTATGTGGAGTTTTGGTTGAGAGTCCGTATAGCCTGTGGGAAGGAGCTTCTCCTCAGTTTTCTTACAGTACTTGGTGGACTGGGAGGGATATGGACCTGAGGAAAGATCTTGTTACTGAATTTCACCAAGCCTGCCATTTTGGATTGTTCTCCTGTGTTTTCATTCAATAAACTCCGCATATGGATCCCACACTGTCATCCTCTGACTGCATGTTACAGAATGAATGAAGAGCTCTTGAACATGTTCTAGTTCTACTTCTTTTAATCCTGTTACCTGGGGATAATTCAATATTGCTCTTTGTATTTTTAATGTCCTAAAGAGGAATTAATTAAATTTGGTAAAGTAAATTTGACTAAACTATGGCTCTCAATTTCTGTAACAGCTCATCTGTTTCACTATTCATTCATTCATTCATTCATTCATTCATTCATTCATTCATTCATTGTCTTCCGCTTATCCGGAGCCGGGTCGCGGGGGCAGCAGTCTAAGTAGGGATGCCCAGACCTCCCTCTCACTAGTCACTTCCTCCAGCTCTTCCGGAGGGACCCCGAGGCGTTCCCAGGCCAGCCGAAAGACATAGTCTCTCCAGCGTGTCCTGGGTCTTCCCCGGGGCCTCTTCCCGGTGGGGCATGCCCGGAACACCTCTCCAGGGAGACGTCCTGGAGGCATCCGAAACAGATGCCCAAGCCACCTCAACTGCCCTCTTTCGATGTGGAGGAGCAGCGGCTCTACTCCGAGCCCCTCCCGGGTGACAGAGCTCCTTACCCTATCTCTAAGGGAGCGCCCTGCCACCCTACGGAGGAAGCTCATTTCGGCCGCTTGTATCCGGGATCTTACCCTTTCGGTCATGACCCAGAGCTCATGACCATAGGTGAGAGTAGGAACGTAGATTGACTGGTAAATCGAGAGCTTCGCCTTCCGGCTCAGCTCCTTCTTCACCACAACAGACCGGTACATAGACCACATTACTGCTGCCGCTGCACCGATCCATCTGTCAATCTCACAATCCATCCTTCCCTCACTCGTGAACAAGACCCTGAGATACTTAAACTCCTCCACTTGAGGAAGGACGTCCCCTCCAACCTGAAGGGTGCAAGCCACCTTTTTCCGGTCGAGAACCATGGCCTCCGATTTGGAGGTGCTGACCCTCATCCCAGCCACTTCACACTCTGCTGCAAAACGCCCCAGTGCATGCTGTAAGTCCAGGCTTGAAGAGGCCAACAGGACAACATCATCTGCAAAAATCAGCGATGAAATCCTGTGGTCCCCAAACCGGACTCCCTCCAGCCCCTGGCTGCGCCTACAAATTCTGTCCATAAAAACAATGAACAGAACCGGTGACAAAGGACAGCCCTGTCGGAGCCCAACATGCACTGGGAACAGATCTGACTTACAGCTGGCAATGCGGACCAAGCTCCTGCTCCGGTTATACAGAGACCGAACAGCCCTTAACAGAGGGCCACGGACCCCGTACTCCCAGAGCACCTCCCATAGAATGCCACATTGTGGCCACAGTTTTGAAATCTGGCAGGCCTTGTTTTCATCAGTCTATATCACCTGCCAGAGAGAGTCTGAACAGGATGTAAGGGGTCCCTTAAGATTCTCCCAGCCCATTTCCTGACATGAGATGTGTACAAATACTGTATTGGGGCTGGTTGGTCCTGATGATGTGCTCTGCCGACCTAACTAGTCTTTGAAGTCGGCAATTATCCAGGTGGGTAGCAGAGACATACCAGACAATGATTGATGAACACAGTGTGGATTCAATGGTAGCCCTGTACAATAGGCGCAGCAGTTCTCTTGGCAAGTTGTTCTTCCTTAATTAGCGAAGAGATGAAGTACATACTCTTCTGTGTTTTCTTAGTTATGTTAGTGGTATTTTTCTCCCACTTCCCAAGTCTTTGCAGCTGGTCATTGCCAAGGAACTTGAAGATATTAGTGCTTTACACAGTTCAACCTTGAATAGTGAGTATAGATACTAGTAGATACTTATTTAAAGTCTGTCCTCTTACTGCTGTTAAGTTCCAGATTTTTGTGTCTGCACTATAGGGAAAGCTGGTCCACCTCCTGTCTTTTTGTGAACTCATCACTGTCCTGGATAAATCCAATGACTGATGTTATAAGCAAAATTAAGGATCTTAACAGAGTCCATGAGAGTGTCATTTGTCAAAAAGTCATTTGTGTAGGCACAAATTCAGGCAGAAGGCAGATACCCAGTCAGGTCCAGGGGCCTTCCTTGTCTTATGTCTTTTGAACAGTTGCCTTACATCCTGTTTATAGATTGTCAAGCTGGATGAGGTGATGGTGGCTGGGTTGAGTCTGAGAGTTCCCTGCTGACTCCTGTCTCCATGACACTTTCTCCAGCTGGAACTATGCAGTGCACTCTCTGGGACTGCCAGGTCTGCTTCTCCACAATTCACTAAAGGACACCAGACCCCTGCTCACAAACATTGCTTCTTTAGACACTCTGTAAACAGACTCTCACTAATTGCATCCATTAAACTTTGTCTGTGCTCACTGAGAAATATGCTTGATCTAAATACTACTGAACATCAACCCTGTTAGATGATTGTAGATGAAGATCAATGGAGAATGACCAGGGAGGTATGTTTAGTAAGGTTGGGTTAGGTATTAAGTAACAGTTGGATTAACTGCACCTTATGAGTCTCTGCCTGGAAGTGCTGATCCTGCTCCATGAGCAGCTCAAAGAAGACCTAGTCTTGCATCTGGTGGTAGCTGGAGAGGGTTTTGACCATGACCATGCTGATTGTCCATGATAACTTATTCAACATAATTTCTTGCTTCATTTTAAGATTTTATTGATAAATGTTTTTGAAATAAAATCTCATTGCCTAAGGGCAATCTTGTGCAGCAATGGTACAGAATCAGAGAGAAAAATTATGAATTCACAGATCATAAGACAAAGCTCATTAGTCAAAACACATTTATAAAATCCATTAAAAAATCATTCAGAAAACAAGAAAAAAAAAAGTGGTCATACACAAGCAAAACAGGCAGAGAAAATAAAAGGCTTGGTATGCAGGCAAACACACCAACAATACCGAATAGTGAGACACACTTGAGAGAGTTGAAAATGTAGTCTACTCTCTTTTCTTACTCTCCAGAAACAGAAATAATCCAAAAGGCAGTCTTGAGAAAACTCCAGGCAAACAAAAATGCAAACACAAGAAACTGAAGAGGAGAAAAGGAAAAACACAGGAAACCGACAAAGACTTGAGACTTACTCAGAACATTGCCTACAGAACAGCGAAACAAAGACACTTATATACACATACCCGAACGAGACACGTGAGAACAATAACACTAATTACACAGGCAAAATCAGGGCAGAGGAGCTCCACAAGGACCTCTAGAGGTCAAAACAGAACAAAATACTCCAAGATACTGACAGCTGGGAGTGTTAATATTCCAGTGATGATTCACTCTGGCGGTTGGGCAGCTGAATTGCTGCTGACAATGTTACACATAACTAATAAGGAGGGTGACTGAGCTGTTGTCATACCATTTGACTGCATGCAGCTGGGTATATCCAACATAAGCTATTTTTTCCTGGAAGTACCCATGGCCAAATCTTTTCAGATCAGCATCTGTCATTAAGGAGCTGCCTGGCAAATTATTAGAGCATACAATACCCAGACAATGAATCCCTTGCTGAGACAACAGAACTGTCACTGAGGTGAACCAGTTGCCAAAGAACAACTTGAAATTTCTATTCATTGGCATTGGTTCTGCCAGGTGCAGTACCACATTCCCTAATGCCCCTACATCTGGAAGCTCAGGTGGATGGACAGCTTTCCCAGTATGAATCTCAAATTGTGTGGAATGCCGTCTCATCCAGCAAGAACCAGTATTTATGACTCCATTTTCTTGGTTTACTGGGGAGGTATTGCTTGATTCTGCTCTTGCCCTTAAATGGTACCATTTGTTCATCCACACTCAATGAATCACACATAGGCAGTTCTTTAGCTTGGTGCGGATGTGATTTATGAGAATCCGAATCTTGTATAGCTCATCGTAGTAAAACATATCTCTTGTTGAATGGAAACTATTATTGCTGAAATGAAGAAATCTTTTGATCGCCTACCACCATACAAGAGGCACCACATTAGCATCAAATAATGACATGTGGATTACAGTGGCAAAGAACTGTTCTTGAAGTTCTTGAAAAGTAAGTTTAAGGGGCTTGCCAGGGTTGCACTGGATGGCTTTCAGGTTTGAATCATGAACAATAACATCAAAGAGGTCATCAGAGAGAAGATGTTTAAAATATTGGAATGGAGACAGAATTTTACCAGTTGATGGAGGGATCTGTAACCATTCATGGTATACTGGAGGCTCAATGTTGTGACACAATGTTGATGTTTTCCATCAAGGGATTTGGGAAGTACTACTGTCATCTTTAGACAGAAATTCACCTTCATACTCTGTGGCATCTAGAGTGTCTATAAAACATACAAAAAGTAAGTTTCCAATGACAATGAAAGCACAGCAAGAATAAAACTGTGACATTTGACCCTTGTTTTTTATGCTGTCTGCTGCATAAACCTATAACAACTATTCTGCTACAGGAAATAAATCAAACCATTAGATTTTGTTGTGTACAAATGAGCTCAACAATCAAAGGCACAATATTTAAAACCCATTTTTCACTACTGCTCAAACATTTTTCTCCATTCCACTCCTCACTGTCAGATGGGACTTGAACATGCTGATCTTGCTCTTTTATTCCATAGAACAATCTTATGTCCATTTTTCTATCAAAATGTGTTAAAAGAGGTGAAATTAAATTAATAAAAATGTTTTAAGGGTATATACTATGCATAAATACCTGTGATAATATGTGATAATATGTGATAATATGTGCTGATGGGGCACGGTGACTTGGTGGTTAGCACATTTGCCTCACACCTCCAGGGTTGGGGGTTCGATTCCCACCTCCACCATGTGTGTGTGTGGAGTTTGCATGTTCTCCCCGTGCCTTGGGGGTTTCCTCCGGGTACTCCGGTTTTCTCCACTGGTCCAAAGACATGCATTGTAGGTTGATTGGCATCTCTAAATTGTCCGTAGTGTGTGATTGCATGAGTGAATGAGAGTGTGTGTGTGTGTGTGTGTGTGCCCTGCGATGGGTTGGCACTCCGTCCAGGGTGTATCCTGCCTTGATGCCCAATGACGCCTGAGATAGGCACAGGCGCCCCGTGACCTGAGAATAGTTCGGATAAGCGGTAGACAATGAATGAATATGTGATGTCAGAAGAAACATTCTTAAAAAGTACCTCTTGTGGCACAATGCTGCCCTGAGGCAACGAAAAGAAAATATTAATTACTTAACATGCAAAATAATAATAATAATATTAAAACATTTCAACCTTCATACATGCACATACAGTATATTGCCTTTACAAGCACATGAAGTTTAATGTGTCATTCATAATCTGTAGGGTTTAATATGGAGTTGGCCTGCCCTTTGCAGCTATAACAGCTTCAACTCTTCTGAGTAGGATTTTCACAAGGTTTAGGAGTGTGTTTATGGGAATTTTTGACCATTCCTCTAGAAGCGCATATGTGAAGTCAGGCACTGATGTTGGACGAAAAGAGCTGGCTGACAGTCTCCGCTCTAATTCATCCTAAAGGTGTTCTATCAAGTTGAGGTCAGGACTCTGTGCAGGCCAGTCAAGTTCCTCTGCACCAAACCCACTCATCCATGTCTTTATAGAGCTTGCTTTGTGTACTGGTATGCAGTCATCTTGGAACAGGAAGGTGCCATCCACAAACTGTTTCCACATAGTTGGGAGCATGAAATTGTCCAAAATGTCTTGATATGCTAAAGCATGAAGAGTCCCTTTCACTGGAACTAAGGGGCCAAGCCCAAACCTGAAAAACAACCCCACAGCATAATCTCCCCTCCACCAAACTTTACACTTGGCACAATGCAGTCAGGCAAGTACTGTTCTCCTGGCAATCACCAAACCCAGACTCGTTCATCGGATTTCCAGACAGAAAACATATCTAGAGTCTCTGCCCTAGAGTCCAGTGGCAGCATGCTTTACACCACTGCATCCAACACTTTTATTGGACTTGGTGATGTAAGGCTAGGAATCAGCTGCTCAGCCATGAAAACCCATTCCATGAAGCTCTCTATGCACTGTTCTCGAGCTAATTTAAAGGCCACACAAAGTTTGGAGGTCTGTAGCTATTGACTCTGCAGAAAGTTGGTCACTTCTGCACAATGTGCACCTCAGCATGCGTTGACCCCTCTCTGTGATTTTACATGACCTACCACTTTGTTGCTAAGTTGCTGTTGCTCCCAATTGCTTCCACTTAGTTATAATACCACTAACAGTTGACCATGGAATATTTAGTAGTGAGGAAATTTCATGATTGGACCTATTGCACAGGTGGCAACCTAACATGGTACCACACTTGAATTCACTGAGCTCCTGAGAGTTTGCAATCCTACAAGTGTCTGCAGGGTTTTCCACTTTTGAATTATTATATGGACGCAAGCTTTATGCTAGATATCATGTGCGATATTTGGGAGAAAGGACCTTATACTGACAAAAAAAAAAGTTCTTGATATAGATGGTTCTGTAGCTCTGGCGATGGTGGTTCCTAAAAGGGAAGAGCTGGGACTGATCACCTTTCACTGTCACAGAGACCACAGATTGCCAGATTGCAAGAGGAATTTTCTGATGTGCTTTCACCTCCACCTGGTTGCACCTCTAGACCTGGTTGTGGACAGAATTTGCTATTGCATTGAGCCCTATATTAACAATGAATGGTCAACAGTGAGTGTCAAGTATTTAAGGGGTAGACAGCTAAATATTTTTTCGCCAAAGTCAGATCAAAGGCCATATGTCTTGTCTCTGGAGACCTAAGAGGAGTGTTCCTCCCCCACATATTACAGTGTGAGGATTTATAATGCACTATAGTGATGCTGGTGATGAATGTAAGTTGCATTCATTATGTATAACAAGTTTCTGCAATAGAACAGTCTCTTACACTGAAATTACAGGGGGAAGAGACTTTCCTGTAGGTTGGAGAAAAGTGTTCCCCTATTGTACACTAGAGTATGAGGATTTATATTGCACTAAAGTGAAACTGGTGATGTATTTCCATTACATTTATTATGTATAATAAGTTTCAGCTATAGAACCGTCTTTTTATGCAAGCACAGGGGGAACAAAATTTCTTGGAGGCTGTAGAAATGTGTCCCCTCTGTATATTACAATGTGAGGATTTATAATGCACTACAGTGCTAGTGATGCTGAAATCACAGGGGGCATAGATTTTTCTGGAGGCCAGAGAAAAGTGTTCCCCGTTGTATATTACAGTCTGGGGATCTATAATACTCCTGAAAAGGCTTGTCAGACTAAGGCTGCTAAAACTAGTGCTATTATACTACTACACAGACTGCTCAAAGCTTTTACAAGGTTAATAAACGTACCCAAACATCACGTCCGTATTGTCATGTTAAACCTGTTACTTGATACCTGATACATGAGAAGTCTGATACTTCTCATGTTGCCTTCTTGTCTTTGCCACAAAAACAAAATACATTCTAGATCTCAAAAATTTTCCCACACAGGAGGCAAGGATGTTTCCATGCAGCTACTGCAACTCTGCCAGGGCTCAGATTCAATGCCTGAGTACAGTATGCGGTTCCAGATGCTAGCAGCACAAAGCGAATGGAATGACGCAGTTGAGGCCGCTGGGCAGATTATTCAACTTTGGCAAGGCTCACGCTCAACGTACGACTATGCCATTGAGTTTTGTACACTGGTGGTTTCTTATGGCTGGGGCAATCATGCCTTCTGTGACGTGCCTTGTGTGATGCTTTCAAAGATTAACCTGTTTCACAAGTTAAGTTGCCTCAACATCTGCATCTACTACAACAACAGAACTCACTTCACCAAGTTTGGCATTCTGGAGCTGACCAAGACCTGATCTTCACCTGAATGGTGGCTGACTTCAAGATTCCTTCTGTACCTCTGCAATGTCCTCTACCCGTCCAATCTCTCTATGGCAGCTGCCTCAAACCCATCACCTACTGCACTCTGGTCTCTAGCAATCACATTGAGACCCTCTCATTTCTCATGATGGAAAGATTGCACACCCCTATTGTTCTGGGACACCCTTGGCTTACACAACACAACCCTCATATTGCCTGGATCCAAAGTACTATTCTTGATTGGAGACAATCCTGTCTTTCTTCCTGCTGTAACAAAGCAGCTGCAGGATCCATTTGCGGTTTAAACAGTGTTTAACAGCAAATCCAGAGCAGAATAATCTTAAATGTACAACAAAGGCAGAGTACAAAGAACAAAGCACAAAGCTCAAAGCCAGAGAGATCAGTCCACAGAGCAAATAAATCCAATAAGGGCAAAAACACAAATGCAAAAATGACAATAAACAAGCACAGAGTCATACACAGAAAACACAATAGAAAAACAATGGAGAACACAATTCGTAGTAAACTGACAATACTTCGTGGGGATGAGGTGCCGTTGTAGCGGTTTTTAGTTCGGAAAACCAGGAAGTACTCCGTCGTGACACAGAAATGTCAGTACTCAGGGGAATGGTTCTCACTGGCAGACAGGAGAGAGGGTCGTCCCACCTCCAGGGAGGAGTTCCCTCTCCAAGGTCTCCCCCTAACTGATTTGGTCTTTAGCAAGTCAAGAGCAGTTTCTCTGCTTCCTCATCACCAATATGACTGCCCATATCTCCTCTCAGGTACCAACCTCCCAGAGGTCATTTGTATTCTTTGTCAGTACCTGAGAACAAGATTAAGAACTGTTACCTGTTACCCCTCATGACAACTGCCATTGAGTTCTTACAAGGGGTTTGTATTTTTACCAAACTGGAACACATATAACTTGGTCCATATTAAGAAGGGGGATAAGTGGAAAACAGACGTCAATACTCCATCAGGCCACAATGAATATCCAGCCATTCTGTTTGGTTTAACCAACACACCTGCGGTCTTCCAGGCCCTCATCAATAATGTTCTGAGGGATTTCCTTGCCATCTTTGTTTTTACCTATCTCGAAGACATCCTGATTTTTTCTCGTTCTCTCAAGGAACATATTTGTCACATCCAGCAGGTCCTTCAAAGACTGTTTGAAAATAAGCTGTATGTGAAGAATGAAAAATTTCACCAGTCTCTTTCCTTGAATTTAAGATTTCCGCATCCAAGATCGAAATGAAACCTTCTAAAGTCAAGGAGGTCTTGGATTGGCCCACACCTACCTTTCATCAAGCACTCCAACAGGTCCTGGGATTTGCCAACTTTTATAGGAGGTTTAAATACTCTGGCCTCCCCTCTCACAGCCCTCACCTCCACCAAGCTCCCCTTCCAGTGAAATGCACAAGCCACAGAAGCCTTTTCCAAACTCAAACACAGGTTCACCTCTGCTCCCATCCTTAATATTCCTGGTCCATCACTACAGTTTGTTGTCAAGTTTGATGCATATGAAACTGGTGTGGGGGCCATTCTCTCCCAGTGTAGTCCCTGGGAAACAAGTTACATCTCTGCTCCTTCTTCTCAGGGTGAGGTTGAGGGTGCCCAACTCAATTTTCTGGTCTGGATGGACCACTGCAACCTTGAGCATCTCTAGATTTCACAATCTTTTACTGCCTTGGCTCCAAAAACAAAAAGCCAGATGCCCGCTCACGACAGTTTGCTTCTCCTCTAAAACCTTCACCCACTGAAACAGGCTTACCCTCTCAGTGCCTGGTGATGGCCATCATTCTTGAAATTGAGAAAAAGGATATAGAGATCCTGGAATGTGAACCTGGCCCCAGCAGTGTTCTCCTCAAATGCCTGTTTGTACCTTAGAGGGACACAACTCTAAGGTAGCCTGCCACCTGGGAGGGGCCTACACCCTCTACCTTATTGTGCAACACTTCTGGTGGGCCAACCTGAACGAAGACATCGACCAGTTTGTGGCCGCATTGTTTGCATTAGAAACAAGTCCTCCAATTTACCTCCTGCAGGCCTACTCAGACCTGTTCCTGTCCCTCACCATTCCTGGTCCCAAATAGTTCTCGATTTCATCACTGGCCTCCCAGTTTCACAGGGGAACTCTTGACTCATGAATGTGGGGGACCATTTCTCTAAAGCTGCCCACTTTGTCCCCCTACCACAACTCCCGTCCACCATCCAGACGGCAGAACTCTTTCTGCTTCATGTTTTTTGCCTCTATGGGCTCTTCATCGATATTGCTGTATTCTGGAAGTCTTTTTGCAGGCTAGTTGGTGCTTCTCCTAGCCTGTCTTCTAGGTATTATCCACAAACTAATGGACAGAGAGAAAGAACTAATCAAAATCTGGAAACCACCCTTAGATGCAGGGTGCCTCGTTTGACCCCACATCTTAGAGCAAGTTTCTCCTTTGGGTGGAATATGCCCACAACTCCCTACCCAATGCTGCCACAGGACTGTGCCCCTTTCAATGCTGCCTCAGCTACCAGCCTCCCCTCTTCCCCACCCAGGAACAGTAGGTACCAGCTCTGTCCACTCAGGCTTTCATCCACTGGTGTTAGAAAACCTGGAAGAGAGCATGTCTACAGCTCCTCAGATCTGTCAGGGTCTACAAGCAGCAGGCAGATCAGCACCACTCCACTCCTCCTAGGTTCCAAGATTGGTGACAGAGTTATGCTCTTTACCAAGGACATCCTCATAAAGATTACATCCCACAATCTTTCCCCCAGGTTCGTTGGCCCCTTTCCCATTACCAAGGTTGTCAATCCCTGTGTGGTCAGGCTGCATCTGCCTTTGACCATGCGCTGTACAACTCCACCTTCCACATCTCCCAGCTCAGATGCCCTCAATCATCCCCCTCCTGCCCTCCCCCTCCTCCTCAGGTCATTGACAGAGGAGATGTTTACACTGCCAGGTTCATTTTAGACCCTGCCCTTATCTCAGACTTCCACAAATGTTACCTGGAGGCTCCCTCTAGAATACCAGGTGGCATTCATAGTGGGAGGGGTACTGTCACTGCACCAACATTGCACCTGCACTTCTGCATTCCAGCCCAGAGTTTTAATCCCACCTCGTTATCCTCATTGCTGAAGCACTTGCACACCTATTCTCTATCTTCCACACTCATTGCTACCTGTAGATATAGCCTCACTTACTTTCACTCTTTGCTGGATTATGGTGTGCCTTTTGCTCCTGGTTTTCTCATGATTTCTATTCAGTGTTTTTCTGTTCCTGTCCCTGCTTTTCCCCTTGACTCATGCTTTCATCTCGCCCATTGAATTTTCACTCTATGGATTATCGGCTTTCACCTGATTTGGATTTTTAGTTTTGTTTCTCTTTCTGCTCTTTGGATTCTATGCCTTGTGCCTTTAGCCTGAACTATGTTTCTTTTACTCCACGTGTCAGAGTCCTTTTATCGCAAAGTTTTCTTGGCTCTTGCCTTTCTCAGTTAACGCTACCTAGTCAGCCTCTCCACTGTGGATTAGTTGTTTTCATCCAGACCTTTTGTGGACTTTTTCCTTTTTTTGATCTATATTTTTTGGAGTCATTATTTGTGAATTTTTTTTACTTTTCTCAATTTATAATTTGTGGAATTATACTTTTGTGGATTTATTGTCCACAAAATTTATTTATTTATTTTATTTTTTGTGGATTTATTGTCACCTCTGTTCACAGACACTAGATTTATGATCAGTGCTTTTCTGTTGCTTTGCATTGGTAACCTTGGATTGAAGTGTTGCTGTTTTGACTTTCAATCTCATTAAACACTCTTAAACCCTTTAATCTGCCTCCTCTCCCTGCATTTGGCCCTGCTCAGTCGTGTAGTCCTCCCTTGATAAATATAAAGTTCTTTTGGTTGTCATAAATGAATATCACCATTGGACTATTGCTGTGAGTATCCATTAATACATCTCAGACTCAGATACTGTATATTACTATATGTATGTAATTCCCTACTTTGTTATGTTCAAGAATAGAAATTTCTTTAGTGTATTTTGCATATTAATAAAGAAAGCAAGAAATTCTACACTTTTTAGGCAAAAAACATAAAAGGGGCTGCTGGATATGCATACAAAAAAGAGAAAAGTGTAAGAGTAAGAGCCTCAAGAAGAATTGTGGTATATTCTACAAGATGTTCACTAGAAGAGGATACCTTTTTTGTCACATATACTGTACATTACAGCACAGTGAAATTCTTTCTTTGCCACCTTTGGAGGTTGGGGTCAGAGCACAGAGTCAGCCATGATGCAGGGAGGGGAGGATTGTGGGTTGCTAAGGCATGAACTCTGTCTTTCCGATCAACAACCCTGAAGTTTGATTTTAATACATCAAATATTGAAACACCTTTGCAAAATATTCATTCATTGTCTACCGCTTATCTGATCTATTCTCGGGTCACGGGGAGCCTGTGCCTATCTCAGGCGTCATTGGGCATCAAGGCAGGATACACCCTGGATGGAGTGCCAACCCATCGCAGGGTACACACACACTCTCATTCACTCACGCAATCACACACTATGGACAATTTAGAGATGCCAATCAACCTACAATGCATGTCTTTGGACTGGGGGAGGAAACCGGAGTACCTGGAGGAAACCCCCGAGGCACGGGGAAAACATGCAAACTCCACACACACGGCGGAGGCGGGAATCGAACCCCCAACCCTGGAGGTGTGAGGCAAACGTGCTAACCACTAAGCCACCGTGGCCCCCCCTTTGCAAAATATAAAAAAGAATAAAATTAATATAATAAAATAGCATATATTAATATAATAAAAGCATATTAAATGTTTTGAAAGTTAAATAAACATACAACAACTAATATAGAGGTTGTGAATTGTTAAAACTTTGTCATTTTGTCAAAAAGGGGAGGCAACCACCAGGAGTAGACCATAGATCCTACAGATGCAGGGGTAAAATGCAACAGAACAGGAACAAAAATACAGAAGCTGCATTGCTGAACAACAACGGAGATTATAGAATCCGCAGTGGAGATGTAACCACTGCGGATAACTGTGTAACTTGTTCCACAAACTCCCGCAAGACTTTGCCAAAACAGATACAACAGAACAGAGATATATAGCACAACACATTAAAATTATGTCAAGAATGGCAGGATGCCAAGGAGCACTTGAGTTTATGATTTTTAATGAAGCAAATAATCCACAACACAGCCCACAGTTCAAAATCAATCAGAAAGAAACCCACAGGGAAAAGGCATAGTTCAAAATCTACAGAAAAGTCAGGTATAAATAATCCACAGACAAAACTGTTCAATGATCCACAGAATGGCACAGTAATACCATCCACCGTGAAAATCTCAGTTCAGTAATCCACTGTGGAAAACACAGTTAAAAAATCTACAGGAGCGATTCACAGGGCATAATCCTAAAACAGACCAAATGACTTGATCAGCAAACAGTGGTGAAACCGAAACGGGCAGGGTCAACAACCGGACACTCACCACAGAGGCTAGGACAAGTAGGGGAAAAAAACAATCGGGTGTCAAAACTGGAAGAGCGTGCAACGGCTGCATCTTTAAATAGCGATGATGTACTTAAAATAGTGGCTGACCCAGAAATGGATGATCAAAGACGGCCGCCGAACCAGAAGTGACTAAACTATGATAGTTTAACTGAGAACAGGTGCTCACATGGAACAGAACAATAAAATGAGGAGCAACAGAACAAATGAAAAAATAAAAAGAGACATGACAGGAAATACAACCTCAAACAAAGCACCAGAACATAAAAATAATAATAGAACTCAGAATATTCATATGCAAAATAAAAGAACATGCACATGAACATTACAAAGACACATAACACTAAATATACATTAGACAGGGGAGCAAAACATATGCATGATAACAAGGACATAAGGACACAGGATATAATTACCAGGCTATAAGAAGACAACTTCTATATCACCCCCTGGCAATCTGGCCAGGGAAATTTCCACATTGTTCCTGACAAATTTATCCACCAACACCCCCCACCCACCAAAACTATTTTTTTGGATGCCCTCAGGAGTCACAGACAAGTGTCTGGAAATCACAAGTTAACAAATTTTAAGAATATTTATTATCTTTGCTGTAGATATAATGTGAAGTTTACATGAATATTAATTCAAGTTTTTGTAGAACCTTTATGAGGAATAAAGGCTGTAAAATTTCAAGGAGTGATCAACATGTGATACTGTTCTTCACCCAGTGAAATGTGATGGCACATCCTGTGGAATTATTGTATGCAATGCAATCCTGTGGAATTATTGTATGCAAAGCTAGTAAATCTCATAAGAAAGAAATGCCAGTGACCCCAAAGGGATTTGTTCAATTATATGCTTCATTTTCTAATTAGCAGTTAAGCTTGTGTGACTTAAATAAAGAGACTTAATTAAAAAGAGTGTGATTAATGTCCTTTCTACAACTGTATATAGTCAAGTAGGCTTGTGTAGCCAAGAGACCTTGAGCAGCTTATAGAGTCCACATAATTTCTGAGTTCATTATTGATATAACACTAATTCCTTTGTGCCAAAGCCACCAAATTTTCAGATGGAAACCTGAGCATAAAATTGACCACCGCAACAACAGTTTGGTACCATAATCTCCAAGTATTACATACATAACAAAATTGAAAACCAGAATAAATATTTAAAATATATAAATAAGGCAGACAAACATAATATTTACACAAAAAGCAGTAATAAGTAGCATTTACACAATTAACACTTGTCTTTTAACAAGAATAAACAGTGTGCAGAAATCATTCACCCCTCCCCTTTTTACACAAAGTTTTCTAAAACCCTCTCATCACGTTTGCCATTTTGTTCTGAAAGCTCTCTGCAAGGATTGGACAAAGGTTGAAGGTTTAACAGCTAAAATTTCAGTCCTTCATCTGTTTATTACTCTTACTGAGGTAGCACCAAGCTTGGCTGCAATTTCTTCAGGAGTGAGCCAGCCATACTTCCAGAGGTGGGAAACTTCTACTAAACTAAACTAAAAGGTAATACTAAACTGATTTTAATATTACCTTTTACCAGTCCAAGCATTTCACAGGGAACTGATTATAAAGTAAGGGTTCCTCTTTTACCCAAGATCCACTTTCAAAACTTTGTTCACAGGAAAAGTAAAAACCCTCTTGCTTTGAGAAGCACTTGGAAAAAGGAAAATGGAAAAAGGACAGTTAAGTCAACATCAATATCAATATAGCTGACAAATTACAGGAGCCATACAGGAGCCTCTGAGCATCATGCAGCCTAAAAACAGCAATCCTGCATCCTACATCAATTAGTCCTTAGACCTTCTTTATGGATAGGCAGATACAACACTGGTGCCCTGAGCCAATGCTGACCGAACCAAAATAAAAAGACGCGCGACCACCAGGATCCTCTGAATATCTTTAATGATAAGAGTGGGAGGGTCCAGCATGGCCATTTTATGCCACAGTGTTGAGGCAACTCAGTTATTGGTTATTAAGACCCTTCCCCTATAGGATAGTTGTGGAGAGTTGCAACCATTTCCAGTTAGATAGCCAGCCACACACCTTCTCTACTACTTCACCATACATTCAGCCCCATTATATGGTAGACCAACCCATTAAATAAAATCATCCCCAAAGCCAGAAGCCTTTTTTTTATCCAGAGATATCACTCCCAAGTCATTACATAGTTTATAATATCCCTCATCAGAATAAGTTGTCCTAAATGGATCTACCCTTAACACAATACCCTTAACCTGTTTGCAATACACTTGCAAAGAATCCTGATAAAATTGTGAAAAAATATGATCCATCAGAGGTCTCCAGATTTTCAAATAATTTAGGTCAGATTTTTTTTGCAGCAGTGACAATATTGCTCTTTCACAGCTTTTAGGGAAGGTTCCAGTCTGTTTGGAAGTCACTAACATTTTGAAGTAGACTATTTCAAGGACATTCCAGTATTCCTAATAAAACTTGGAGGGAAGACCATCAAGTCCATGGGTCCAGCCTGGAGAGAGTTCTTGTACAGCTCTTGTGACTTTCTCAAATGTAAGTGGAGCATCAAGATCCTGTTGTTTGTCAGGTGTAAGCTTTGGTTTGAACGGTTTCTTGCTGGTGTCCACTCCCTGTCTTCATTTTTTCTTCACTTTCCGCAAAGTCACATTCAAGACACAGCTTTCTAGTTGTAATGGATGAATACTGTTGACAAAAGATCCTTGCTTGCACTTTTCAATCCACTCTCCCTCATCTCCCACCACTGAATGATAATATTGTAGTTGTTTTTTGCATTTGCAATGTCTCCCAAAACAATTTGAAATTTTCACAAAACAAAATGTCCTGTAAAAGGTTTGTATTTGGATAATATGAAATCAGTCAATTATGGTCTGAAATGATATTTGAAATGATATCTGGAATGATGCTAGAACCATACACTCTAATTTCTACATTTTTTGAAATATAAAATCTGCCCAGCTTAACTGTATGAACTGGATTTTTGATTTTCCAAATGTCAGTGAAGTCTGACATTGTTACAACACTAGCTAGAGCCAATGCTGACTGACAGTTTAGTTCTTCATTTGTTCTTCAAATTCAATCGAGGGTAAAATTCAAAATGAAATGACTTAGTACCCGACTTAGTTTCTTAAATAACTGGATTCTCTCTGACCCACTAGTGGATGCCTAAATGTTAACAAGAAGAAAATAAAACCATAAATTTTAACTCTGAATAAAAGTAGTTGCCCTGGTACCACATCATGTTTGGAAAGAATTGTTGCTAGGATGAAAAAGGACTGTGACTCCTGGACTAATCTTAGCCATTACTAAGGGCATGCTCCCCCTCCCACCACAAGCCCTAGTCAATCCCTTTATTCTTATCACTCTAAAGTAAAGTTTTTCCTGAAGAAAAACAACAAAGAAAAAAGCAAGAGGCCATGTTGACTCTTTAACTTTTCCTCTGGTTGATCTTTCCTTTGCCACTTTTTTTACTGTGATGCTGTGATGTGTTTCCTAAGCTTGAAACCTTTTCTGTTGTGATAACTACCTATAATTACATTGTTCCCAAGCCCAATACACCAATGCATATACACCAATGCTTAAAAAAAATTCTGTGTTAGGAAAAAATCAGTCACATCCACTTTCTTCCCACTTTCTTTAGTTTCATCAAGAAAAGTGTTTATTTGATCCATAAAATAAAATATTTTTGAAAATTTGATGTCAGACCAGCTTTCACAACAACATCCCGAGTCTGAATCATTATATCAGAATTCGCATCAACATCAGTCTTATCCAGAATTGCACACTTCACACTACCATTATTACTTATATCACTACAGCCAGGCTTCTCATTGTCCATAAAAGTCATAATTACACCACAAACACTGGGTTGCTCATTTTCATTAACATTTTCAAAATTGCTCCTGCTCAACTCTAGGCTCTTCTCCTCACCCTTCTCTTCAACAAGGTCCTTGTCTAGGCCTACCATAGTCTGCTCTGGCTCCTGTGCACTCTGCTTATTCCCTGTAGCTGGCTCTTCCTCCTGCTGTTCACTTTCAGCCTGCCTTCCGTCTGATGACTTTTTGTGCGACGTGAAAACCTCTTATGTCCGCTGTCATCACATTCAAAACCTTGAAGGCTGTCAGTGTTTGCAAAAATCGTGTATGAACTATCATCATCATTCTTTTTAAATAACAAATTCATTGTTTTATCAGGAGAGTTAGAAAACAAACACTTGTCTAATAAAAAATATGACATTTTAATGGAGGATTTCTGCATAGTAAAGGGCTATTTTCACTGCACTAACAATTTTTCCCAACGTTACAAAATTTTTCACTGTCAGTTCATAAGCAATAAAGGGAGGCACGTTGGAAATGTTAACCTTCATAGCCAGGGCATAGAGTGGAGTAACATTCAAAAAAGTCTTTTTTACTAAGATACTGTCAGTAATGTCATTAAGTAGTGCTTCAGATTTTAAAAAAACAATAGCGGCTTTGTTCATCCCTCAGACAGAATTAATGTTTTCATGGTCAACTATGTCGCCACAGCGACAAGCACATCTTGTCATGGACTGCTGGACAGTTCCCTGACAGAACACCAGAGGGCAGTCTGGCAGGGCTTTGTGTACATTCTTATGTGCTTCTGTTAATGTTTTTTGTTTGCACATGTGTTTGCTCTGCCCATGAGAGGCAGAGAGAGAGAGAGAGAGAGAGAGAGAGAGAGAGAGAGAGAGAGAGAGAGAGAGACAGAGACAGAGACAGAGAGACAGAGAGAAGGACTCTGTCAAGCTATGACAGCATAACTAAAAGGCAGAGCCAAAAGATGACACAGACATTAGGCTAACTGGGACAGTGTACAACCACGTCACAGTCAGCAAACCTGAGCAACGTGTGAGAGTGCTAAACTGACAGCATCCAAACATCCCAGTTCACCAAATACTCTTCTTCTTCTTTCAGCTTTTCCCTTCAGGGGTTGCCACAGCGAATCATCTCTCTCCACCTATCCCTATCTTCTGCATCCTCAACACTTGCACCCACTAGCTTCATATCCTCATTAATTCCATCCATATACCTTTTTGGCCTTCCTCTTTGCCTCCTGCCTGGCAGCTCCATGTCCAACATTCTCCTACCAATATACTCACTCTCCCTCCTCTGAACATGTCCAAACCATCTTAATCTGGCCTCCCTAACTTTGTCCCCCAAACATCCAACATGAGCTGTCCCTCTGATGCACTCGTTCCTAATCCTGTCCAATCTTGTCACTCCCAAAGAGAACCTCAACATCTTCAGCTCTGCTACCTCTAGCTCTGACTCCTGTCTCTTCCTCAGTGACACTGTCTCTAAACCATACAGCATGGCCGGTCTCACCACTGTCCTGTACACCTTCCCCTTGATTCTCGCTGATATTTTCTGATCACACAGAACTCCCGACACCTTTCTCCACCCATTCCAACCTGCCTGCACACGCTTCTTTACCTCTTTCCCCACACTCTCCATTACTCTGGACTGTTGACCCCAAGTACTTAAACTCCTGTACCTTCTTCACCTCTTCACCCTGTAATCTTACTGTTCCACTTCCCTCCCTTTCATTCACACACATGAACTCAGTCTTACTACGACTGACTTTCATTCCTCTTCTCTCCAGCGTAAACCTCCACCTCTCCAGGTTTTCCTCCACCTGCTCCCTGCTCTCACTACAGAAGTTCACCAAATACTCTATACCCATGAAACCTCTACATCTGTTCCTTTACCTAAAAAAACTATTCATAAAAAGCTTGACTAACAAATTTAGTCAACTAAAACTCAGAGAAACACTGAGACTGTCCTGGACACTAGGTAAGGCTGTTCCATGAGGGGCTGAGAGCCTTTGTGAGAAAAAGCTCTGCCCCTTGCTGTAGCCTTTATTTCTTGAGGTACTCCCAAACAGCCTGCACCTTTTGATCAAAGTAGGCGTGGTGGATTGTCGGAACTCAGAGTCCCCTCTGAGTGGACACTCTACATGGTGGTTCTGAAGTCTTCTACAATTACCTATTTTACCAAACACTTGGCTAATTTATAAGAAAGAAAATAATGAAACTTCTCTAGACTTGGATGAGAAGAAGCAACCAGCTTTATTGGCACTCAAAATATAAAGCTTCAGGCCTGATGTGCACCCCCCTGTACAAAAATCCCTTCTATTTATACTTACCCCTACTATCGCTTGTTAGTCTGCGATTGTTTTGACGTTTTGAATTTTCCTGCTGAATATGCCCCATAAAATCAACGCCTCCTTCCTTTAGCATTTATCTATAACTGCTGGCCTAGGGCTGTCTATCATAGTTTGGTTTTAATTTAACATGTTATAGTATTAACAGAAATGAGATATTACTGATTATACTTTAGGAACTTATTTATACATTGGTGTACTTGAGTGCTTGCTTTGTGAGGTTACCTGGCTTTTACTTAGAGTACTAAGAATTTTCCCAGTTCTTAAGGGAAGATGCTCTCCTTATTTATTTACTTACTTGGTTTTATTGCCTAAGAGGTTAAATGTATTTGATCTGTTTACATCTTAATTTTAGCTTAAACCCATATATATGTATATATGAATCTTTATTCTTTCTTTATTTATTCTTTATTTCTAAATTTACATTCGGTTGTTGCCCCCCCCCCAATGTGTTGGTTTTCATATCTAGGGGTTGTTATGACTCCTATGATCAAGGTTATGTACATTTTATACTTAGCAGTCTGATGACTTCATCTATCTAGCAAGGACATATGTTCAGGCCTTGCTGACTCGCTTATTTTCCTTCCGCTAGAACCATGGTCCAGAGACGCGGACACGGCTTCACGGGCCTGACGCCTCTCTGTGTGTTTTTTCTCTGTAGTGAATCTACTGTAATTTACGAAATAAAATTAAAAATAAAATTATATTTAGATTATTTTCTCTTATATGCTATTCTACACTACCCTGCTATGGGATTCATTTTGCCTCAGCTGCTAAATGCTGATTATACTTCTTAGGCACAGATTAACATAAGTGTGATTAATATGTAATCAAACATACATAAAGATTAAAGTAAAAATCAACTCTGGATTATGGATTAAACTAGTCTTAGATTTGATTTAGCTTAACTGAGTAACTTTACAGATTAGCCATTAACTTTTACTTTAGTTTAAATATTTAAAGATGAAGTAAATTAGATTTGTTTTAATGATTGAAGTTCATTGGATTTGATTTACGAAACTGAATACATTCATTCATTGTCTACCGCTTATCCGATCTACTCTCGGGTCACGGGGAGCCTGTGCCTATCTCAGGCGTCATTGGGCATCAAGGCAGGATACACCCTGGACGGAGTGCCAACCCATCGCAGGGCACACACACACACTCTCATTCACTCACGCAATCACACACTACGGACAATTTAGAGATGCCAATCAACCTACAATGCATGTCTTTGGACCGGGGGAGGAAACCGGAGTACCCGGAGGAAACCCCCGAGGCACGGGGAGAACATGCAAACTCCACACACACATGGCGGAGGTGGGAATCGAATCCCCAACCCTGGAGGTGTGAGGCAAACGTGCTAACCACTAAGCCACCGTGCCCCCTGAAACTGAATACAGTTTTCAGAAAATTTTCAACATTACACCCCTCTGTATGACTTTTAAGTCTCATATCTCCCTTTCTCCTTTCTTTTAGTTTTTAGCTTACTATTTTATAACCTGTTGGTATCCTTCCCCCTTTTCCTCTCTTATCTCTAGATCACACATATCATTAATTGTGCCATTCTAATCAACCATTTTAACATACCCTAATAGTAATAACCAAAATAATTAATAGCAAATAACAGAGATAATAATAACGATAATAAGAATAACTAGACATGTACATTTCCTGAAGAAAATGTGAGTGGTGCTTGCCATGCCAAAACTTGTATATGATGCATTTTCCCACATTGTGCTGAGCATTTTGATATGTCACGTGAGTATGTGGCAGAAATTTTCTGATTACCCATAATTCTGGTGGGGCGGTGCAGGTGAGGTGACATGACATCATGCGGATACACGTCACTAACTTCCCCTCATTGTGTTGAGCGTTTTGATATGTCACATGTGTATGTAGCCATAATTTTGTGATTTCCCATAATTCCCGGGGGTGGGGGTCATGTGACATCACGTGACATCATCCGGACACACGTCAATCACTTTCCCTCATTGTGCTGAGTGTTGTGATATGTGATATAACTATGTTGCAGTGCGTGTGTGAGCTTTATTGAGAATTGAAAATTCCGCCCATTAATTTCTATGGGAATTTTTGGGCCGTTCCGAGGGGCGTGGCGGGAATACTGAAATTCCGATTGTTTATAAAAGTCATAGCACATCTTGCCCGAACAAGCCGCACGATATGATACCTCATTTGTGGGTCTACGACAAACGGTGCGGGGCTAGCTAACAGACAAAATTTTGTACAGAAGAAGAAGAAGAAGAAGAAGTAGAAGAAGAAGAAGAAGAAGAAGAAGAAGAAGAAGAAGAAGAAGAAGAAGAACTAGACATGTACATTTCCTGAAGAAATGTGAGTGGTGCTTGCCATACCAAAACTCGTCCGTGATGCATTTCCCCACATTGTGCTGAGTGTTTTAATATGTCACATGTGTATGTTGCAGAAATTTTGTGATTACCCATAATTCCAATGGGAGGTCACATGACATCACCTGGATACACGTCTCTCATTTCCCCTCAGTGTACCGAGCGTTTTGATATGTCACATGTGTATGTAGCTGTAATTTTGCAATTTCCCATAATTCCCGGGGTTTGGGGTTACGTGACGTCACGTAAGGTCACACAGATACACGTCACTCACTTCCCCTCAGTGTTCTGAGCGTTTTGATATGTAACATGTGTATGTAGCTGTAATTTTGTGATTTCCCATAATTCCCAGGGGGTGTCCCATGATGTCATTGGACGTCATCCAGATACACTCACTCATTTCCCCTCATTGTACTGAGCGTTTTGATATGTCACATGTGTATGTAGCCCTAATTTTGCGATTTCCCATAATTCCCAGGGTTTGGGGTCACGTGACGTCACATGACATCATCCGGACACACGTCACTCACTTCCCCTCATTGTGCTTAGTGTTGTGATATGTGATATGACTATGTAGCAGTGTGTGTGTGAGTTTTATCTAGGATTGAAAATTCTGCCCATTCATTTCTATGGGACTTTTTGGGGCATTCCGAGGGAATGCCCGAGGGAATTTCAATATAGAAATATGTTTAATTCAATTCAGTTTATCTGTATGGTATTTCTACATTGGCTTAAAGCAGCCTTACCAAACATTTAGAACACTTAATCCAATCAATTATTAGTATGGGAGCGGCAGCAAGACATCAAGGACCATCACTGAACAAAGGGTATACGTGACCATGATTACCATTCAGTATTGTCCGACCATTTGGGTGATCACACCTGTAACAATACCAAGCCAAGGTGTACGTGACCGCAATTACCATTAAGGACATCCGGCTAGGCGATCGTATCACCCAGCCATTTGGGGGATACTCAGTAATTTACATTTAAAGTGAAACTCATTTAAATTACACACGGGAAACACTGTATAAAATGTGTGAGCAGGATTTGTTCTGTGTTCTTTTTGACCGATGAACCCAGAGTACTGTCGGAGAAATTTTAAGGTCAATTTAATGCTTACTTTTAACATAACAATACTCTGCTTAAAATAGTATAGTCTTACAGTATTCAAGTATATTAATCTTACAGTATTCAACTATATCCTTACAGTATTCAATTATAACTTAAGAGCAGGCTTTGCTTGAGGCAAAATTATGATAATCAAGCATAATCATAAGTATTAATGCACTAGTATAATAGCATAGCATATCACGTGATTATGTAATCTTCATAAACACCAGGCTTAGCTTAAAATAAAATAAAATAAAATAAAATAAAATAAAATAAAATAAAATAAAATAAAATAAAATAAAATAAAATAAAATAAAGGCATAAAATATAATAAAATGATAATGCTTAAAGGCTCAAAGCCTAGACAGTGTTATCTGTAACATAAAAACAATAAGTGCAGACACAGAAAGTACAGAGGATGTGAAAGCTTGCATAGTGTCTAGCAAAAACAAAATAAGAAGAAGTGCAACTAACTAAAAAATAATCATTTAATAATATATCAATGGCTTGGAGACAGACTTACACAGACTGACATAGACTTGTGATAAAAGGTATCAACTGTGAGGTCAAGATTATCTGTAAGATCTGTAGGGTCAGCGTGAAGGTCTAAAGTCAAACAAAGCTGACAGTAATGTCAGGGAAATTTAATGATAAATGCTTATTTTTAAAATAGCAATATGTAGGGGAAATTCATGCTTATCTTCAAAATAGTAATAATTCATTTAAGAGCAGTGGTATCTATTATCCTATCATCTATCTAACGGCTAAGCTTATGACAATCAGTATAGTATCAGTATAGTATAACCTCTGATAGTATGTATATGCAGTAATAATAAAATTATACAAATGGAATATAATAACAGTAACCACGCTGAGATTGTGAAAACATTAGTGAAAACTGTTGAAGCTTACAGCTTAGAGTTGCGGTTTAGTCAGTCAGGCTGTCCAATCCAATGGGATCATTGGATTGGCTGACCATCCGATTGGGCTAATGAAAATTGGATGAGTAAGGTGAATATCATGTGGTTGTTTGATCTTAAAACGCAGGTTATTTAATCTTAAAATGCAGGTTATGAAACGCTTTGAAATTTTGTGATTACCCATAATTCCGGTGGGGGGGCGCACATGACATCACTTCACTTCATTGTGCAGAGTGTTTTGATATGTAACGTGTATGTTTTGATATGTAACGTGTAATTTTGTGATTACACTCAATATTGAATAGATAGATAGATAGATAGATAGATAGATAGATAGATAGATAGATAGATAGATAGATAGATAGATAGATATAGAGAGATAGAGTGAGAGAGAGAGCTAGAGAGATAGAGAGAGAGAGAGAGAGAGAGAGTTCTGCTGTTTACCAAAAAATCCTGAAGGACAATGTCCGGCCATCTGTTTGTGACCTCAAGCTGTAGCGAACTTGAATTCTGCAGCAGGACAATGATCCAAAATACACCAGCAAGTCCACCTCTGAATGGCTGAAGAAAAACAAAATGAAGACTTTGGAGTGGCCTAGTCAAAGTCCTGACCTCAATCCGATTGAGATGCTGTGGCATGACCTTAAAAAGGTGGTTCATGCTTGAAAACCCTCCAATATGGCTGAATTACAACAATTCTGCAAAGATGGTGTGTTGGATGTAGCTGGGCTTTCCAGCAGAGCAATGGTAGTCGTAGTTGCTTTCTTGCACGCAATGACACCCATATATTCCCATTCATATGCAAAGGGCTTAAGCTCCGTGATACAGCAAGTATTTCTGAATCAGTTTCTTTTCACAGATGAAAAACATAGGAGGTTATGGAAGAGTCTCCAAACGTCAACCTTGTCCCGGTGTATGTGAGGTCCATATAGGGTACTTACAGAAATAGACAGTGACATACTGGAGAAAGGTTTGCTGTTGAATGTGGCAGGAGATTAGATATGCATGATGTCCTTTGTGGCCATAAGCTTAGGCCACTGAAATGGCATGACATTATGAGTATGAGTGGACTCATAGTTGAAAGGTGAGCCCATTACTTAGTTGATAGTTGATAATCTGTGTCCCACTTGTGGTCAATCCATGTTCCGTTGGAAAACTTCATGGTCACATGGGTCAGAAGGTGCGACACTTGACGAGTGTCCTCAGTCAGTGGAGGATGCTCACCGTACAGTAGATAGGAATGCCAGCAGATGGGTGTGTACGTGGTCTGGAGCAAGCCATAGGTGTTTGATCCCATCTCGTTCTTCTAGATCTACTAAAAACTTGAAGCAGGCTGCACACTGGAAATGACGAAACGTGTAGACAAACCTGCTGGTACATGGCTTCAGCACGGCACACGATGCATTGTAAAGCCGTCGGTGTTGACACCGCAGTTGACGCTATTTGCTATAGTCCTGCACACAACACTTACACCAAGATAGAGGCAACATAGACAAACATAGACATGGACATGGACATGAAGAGAAACAAATAACATGGAACAGACAACAACAAATTTTTTTAGGTGTCAAAGCTGTCTCCTTCCTCCTTTAACACCAAGGGACCTTATTAAAGGGACCTTCACATCGTGGTTCTTTCCAATGCTTACGCTTGAACCCTCTGATGTACATGTAGTATCCAGGCTCTAATCGGTGTAGCGGCTCCTCAGTGCCGTTTACAGCTTCGCCAGCCTGTGAACACAATGTTCTGGGGATCTGGGTTAGATCTTTTACATAACTTGACATTTTCACCCTCGAGTTGCTCCAGGGAGGGGTCCTTATAGGGTCCCCTTGTAAAAGCTAGTGGCATTGGTCTGCCTGTTAACATTTCATGTAGATTTAAATGAGTATTACACTTAGTATGTGATTCTCATCAAAGCTAACAGCAGTGCTTGGACCCCGGTTAGGTTTGTACTCTTACATATCTTAGCTATTTTCTCCTTTAGTACTCCATTAGTTCTTTCCACCATCCCTTGTGACTGCGGATGGTACACACAACCTAGCTTGTGTTTTATACACAATGCTTCCGTAATGGCTTTGATTACCTCATTCACAAAATGTGATCGATTATCTGAACTAATTTTATCTGGATTTTACTTCTCTGCATAGAAACTTTGCTACAGCTTTTGCATCACTCTTAGCCGTCACTGCTGCCTCCACCCACCGGCTAAACCAGTCTACCACAACTAGAATATAACATTTTCCCTCTCGTCTCTCTGAATATCTTTGTCTATCTACAAAATCTATTACCAAGTGACTGAAAGGACCTCGGGGTTCAGGAATGTGACTTATAGGAGCTGTAAAGTGTTTACGCACGTTCCTCTCTGCAGAAAGATCACACTCTCTCAAAGCTTTATTTACCATGCTATTCAAATAAGGTGACCACCAGTTTCTTCGTATTGTGGTTATAATTTCTCTCGTGTTACAATGGTCAATTCCATGTGCGTCTTTGATTAACATTGGAAGTAGGGAGAGTGAAGCTACCCACAACCTGTCTACACTTCTCTATACTCCTGTGTCTGTATTTCGGATTGCTCCCCTTCTCTCCCACAGTTCTACTTCCTCTGGGCTTGCTGTGTTCTGCTTGCCTCTTACTTCATCAAATGTCATTTCTCTAATTTTGAATTAAATTGTGAGAGCCTTTATTTCTGTCAAAGAGCAGGGTTGTGGAACTGTTGCTGCATTCACTGTTCTAAACCCATGCTTATCTGCATTATACTGTATTACTGCATATCCAGCTTTGGCTCCCTCATTTCTCTGAACAATCATGTGCTGTTCCTTCAGTTGGTAGCACTACCCTGTCTGCAGGGTTAATGGTGCTACACCTTTGATGGTTAGTTCATGTGCTGAAAGTATCACATAGCCTGTGCACTGGGCGTTGGCTTGTTGACAATGCATGTAACACATGTGATATGTATAATGTCACTGGATGACCCATAAAAAAATTTTCTTTGCTTACTCTATGTCCATTTTGTGCAAGTGTTTGTAATACTGCTACAGATAAAAATGTCGTCCACAAATGTCAGGACCTTGCTCATAAGCTGCAAATGTGCCAAATCGCATGCCAGCACTTGATTGGATTTGAGGGACTTTCACAGGATCCCTGAGGTAGTTTCATATAAGTTTATTGTTGTCCTCCATAAGTAAATGCAAACAATGGTTGAGAATCTGGATGCACTGGAACACTGAAAAATGCTGAGCACAAGTTTATTACTGTGTGCCATTTCATTCCTTCTGGAATATTAGACAGCAGTGTGTGGGGATCCGAAACCACAGGAATTTCCGCCACCACTACCTGATTTACTGGTCTCAAATTATGGACCAGCTGTCGTTTGTCTGAGTTGGGCTTCCTGATCAGAAAAATTAGTGTTGCACTGGCTCAGAGTTGGAATTAACACTCCTGCTTCCACTAGACCTTCTATTGTTGGTTTTATTCTGTTTACAGCTGGCTGTGACAGAAGGTACTGCTGTTGGTATGGCAGCTGAATGTTTGGTTTCAACTGAATTTGTACTAATCCTGACAATTTTAGTAATCCTACATCTGTGGAATTTTTCGTACATAACTGCTCTGGGACTCTTGCTAAAGCTTCCTCTTTCTCCTGGGGAGTAAGATCCTGCTCTTCCTCTATTTGGGGCATCTATACCTCTACTTCTACTGCTTATACTCTAAATTGGACTTTGGTTTGCTGGCTGACCATTACATGTTCTACTGTTGTCACCTTTATTCTAAGATCTCTCCTGTCTTCAGATATTTCTACCTTTGGATTTTGTGTCATTGTGTCTTTTGATTTAAAATCCTACCCGATCATTAGAGTGATGTGAGGAGCCGCCTCCAATATTTTATACCAGCCCTCCACTTTTTCAGGTAACTCCACTCCCGCCGCAATTCCTTGTTGGCCTATTATGACGTCAGTCACTTTGAAGTTGTAGCTTTGTCCTTCCTGCTGTTCTTCCCAGAGAGATTGGTATTTTTCTTCAACTCCTTCCTCATCACATTTAATAGTACAGTGCCAGGGGTCTCTTGCCTCTCGGCAGTCCGGGCATATGTGGGTCAGCTCTGGCTTCCATATATTATACTCTTTACAGAGATCTGATGTTTCTTTCTCTTTGATTTCCAGCCATACTAGTGAGCTATCACCTCTGGTAATGTGACCCATACTCCTGTTGTTACGGGTGGCAGGTCCTATGTGGACCACTAGGGGGGGTTTCCAGCAGGGGTTATGTGTATTGTTTATGTTTGTCATGTGCCTGTTTGAGCCCCGCCTTATCCCTAATGTGTCTTTGATGATGTTCACCTGTTCCTCATGTAGTCAGTAATTATGTTTAGTATATATAGTGGCCTTTTGCCAGGGTTCAGGGCTGGTCTTTGTCTGAATGTAGCATCTTTGTGTCCTGTTGTCTTTGCTTTATTTTGAATAAGCACCTGTCTGCTGTCCATCCTTGTGCTGGGTCTGATTTATCATGCTCTCTACACTGGAAATTGTGACATCTGTAAGTCCACAGTGTATTTTTGCTCCTAGTTTACAACACATCTCTTCCCAGGAGATTGGCTGGTGTATCAGGTATATAAAGTAATGAGGCTTGTACTGTAATTACTTCCAGTGTTATCTATTGTGGCTCTGTAAACTGCAAAGTCAGCTATCTGCTGTCTCTCATGCCTTTTTTCCATCTTCATCCTCCACTTCATAGAGCAGTGTCTTTGCACTTCTGCTATTTGCATCCATCTTTTATTTTCCTCCTTTTGGATGTTCTTTTTCCTCTCGTGCTTCTGGGTAGGCTGCTGCTCCTGTTCCTTCCTCCGCTTCCTTTCTCTGCTCAGCCTTTCCATGTTCATCTCTTTCTCCCTGTTGGGTACTGCATTCAGCACTGGAACATCTCTCACCTTTAGGCTCTGCAGTGTCAGTATTTTGAAGTCCACTTCCCTTAAGCATGTAAACATGGGGTATGTTCCTGTCATGGCAGAAGCAAGTGGGCAATCTTAATTATATGGTGGTGGCCATCCATGCTCCACACATCTCCTATGATGGGGCTGTTCCTTTCCTCTCCCTTTGCTGTCCAAATTCTAGCATCTCTTCTGTCTTCCATGCCTCTTTCAGTTTTTTCCCTTTTCCTTTCCTTCCTTTGTTCTCAAACCACTGTATAATTTCTGATTTCCTCTTTGTCTTTTTGCTGTTTTTGTTTTTTGCTTCTCCCCAGCACTCTATCCTGGATTTCATTTTCATCTATCTAGGACCTGGGTTTCTGTTTAGGATTGACTGTGTTGGATGGGTGTGTTTATCCACCTTACTGGTTTCACTGTGTACTTCTTAACTGCAATTATACTTAGCAGTCTATCAGTATAGTAGAATATCACAATATAAATTGCAATAAGTATTAATATTAGCACCAGCTAATAATATTGCAAGGTATTATAATATAATACTGTACCATACCACAACTGCACTACAATATTATCACTTTAGCTCTAGTCATTGATGTAATCAATTATCAATCAGTTTATCACTAGTCTGAAGTGAGCATTAGGCTTGAAAGGAAGGAAGGGGGAAAAAAGCTTTCTTCGAACATTTAACTTTAGTGATATGTGCCGTAAAATCCACAAAATGTCAGTCAATTCATTAGAACAATTAAAATCCACTAAAATAGGAAAATTATAACAAGAATCAGTATTTCAATCAATTAATAAAAATAAAATAAAAAAATCAATTAATAATTCAGTAATCAACTGTTAATACTAATTCAATAATTCAATGCTTATTCATCTACCAGCAGTACAGCAGCTCATGCATCAGTTGCATAGAAATATAAGTAACCCATACACTGTATCACCAGCAATGAATCCAATGCAATGAATCAATCAAGAGACAATAATTTAATCAATAAACCAAAAGCTAATAAAGCACAAAAATCATACAGGAAGAATAAGCAATCAATCAACAAGCAGGAATCAATATTCAATAAACTCAATATTCAATATATTCTTTACTCAATAATCTCAATACCTATTTGATATTACTGCACCAGTACAATTCACAATTGTTGCCATTTCCCCCAGGGGGCACCACTGCTCTCTTTGTGTGGGGTATGAGCGGTGCGCGTGTGTGTGCGCTATACAAGTACACGCGGAGCGCAGGCGCACATGAGCTAAGCGCGCACGTGAACGGTGTGTGCACGAAAATCAGTCTGCCTGTGTCGATGCGCGCATCCGCGTACAGGAACGTCGCGTGCACACTAAAAATAGCTCAGTGAAAGGTGTAATGAACAGGTATCGCGGTTGTGGCACAGCCAGCGATGAAACACCAGAAGCAGCAACAGATGACTATAATGTCGTCATGGGTGAAAGAAAGAAAGGAAATGTGAGTTCTTTGATTAAGTAAATAATCTCAGGTCAAGATAATCATATTTGCTGTCTATACCTGTTGTTTGCCTAACGTTGACTGAGCTAACGTTAACATACACTGTTTTTTTTTGTTTGTTTTTTTATATTAAAGTTTGTGAGATTGTGTTCATCCTGTGTACCAAATAAGTAGTGTATCTACAGATCGTTACTTCCTACCCTGTTAATACAGTGTTGGATGCATAAAAATAATCTACTTTAGATATTTATGCTGCACAGGAAATTAGTAAGTATTTTAATTTTAAACATAGCGTCAACTTTGGTTGTTTATGCATGAAGGACAACTATTAAAGGAAGTATCAACATTTTTATATGATTAAATGTTGCTGCTGTCTATCTGCAATTGATATGACAAAATAGTGATTCAACACACAGTTCATAAAGCTCTTAGCTTTTTCTATTCTAAACACCTGTGGTTTGGTGGATGTGCCTCTGACAAACGTCCTGTGCAACAAGTGATTTATTTTACATTTTCAGGTGCAGCGGTTAGTTTAAAACAAGTTTGTTTAACAGTGGAAATTGAGTATCACATTATTTAAATTTTATTCACACACAACATTAATGGTGAACATTTTTTGACTTTATAAAATGATTCTCTCAAGTCTTGGTGATTGACCCCTATTAAACAAAGAAAATAAGACATAATTTTTAAATACATAGTTTAGTATTCTACTTTTTTTTTTTTTTTTTTTTTTTGGGCAGGATTTATCATTATAATCAACTTAATTAATTCCTGGATTTTGTATTGCCATAGTCTGCTTACACCTATTACTGCCACTCTCACTTGGGATATATACAAACCCGATTCCAAAAAAGTTGGGACACTGTACAAATTGTGAATAAAAACAGAATGCAATGATGTGGAAGTTTCAAATTTCAATATTTTATTCAGAATACAACATGGATGACATATCAAATGTTTAAACTGAGAAAATGTATCATTTGAAGGGAAAAATAAGTTGATTTTTAAATTTCATGGCATCAACACATCTCAAAAAAGTTGGGACAAGTCCATGTTTACCACTGTGTGGCATCCCCTCTTCTTTTTATAACAGTCTGCAAACGTCTGGGGACTGAGGAGACAAGTTGCTCAAGTTTAGGAATAGGAATGTTGTCCCATTCTTGTCTAATACAGGCTTCTAGTTGCTCAACTGTCTTAGGTCTTCTTTG
This sequence comes from Hemibagrus guttatus, assembly GCA_033459395.1. Taxonomy (NCBI): domain Eukaryota; kingdom Metazoa; phylum Chordata; class Actinopteri; order Siluriformes; family Bagridae; genus Hemibagrus; species Hemibagrus guttatus. The sequence continues at coordinate 12,412,585 of JAUCMX010000007.1, forward strand.
TCGCATCTTCCTCTTTATGATGCGCCAAATGTTTTCTATGGGTGAAAGATCTGGACTGCAGGCTGGCCATTTCAGTACCCGGATCCTTCTTCTACGCAGCCATGATGTTGTAATTGATGCAGTATGTGGTCTGGCATTGTCATGTTGGAAAATGCAAGGTCTTCCCTGAAAGAGACGACATCTGGATGGGAGCATATGCTGTTCTAGAACTTGGATATACCTTTCAGCATTGATGGTGCCTTTCCAGATGTGTAAGCTGCCCATGCCACACGCACTCATGCAACCCCATACCATCAGAGATGCAGGCTTCTGAACTGAGCGCTGATAACAACTTGGGTTGTCCTTGTCCTCTTTAGTCCGGATGACATGGCGTCCCTGTTTTCCAAAAAGAACTTCAAATTTTGATTCGTCTGACCACAGAACAGTTTTCCACTTTGCCACAGTCCATTTTAAATGAGCCTTGGCCCAGAGAAAATGCCTGCGCTTCTGGATTATGTTTAGATATGGCTTCTTTTTTGACCTACAGAGTTTTAGCCGGCAACGGCGAATGGCACGGTGGATTGTGTTCACCGACAATGTTTTCTGGAAATATTCCTGAGCCCATGTTGTGATTTCCATTACAGTAGCATTCCTGTATGTGATACAGTGCCGTCTAAGGGCCCAAAGATCACCGGCATCCAGTATGGTTTTCCGGCCTTGACCCTTATGCACAGAGATTGTTCCAGATTCTCTGAATCTTTGGATGATATGCACTGTTGATGATGATGATAACTTCAAACTCTTTGCAATTTTTCTCTGAGAAACTCCTTTCCGATATTGCTCCACTATTTTTCGCCGCAACATTGGGGGAATTGGTGATCCTCTGCCCATCTTGACTTCTGAGAGACACTGCCACTCCGAGAGGCTCTTTTTATACCCAATCATGTTGCCAATTGACCTAATAAGTTGCAAATTGGTCCTCCAGCTGTTCCTTATATGTACATTTAACTTTTCCGGCCTCTTATTGCTACCTGTCCCAACTTTTTTGGAATGTGTAGCTCTCATGAAATCCAAAATGAGCCAATATTTGGCATGACATTTCAAAATGTCTCACTTTCAACATTTGATGTTATCTATATTCTATTGTGAATAAAATATAAGTTTATGAGATTTGTAAATTATTGCATTCCTTTTTTATTCACAATTTGTATAGTGTCCCAACTTTTTTGGAATCAGGTTTGTATTACTATTTAAAAAGAAGTTGAGGAAACAAGTTTCTGCTGGCATGCAGTCACTCCATCTCCAGAGTAGCTTTGGAGCTCATCAGTCATACATTGTCTCCTTATCTACGGCACTCATTGATCACCTTATTTGGAACCTATATCTCACTCACACTTTGTCTCCTTATTTATGGAGCTCATCAATCACTCTCTCTGGTCAGCCTGATACTGATCCCATCCATCTCTACTGGGTCACAATAGGTGACCAGGAGTGGTATAGGTCAAAATCCAGCAAAACTCAGAGGTTATTCTTATTCATGCATTCTCACACATGCACATTCTAATAATTAATAATTATGTGTGGGGAAACAGGAGAGTGGCTTACACACATGCATAGCCTGAACAGTAAGTCATAACAAACACACACACATTACTTGAGCACATAACCTTAGGTCCAGCACATTTTGTTCTCTCTGAGTAAAATATAATATTTAAAATATAGTATAAAAGGTTCTTCTTCTTCTGCATCCTCAACACTTGCACCCACTAGCTTCATATCCTCATTTATTACATCCATATACCTCCTCTTTGGCCTTCCTCTTTGCCTCCTGCCTGGCAGCTCCATGACCAACATTCTCCTACCAATATACTGACTCTCCCTCCTCTGAACATGTCCAAACCATCTTAATCTGGCCTCCCTAACTTTGTCCCCCAAACGTCCAACATGAGCTGTCCCTCTGATAAATTCGTTCCTAATCATTTCCAACCATGTCACTCCAAAAGAGAACCTCAAAATCTTCAGCTCTGCTACCTCTAGCTCTGACTCCTGTCTCTTCTTCAGTGTCTCTAAACCATACAGCATGGCATACAGCACAAGTTGGTTTACTTATTTGCACTACATTAACTGCTGCTAATACATTTCTGCACACTACAAATGGACATGCTGCTATGTATATGGTTACAAACATATATGTAATGCATGTCACATTCTGTCTTGCAGATGTTTTTGTGTTCTGTCTTGTGTTCCTTTTGTACTTTGTCTTTGCACAGTTTGCACTTTATGTAACTAGTTTTGTCCTAGCTCTGTGTTGCTGTTTCAGTTTTTTTGCAATTACATGTTGTATGTTTTAATCTAGCCATGGGTGTCGCAGTCCAGTGACTTCTGTGCCGGTCCCAAGCCCGGATAAATAGAGAGGGTTGTGTCAGGAAGGGCATCCGGCGTAAAACATTGCCAAATTTAACAATGCGAATCGTCAGTACGAATTTCATACCGGATCGGTCGAGGCCCGGGTTAACAACGACCGCCATCGGCGCCGTTGACCTACAGGGCGCCGGTGGAAATTGGGCTACTGTTGGTCGAAGAAGTAGAGGAGGGAGGAGAGTGCACAGACAGAGAGAGAAGAAGAAGGGTAAGAGTGTAGGACTGAGAATAGGAACTCTGAATGTTGGTACTATGACAGGGAAAGGTAGAGAGCTGGCTGATGTGATGGAGAGAAGGAAGGTGGATATACTGTGTGTACAGTAGACCAGGTGGAAGGGTAGCAAGGCTCGTAGTATAGGAGCAGGATTCAAGCTGTTTTATTATGGTGTGGATAGTAAGAGAAATGGGGTAGGTGTGGTCCTGAAGGAGGAGTTTGTGAGGAATGTTCTGGAGGTGAAGAGAGTGTCAGACAGGGTGATGAGTCTGAAGTTAGAGATTGAAGGGGTGATGTTGAATGTTGTTAGTGGTTATGCCCCACAGGTAGATTGTGAGTTAGAGGAGAAAGAGAGATTCTGGAGTGAATTAGAGGAGGTGATGGAGAGTATTCCCACGGGTGAGAGAGTGGTGATAGGAGCGGATTTTAATGGACATGTTGGTGAGGGGAACACAGGTGATGAGGAGGTGATGGGCAAGTTTGGAGTTAAGGAAAGGAACCTTGAAGGACAGATGGTAGTGGACTTTGCTAAGAGGATGGACATGGGTGTGGTTAACACTTATTTTCAGAAGAGGGAGGAGCATAGATTGACTTACAAGAGTGGAGGTAGGAGAACACAGGTAGACTACATCCTATGTAGAAGAGGCAATCTGAAAGAGATTAGTGACTGTAAAGTGGTAGTGGGAGAGAGTGTAGCCAGACAGCATAGGATGGTGGTGTGTAGGATGGCTTTGATGGTCTGTAAGACGAAGAGGTCAAAGATAGAGATAGAGAAGAAAACCAAGTGGTGGAAGCTGAAAAAGGAGGAATGTTGCGAGGAATTTAGACAGCAGTTGAGGCAGGCTCTGGCTGGTCAGGTATTGCTGTCAGATGACTGGGAAACTACAGCCGAAGTGATCAGGGAGAAAGGTGCTGGGTGTGTCATCTGGAAGGAGGAAAGAAGATAAGGAGACTTGGTGGTGGAATGAGGAAGTTCAGGATAGTATCCAGAGGAAGAGGTTAGCCAAGAAGTGGGACATGGACAGGACAGAAGAGAATAGACAGGAATACAAGGAGTTACAGCGCAGAGTGAAGAGGGAGGTGTCTAAGGCCAAGCAGAAGGCATATGACGAGTTGTACACTAGGCTAGACACTAGAGAAGGAGAGAAGGACTTGTACAGGTTAGCTAGGCAGAGGGATCGAGATGGGAAGGATGTGCAGCAAGTTAGAGTTGTTAAGGATAGAGAGGGAAGGGTGCTCACAAGTGAGGAGAGTGTACAGAGGAGATGGAAGGAATACTTTGAGGAGCTGATGAATGAAGAAAATGAGAGGGAAAAAAGAGTAGAAGGGGTGAACTCTGTGGAACAGAAAGTAGATAAGATTAGAAAGGATGAAGTCAGGAAGTCTTTGAAGAGGATGAAAAGTGGGAAGGCAGTTGGTCCTGATGACATCCAGGTGGAGGTCTGGAAGTGTCTGGGAGAGGCAGCAGTGGAATTTTTAGCTAGTTTGTTCAACAGGGTTTTAGAGAGTGAGAGGATGCCTGAGGAATGGAGAAGTGTGTTAGTGCCGATCTTTAAGAATAAGGGTGACGTGCAGAGTTGCAGTAACTATAGGGGGATAAAGTTGATGAGCCATACAATGAAGCTATGGGAAAGAGTAGTGTAAGCTAGGTTAAGGAAGGTAGTGGAAATTTGTGAGCAGCAGTATGGCTTCATGCCCAGAAAGAGCACAACAGATGCAATTTTTGCTCTGAGAATTTTGATGGAGAAGTATAGGGATGGTCAGAGGGAGTTGCACTGTGTGTTTGTAGACTTGGAGAAAGCGTATGACAGGGTGCCAAGAGAAGAGCTGTGGTACTGTATGAGGAAGTCAGGAGTAGCAGAGAAGTATGTCAGATTGGTGCAGGACATGTATGAGACGAGCAGGACAGTGGTGAGGTGTGCTGTAGGTCAGACAGAGGAGTTCAAAGTGGAGGTGGGACTGCATCAGGGATCGGCTCTGAGCCCCTTCCTGTTTGCTATAGTGATGGACCAGTTGTCAGAGGAGGTCAGACAGGAGTCTCCATGGACAATGATGTTTGCAGATGACATTGTGATCTGTAGTGAGAGCAGGGAGCAGGTGGAGGAAAACCTGGAGAGGTGGAGGTTTGCGCTGGAGAGAAGAGGAATGAAAGTCAGTCGTAGTAAGACTGAGTACATGTGTGTGAATGAAAGGGAGGGAAGTGGAACAGTAAGGTTACAGGGTGAAGAGGTGAAGAAGGTACAGGAGTTTAAGTACTTGGGGTCAACAGTCCAGAGTAATGGAGAGTGTGGGAAAGAGGTAAAGAAGTGAGTGCAGGCAGGTTGGAATGGGTGGAGAAAGGTGTCAGGAGTTCTGTGTGATCAGAAAATATCAGCAAGAATCAAGGGGAAGGTGTACAGGACAGTGGTGAGACCGGCCATGCTGTATGGTTTAGAGACAGTGTCCCTGAGGAAGAGACAGGAGTCAGAGCTAGAGGTAGCAGAGCTGAAGATGTTGAGGTTCTCTTTGGGAGTGACAAGATTGGACAGGATTAGGAATAAGTACATCAGAGGGACAGCTCATGTTGGACGTTTGGGTACAAAGTTAGGGAGGCCAGATTAAGATGGTTTGGACATGTTCAGAGGAGAGAGAGTGAGTATATTGGTAGGAGAATGTTGGACATGGAGCTGCCAGGCAGGAGGCAAAGAGGAAGGCCAAAGAAGAGGTATATGGATGGAATTAATGAGGATATGAAGCTAGTGGGTGCAAGTGTTGAGGATGCAGACGATAGGGATAGGTGGAGAGAGATGATTCGCTGTGGCGATCCCTGAAGGGAAAAGCCGAACGAAGAAGACATGTTGTATGTTGTTTTAATGTAGCACCAGGGTCCTGGAGAAACGTTGTCTCATTTCACGATGTACTGCGTCAGCTATGTGGTTGGAAACACAAAAGCTTCTTGACTTGACTTGATGGCCGGTCTCACCACTGTCTTGTACACCTTCCCCTTGATTCTTGCTATTTTCATATCACACAGAACTCCCGACACCTTACTCCACCCATTCCAACATGCCTGCACTCGCTTCTTTACCTCTTTCCCACACTCTCCATTACTCTGGACGATTCACATGGTTAAATTTGGTAATGTTTTACGCCAGATACCCTTCCTGACGCAACCCTCTCTATTTATCCAGGCTTGGGACCGGCACAGAAATCACTAGACTGTGACCCCCATGGCTAGATTATAAAAGTATAATTATACAAGCCTAAAAGTAAAGCAAAAACACTGAGCTTAGATTTAACACAAAAATTGGGTTTTTCACTTTTCCAACTGTCTACACATTATTTGGCCGTATTAATTCTCCACACAACACTTTTCACTCCTTTAACCACACATTTAACAATTTTAAACACTAAGACTATGAATATCTCAAATAACACTTCCAGTCAATATACATGAAAATATGTACTTATTTATTCTGCATTATACTTACCGCTTTCAACCCCTCTCACCAAATAAACCATCAAC